>CM021109.1:484146603-484513978 GCA_007115665.2 Sequoiadendron giganteum
GATTTGAGGATGGAATTCATTTGTTGTGTAGGACTCTTCTGAGTCGGCTACATATGGATGAGAGATGTGCTATTTCTCATAAGTTGCAGAGCAAGTTTGAGGTCGCGGGTTGAAGAAGAAAAGAAAGGAAAGAACGTGTGTTCTTCAAGAGAGGTGATTCGATCTATATGTTGTGAAAACATTGTAACAGTGAATCCGAATCTCTCTGGGCATTTGTAAGTTTTACAGAGAAGACTAGAAATTGTATGTATTTGTTTCTAATACTGTAATACAAGAGTCTTGTTCTGTGTGGTGGGTTTTTGACCTAGAAAGGTTTTCCCACGTAAATTTTTGTGTCAATCTATGAATTCTTTGTTTGAATGATATCTCTTAATGGTTGTATTCATCTCAAGTAGTTTTAGAAGCTATTAGAATCAGTTCTTGCTTCTCTCCCCTGTTGTATTGGCGTTAAGGGAATGTATTCCGCACTGTTGGGTCAGTAGATCTGCATTCTTTTCCCTTCAGTATTGTGGTCATAAAGCATGTCTATGTCTTGATCTCACCATTATCATTCACATGCATTTATCCAACAACCTCCTCCACCATCGCCAGTGCTAGGTGGCTTCGGGAGTCATGCACTTGGGAGCTAGAGACCCATTTTTGATGTACTATATTGTTAGTGTATAGCATTTTTGGATGTATATGTTCATATAAAGATATGCAACACCATATTTTTTCACAGTGGTGTGATACATATACATGAAATTATTTTTGATATATATATACAAGATTTTGGATTAACATTGTGATGTGTTCTTTATGTGTATGCTTCTTTATGTATGATTATGTGACAGATGTATTTTCATGGATGTATTCTTAGATTAGATACTATCATGATTTAATAAACACACATTGGATGTATTTTTAATTAAATATAATGATGATCTAATGTGGGATAAAATAATTAATCAAATACAATGCATGGATACATAGCATAAAAATAAAACACATGTATATATATTTCATAATTAAATAAATTAACTACATACACATGTTTACAACATAACATAAATTTAAGAAGATAATGTTTTAATGAAGAGATGCCATAGCATAACGAACTATGATCCCTAAAGAAGGATGAGCATCATGCACATTCCACATAGACCTTATGCATATCGATGGATATGCATTGCATTGACCGGTTCTTTTAGAGTACCATCCATAGACGACAATCTATATGCATCGGAACCATACACAGAGATGATTATGTAAGGACCTAACTAGTTAGGGATAAATTTCCCCTTTTGATCAAGTGACACATTTACATTTATCTGGTTCTCTTAGAGAATGAGATCAACTACCTTAAAAGTATGAGAAATAACACCTTGATTGTAAGGATTATAAATAGATTTTAGAGAAGCTTGGAGATGGTCAAGGGAATGTTATTGGTGCTCATCGAGCAACTCAAGCTGGTTTAAACATTCTACAAGGTAAGTATCATCATCAATTAACCCTTTAAGGGAAACTCATAGAGATGACTTTTTCAACTCTAAAGGAATGATAGCCATGACACCATACATGAGGTTTTAGGGAGTTTTGCTAATAGCACTATGAAAAATTGTATGATGGGCCCATAAGGCATAATTCATTTGAGTATTCTAGTCTTTACAATGTTGATTCACCATTTTTCAAATAATTGGCTCAAGAGTTTTATTAGATGCTTTTTCTTGAACATTAGATTAAGGATAGTAAGGTGTAGAAAATCGATGTTGAATGTGAAAATTATCTAAGAACTGCTTCACCTCTTTGTTCTTAAATGAAGCACCATTATTAGAAACAAGGATAGAAGGCAAATCCAAAGTGAGTAGTGATATTGTTCAAAAGAAAGCTACATATTACTTTAGCATTAGTGGATCGGAGTGGAATACATTTGACCCAATTTCTAAAGTAATTGGCAGTTGCGATGATGAAGGTATGTCCCTTAGAAGAAGGAGGTGATATTTTCTTGATAATATCCAACCCTCATTTAGCAAACAATTAGGGAGAGGTCTAATTTTGGAGCTCTTATGCAGTAGCTTAGATAAGATTATTGTGTTGTTGGAATTGAGGACATTTCTTAACAAAGGAAAAGAATTCTTGCTCCATTATTTTCCAATAATATCCCATATGAATAAGTTTACACACTAAGGATTTACCACCGAAGTTTCCACCCCTAGAGATCGATTGGAGTTCTTGAAGGGAAAGCAGTATTTTAGCCTTAGTGATACATTGAAGAATAAGACCATTATAATATTTTTAATAAATAACATTAGATGGGATAATATATCAAGCTAAAATATTTTGTATCCAAACATAGGTATTCTTAGTCACATCATCAGGAAATTTTCTAGTCTCTAGATAATTATAGATGTGTGAATACCATTCCCATGAGTCTACATGAGTACACATGAGATTTCTAAGTTCAAGTTGATATGGGACAATAGGAGAGTGGAGAATTTGAATCACAAAGTGGTACTCTTCTACACCATCCTCGAAGGGTAGAAGGGAGGTTGCGCTCACCATTGTGTCTGCATTGAGATTTTCTCTCCTAGGAAAACTGCCTATGGTAAAAGAAGATAATAGATCAAGCAAGGATAAAGACAAATCCCAATACTAAAATATCTTTCTCTTCTTATCTTGATACACTCCCATGATTTGATTTACAATAAGTTCAGAGTCACCATAAATGTGAATATGTTTAATGTTCAATTCCATCATGACACATAAGCTAGAAATAAGGGATTTGTACTCAACAATTTTATTGGTACAACTAGATTCTAATTGAAAAGATAAAGGAAATGATTTCCCTTCAAGCAAGATTAAAACTACACCTTCCCTGGAGCCGATTTGACACCTCGATCCATTGAAATATATTTCCCATGTAGGTTCATGATCCAATTAGAATAGCTTTTCATCTAGAAATAAATCCAAGTTAGGAAAGGAATGAGATGAGGGAGCTTCTTCCAATTGATTGGCAACAACTTGTCCTTTGATTAATTTCTAAGTTACAAACTTGATGTCAAACTCAGAGAGCAACATTACCCATTTCACTTACCTTCTCAAAAGATCAGATTAAGTAAATAAATATTTAAGGAGATCACATTTTAGGGTCACATGGGTTTTTGTATGGAGAAGATAATGTTGTAACTTCTACATTGTGAAAAAGAGAGTGAGACATTGTTTCTCCATGAAAAAATATTGAGTTTCATAATCAACTAGAATACAACTGATGTAATAGAATGCTCTTTCTTTACCATCATCATCATGTTGAGCTAATAAAGTTGCTAAATCATGAGGTGACACAAAGATATAAAATAAAAATGGTTTATCCTGAATAGCTAGCATCAAGATAGGAGGATTGGAAAAATAACTTTTGATAGACTCAAAATATTTATCACACTCATCATACCATCAAAAATGGACATATTTCTTCAACACATGTGTGAAAGGAAGGGTACGATCAACCAATTGAGATATAAATATTTGAATCACCTAATTATCCCCTTACAAAATATGTAGTTGTGATATTTTTTTAGCTGGATGCATGTTAATGATTGCATTGATCCTATTCATGTCAACTTCAATTCCAAGATGGGAGATGATCAATACTAAAAGCCCGCTAACATCTATGCAAAAGATGCACTTAAGAGGATCTAGTCTCATCTTATAGATTCAAATCCTTTCAAAGATAAGATGAAGTTTTTCAATGTGATCTTGATGAGTTGTAGATTTATCCAAGATGTTATCGACATAATATTATAGGATCTTGTGAATGAATTCATGAAATATGAAAGTCATCAACTATTGGTAAATTGCTCCAGCATTCTTTAATTGAAATGACATGACTACAAAATAGAAGGTACCTCGAGGGGTAGTGAAGGCTATCTTATATTGATCTTTTAGGTTAATATAGATCTGGTTATAGCCTGAGAAGCCATCTGTAAAGGATAATAAGGCATGGTCTGCAATTGAGTCCACAATCATATCGATATTAGGGAAGAAAAAATCATCCTTAAGAGAAGCCTTACTGAGATCACAAAAATATATTCAAATGTGAATACAAACATCAGGTTTACTAATGGCGATTATATTCAATATCCAAGGTGCATAGTTAATAGGATGGATAAAGCCAACTTTTAGAAGCTTTTCTATTTTAGTCTTGACTAATAAAGAAACCTTGGGATTCATTTTACGAATCTTTTGTTTAACACAATTGTAATTAAGACATAGAATGATATTATGAACTACCATAGATTCATCAATACTAGGCATGTCCTCATATGACCAAGCAAAGATATTGGGATGAGAATAATAAATTGGCATGTTGTTCAGAATATTCTAAAGAGAGACACTTTCCAATCTTAATCATTTTCTTAGAAGATTTAGGATCCATGAAAAAATAAAAATCATCCCCTTTAAGGAGATTACTACAATCCTTAGGATGAGGCATAGAAACACTATCATCCACATTAGATAAAGGAACCCTCTCGTCGGTACTCGAAATAGACTCTCAAAAAAAATTATTTTTATTCAAGCGATTGGGAATCACTATTTATGGTGATAAGAAGGTAAGCTAGAGTAGACACCTAAGAAGTATTCTAGCACTTCATCTAAAGAGAAAACATCTAGAGGAACTTCCTTAGAGTCTACTCCCCTTTCAATATATTCAAGATAAACCAATTTGAGAGGAGGTTTGGTGCAAATCATGTTGACATTCAACCATGGCTTCACCTTAGACTGCATGGGATGGTATCCAAGTCTAATCTTAAAGTTACATGGATTATCCTTTAAGGGGACTTTAATACCTTGCTCATTACACCCACAACCTTTACCTCCATAACAAAATTTAGAAAATATATTGAAACCTGGTCCATAATGTGATTATAATCCTTGAAAAGGAGGATTAGTGTAAAAGGTGCAATCCATGATATAGGTATCACAATTATTCACAGGAACATAATCATCCTTCTGAGTAGAAATACAATCACAATTCTCCTTAGCAGGAGCATGTTCATCCTCCTTAGCAGGGGGACAATCATATTTCTTAGCAAAAGGGAATGAAATTTTTGAAATATCTAGGTGGATAGGATCTACTTTATACTCCCCAATATAGGATTTAGTATTTAGTTCAAGGATCCCCAATCATCACCAAGACATGCATTTAATTAAGAAGAAGAAGTAGAAGGGGTAGACTTAGGAATCTCTTCTTCGGGATTATCTTCCTTAGGGACATCTGTCTCAAGAGTAGCCTTTATAACACGTACTATTAGAGTAGATGTTAACACATTAGAAGAAAATGAAGGGGTAAGATTTTTAAGAGTAGAAACAATTGAGGTTTGACCAGCAGCTACCATTTTGTGCAAGTGTATAGCATGAGGGTCAACCTTGATTTTGATTACCTCATTATTAGCAACAAATTTCATAGAATGATGCAAAGTAGAGGTGATTGCTCCCAAAGCATGAATCCATGGTCTTCCCAAGAGAATATTATATGGTAATGGACCTAGAATAACATATTCCAGGGTGAGTATGGTAATGGGTCCCAACCTCAAAGGAAATATTATTGTGCCTACGACTTTTCGACTGAAATTATCGAATCCATGAATCTACAAAGAAGTAGCAAGGGAAGTTAAATCATTTTTTATCTTAGGTAAAAATTTGATGCTACATACATTGAGCATCTAACCGGTATCAATGAGAGCACATCTAATGCTAATATTATTAATATAAACTATTATCATTAAGGGATCTTCTTTCTTTTGTACTTTTGGAGGTAGGAGTTCATGTGGATGGAACATAATATTCAACGAATCCACATGAATATGATCTACCAATGCATTAACATTTGTTGGACTAGCCGAAGAAGGCAAGAGGATATTTTTCAAGGCTTCCTAAATCATACCTTGGTAACAAGAGTAGTCCAGGAAGAAAATCCCAAAGTGAGATATTGGCCAGAGTAATGTGAAGTTGCTTGAGAAGATCATACTCACTCGGTCACCTAGATGTGGGTTTAGGTGCTTGAGGAAGGCTTGGTTGAGAAGGTGGTAAAGAAGTAGGTTGATTAATATTTTGTTGGTTCCTTCTAGTATTGTAAGTATGGGCTACCACTATATAAGAGGGAGCCTTAGATTGCATAAATTGCGTGTAAAGGTCTAGGCCCTATCACTTGCAATAGGGACCCCATGAATAAAATGAATTATTTTAGGATATAGGCTAGTTGGATTCACGTAAATGAATAGTCTCTTAGGCATTTGAGGGGTGGAAGAGACTACAAGTACATTCATAGACTCTTCGACTTGCGAAAAAGAAGATTTTGATGACATTTGTTTATCAAAAAATTTAGTAGAAGGAGATGCCTCTTAGAATCAATCTAGGGCATAATCCAATATATCAAAATCTTGTTTAGAAAAAATATTATCAAAATTATTGAAATTTTGAAAAAAAATATCCCACATGACTTCATGTCAGGTTCACCAAAAATGTAAAGGAGGGGATTGACTACCCTGAAGATGATGAGGTACTAAGGAGGAAATAACCCTCGATTACCTCAAGGATCAAAGCTCAGGTGATGAGGTAAAGAATGAAGAGTATTTGCACAACTTAATTGAATAAACGCTAGACTACTACTAGCAAGAATAAGGAAATCACTTAATTACATAAATTATAGAAATAGAAAGTGCATAAATCACATATTTTACTCTCAAGAGGATTCAACCTTGTTCACAGATGATAGCGCTCCATGGGAACATGTGTGCCCTGTGTTGTTGTCTCTATAAAATAGAGAATAAAACCCTTATATCCAAATGTCTAGCTTGTCATATCCGTACATCTACACACAAAATGACAAGAAAAATTTTGGGGGTTGTTTTGGGGATTGCCTTAGTCAAACACCTGTTTTGATGTTTCTACCTCCACAAACAACTAGATAGATAGAGATAGATAAAAATGCATGAAATGTAAAGATTCGTGATAGAAGCAAACCCCACAAAGGAGGAGAACCCCTATTATGAATAAAGTAGACAAGATCAAATATATAATATCAAATAGACAAGATAAGAAGACAAGAGAGAATTACCAAAAACCTATGGCTCCCCTCTTGACTTCATAGATGTGATAATCTTTCATGCAAGAGAGCCTCAACTATTTCTTGAGAGAAATATGGCAGAGCTTCACTATGGAGAGAAAGAGATAGTAAGATAGAATGGAGAAGATAGAGTAGAATGAGAGAGAGAGAGAGAGCAAGATCAAATGAGAGAACATAAGAATGAATGAGAATGAGGGAAAAGTGGATTTTTCTGAGGTTGCATGGGCGGGAGGAGATTTTTGCGTGTCATGCAAGTGTCCTAAAACATTTGCACGAGTGAAGTTTTTCAGGTTGCTAATACTTCATCGTTGTTTCTTATGAAGTTGGAATCATGAAATTCGGACTTATAGGTTTTTGTCATAAATGTGGCAGGCTAGATGCGTAAGTGTGAAATTCTAATGGGGTGCAGTTTTATGACACTACATAAATATATCCATAATAAAATATGCATGATTTAACCATTGATCTCAATCACTTGAATATAATAGCTCTATTCTCCAAAAAATCTACATTTATATATATATTTTTTTTTAATAAAAATAAACTTTAGCATAATTTTAATTCAACAATGGTGGGTGTATTTCCATCATAACCTCATCATACTCACAAAAAAATCATGGTCTAGGTAGAATACACAAAAATTTATTTCCAATCTCATACAAAAATCTAAGTACTCCAACCTTGTGTGAAATACACATGCATTTAAATATTAAAAAATTATAAAGAAAAATACACATCAATTACAACTAAACATTTACTATAAGAATTTTGATGAAAATTAAGAATCGCTACTTAGAATTCTATTTGTAGACTCTTGAAAATGTCCTGAGCATATCACACACCTTGGTTTCACTTATTAACAATATTTCTCTGATATTCACCTAATCCCGCTATTTGATTAAATAATGTCCAATTATTTGAGTAAATTCACTGTATTCTCCTATTAATTGAATAATTAAGGTTGTTTGATTAATTCATCATAATTCATTATTTTCACTCTTTTTTCCCCCTTTTGATTAAATAATTCCAAATTATTTAATTAAAATGCTAATAATCTATTTTTATTAAATAATTCCCAATTATTTAATTAAAGATCTTAATTCTTCCAACTTGCACAATTAAATGATTTTCATAATTATTTAATTAACTAATTTTCCTCCAATCCTCCAACTTGCACAAAGAATATTCCCTCAAAAATATTATTTTTTCAAATTCAAATTCTTCCCTCCATGTTCAAAATATCTCCAACATATTTCCATGAAATAAGGGATATTGTTGAGCATATCATGGATTATGAACCCTTGATTAATCCTTGATCCACACCTTCATGGATTATGAGCCATTGATTTAATCCTTGATCCACACTCACCTCTTTGATCTTTTATCATTAATTGATTATCATTTTCAATCCTCACTGTTGACCAAAATTCCTAAAATATATAAATACCAAGCCGTTCAACATGAATTTCATTCACAATCCTCATAAGAATTCTTACTCTCTAGAATTCTTGACTCATTTCTTGAGCAATTTTAGAGATTATCTTGTGAATTGATCATCTTCAATCAATCTTTTGCAATATGGATAATGTATAAAACTAAGCAATCCACATCCACGCCATAATTATGCATCAGTCCACAATAGGATTGAGAGTTTTTCACATTAGTTTAGATTCAATTGCTTTAAATTATATCTTGATTGAATCTTTTAAAGTTTTTAATAAATTTTAATTGAGTATGGCTCTATTTGATCATTATCTTGTTTGATTTTAGCTCAATTATGTTGTTATTTGATCATCTAAGTGAAATATATGACACTATCTTATATGCCACCTTAGAAATTATATTAAATTTATCCATGATGAAAGTTAAATGTTTTAACCATTGATCTCAATCCCTTGAATATAATAGATTTATTCTCTAAACTTCCTACATTTACATATTACAAATTTGTTAAGAAAAAAAAATTAACCTATTTTTAACTCAACAATGGTGGATGTGTTACTGTCATAACCTCTTCATACTCATAACATAGTCATGGTCTAGGAAGAACACACAAAATATTGTTTCCAAACTCATAAGTAGATTACAACCTCAGTGAATACTTTCCTTGTGTGTGTGGGAGTAGTCTCAAGTAAAATAATGGCTGACATATCAGGTTCTTCATACCTTTTGTGTATTATTTTCCTTACTTCAATTGATTTATTCTTTCATATGACAAATCAGGTTTTTCTATGTCAGGCATGAACAAGGATACTTCTATCAATTTGCAGAGTCAAAGTCCATGCATTAGATACAATTGTCACCCTGGTCCTTCATACCTTGGTGCATTGTGTCTATTTTCTATATCAAAAATAAGGATTTTTGTGATGAAATTAAGCCTAATCCAAGAGAAAAAGCAATATCATCTATCCTATCTCATCACATATCCGATAAAATATCGAATATACCATAGGTTTGTTGGTATCTTGATCAATCTTAATAAAATTATAATCTATTCTATCTATATTGTCATTTCTTCTATTTCTATCCATGCTAACATTTCTATCCAAGTATCATGACATTCAACAAAAATAATATATATAAATTCATCCATCTTGCATCCACAAACTGTCAGTATACATCTCATAGCATACATCTTGCATAATCATCACATATCATATGGAAAATACAAAAAAATGAATCATCCATAGCATTACATTTTGTCCATGTGGCATTCACAAAACATATACACATGCATATCATATCATAAGAATAATAAAGGAAATGACCATCACCCATCATAGAAGCATATAATAACATCTCATAATGCATCTATATCTATACATCCATGAGCATAATATACATCACATAAGATCATAAGGATGGATAAGAAAAAAACATATATAAATGTTGTATCATCAATCATCTCATATATCTATCAAAAAAGGAATGTCATGATACATATCAAAGTGTGTGATATACATCAAATATATACATGAGGTTATCCATAGACAATGAATGAATATACATCATAATCATGTCTACATCAACCATATGGATACAAAAATTATCTATATACATAAGGATCTACCCTTTGCTCCCCCAATTGGGAGAGGGCTGATGTGGTGGTGACCATTGTTGACCACCTGACGGACCCTTTCCAACTAAGGGAACATGTACTCCTAATTGGCCCATTGAGCCTCCCTCTGACCTACTAGGCCATATAGCACTCCTACATGAATAAGCTAGCTATCTTTGATGTGTGAGAACTTGCATATGGTATAGTGTCCAGTAATAAGTGGCCTCATCCTGAACTACTCTAAGATCTTGGGCATACCTAGCCAATGGAATAGTCTCTTCCTAGGCCTGAGATGCAGTCTCCAACTACTGCCTCCACATGGTCTCCTAGGCCAAATATAGTTGTATTTTCTACCTATGGGTCACCTTTGTGTCTAAATAAGTACAAATCTGATCTTTCTCTTGTCTGAACTCATCTCTCTCCTGGCGAGCTTGGTCTTGCTCCTATTTGAACTCATCTCTCTCCTAGCGAGCCTGGTCCCACTCCTACCTATATATATCCTACTCCTAGTGGGCTTGATCTCTCTCCTGGATGATAACCTGTACCATCTAATCAAGATCCTCAACAACTCCTACCACCTACTGTTATTGTGGCACATGAGGTGTTGGCCCCTAAGGTGGCCCTTGTGGTATGGTGGTGGTGGACCCTATGGTAGACCCTAACCCTGCCCTCTTCTACCTCGACCTTTGTGCCTCTAGCCCCCTACGTTTCAACATGTTGGATCAGTTAGTCACATCGATCTATGCATTGTAAACCAAGCATCGTATGTAGGATTAGTCCTTGGATCTGCTATACCCCCTGCACAATCCCAAGGAACTATAGCCAAGTGATCAAAATACACTATGCAAGTATGTGGTGCCACTATTAGACCCCACTCTCTAATCTCTCTATGGGTGCAAGCAAAGTGTGCAAAATAGTCATACGTGGGGACATCCTACTACTCCTCGAACTGTCATCATACCCTATCTGATAGGTACCTCTCCATAATGTGTGGGTCATGACCCACGAGCCATCAAGTCTGTCAGGTATAAGCCAATTTCTCCTGGTCCTCATCATAAGCCTCTATACCTAACCAAGGCCTCCATCTAAAATTTGTTATATCATCGATGGTGCATCTCTAATGAGACATGCCAGCCTATCCCATGTGATCATGTGTAAGCATAACATTATAATTGAATGAGAAAGGTTCTCTTGGTTTTCAATCTCGATGAATTTCTCCCACATGCTTGAGCACGGCAATGTTCTCCAATGCTCATATATGTATCAAAGTAACCCCTATAGATAGGCTAGTCACACCCCTATACACAAGCTAGTGCATGTCATGGTACAGGTGCACTAGGATGCATGGGCCCTAAGAAAAAGTAACACCATCATCTATGATCCACTCCAAAACCCTCCCACATCCAATGTTGAATAATTATGATCTCCTATCAAGAACAATTCATTTGATGATGATGCTAGATATAACAAGTATCACATTAGGAACCCTATCAGCATAGGGTCATTAGTACACATGTCCATCCTCAACATGAATTTGATCATCCTCAAGAACCCACTCTAAAGTTGAAAGTCTAAGGTTAGCCTCATATACCACCCACTCATCATGGATGGGCACTCTCAAAATCTACCACATATCCTCTAAATCAACCATGGCCTCACTAGTAGGAAGGTAGAAGGAATATGTCTTTGAATGTAGCTGCTCAACCAATATGGTCATCATGAAAAATGCATCCTCACCTCAGTCATGTAAATTATGTAGAATAATCTAGTCGCATGGAGGAACTCAATCTCCACATATGTGAAACTCTCCATCCTATCCAAAATGTGTGGTCAACGGTCTCAAGAAAGGTGTGGGACAAAGATGGCCTGCAACCATGACACTCATGATGTCAATGTTCTAACTTTTTTGCAAAAATCTAAGTCAAAAATCCCTAAAGAACAAATGCAAGCCTTTTTACAAAGGCATCACACTATCATCCTATAAAATTTGACTAAAGCATTGAAATTTGACAATAGTGTCACACTAGTATGCAAAAGTAAAAGCATCGACTTTCATCTAGTGTGTTGAGCCAAACTAGTCAAAAGAATCACTTTATTACAAAAGCGTCATGATATTTCCAAAGAATCAATGGTATTGCAGAGTCTCGACACTTTTGACAAAAGCATCGATTCATAGGACACAAGCATCAAATCATGTTTCAATAGTATCACAAAATTTGTGATGTGTTTATTGGTCCTAATTCTAGCCTACATTTCATTATCTAGAAAAATGTGCAAGGGAATTTTATCGAGGTATGTACCAAGGGTACTACATTTGTTGGTGACTAGAACTCATGGACCTGGTCTGCATGTTGTACTGCTTGAACTACGTGTGTCATTATGTCAAGTGCTCAATAGGAAATCAAAGTAGGATCTCTCTAAGCTCTCTGAACTCTCAAAACAAAAGTGTGTACAAATGAGCTTGAAATTCACCCCAATGAGCATATATGCATAGCTAAACCTAGGGTTTTATCCCTAACACTTCATTTTATCGCTTCACATCCAGTCTTGGTCACTTCATCAGTCTCCTACAACTTATTTTTCATCCTCTATGCAGCAGAACTACTCTCGTGGATTTGTCATGATCTCGACCTAAGACTTAGTTTTTCCACTCGATCTCTCAAGGGGGCAGCACACTAGCATTCCTTCATCCATTGGGGCACAATGGGGCATTAGAGAATAAAATATTTTTTAAATTTTTTGATCTAAGTAGCATCAGTTCTTTGAAGCAACGCAACGAGTACCTCACTTCAAAGTGGGATAAAATGTAGACACCTGAAAATGTCTTGAGAATATCACACATCCTAATTCCACTCACTAACACCATTTCTCTCATTTTCACCTATTTTTAGTCTATTTAATTTAATAATGTCCAATTATTAAGTTAAATTCACCTTTTTCTTCTATTAATTGAATAATTAATTTTATTTGATTAATTTATCACCTTCATGCTAATTTATCCTTCTTTGATTAAATAATTTTAAATTGTTTAATTAAAGTTCCTAATTCCTCAACCTGCATAATTAAATGATTTTCTAAATTGTTTAATTAACTAATTATTCCTCCAATCCTCCAGCTTGCACAAAAAATATTCTCATGAAATATTCCCTTTTCAAATCCAAATTCTTCCCTCCACATGAAATATCTCCAACATCTTTCCTAAAATTTAGGGATTTTTTGATCTCTTATGAATTATGGACCCTTGATTGAAATCTTTGATCCATGTCTTCATGAATTATGGACCATTGATCCATTTCTTGATTCACACTCATCTCTTCTATTCAATTTCCTTCATTGATTAGCATTTTGAATCCTCACCATTTATTCATTCCAAAAATCTATAAACACCTTCCATTTATATGAAAACTTACTATATTGAATTTCTCACTCACCTTTGAGCATTTGTGAATCATTTCCATCCATCAATCTTTTGCATCAACTCAACAATGGACTAGGAAAATTGAGTAATCCACATCCCATACCACTCCATTTGCACTCAATCCACAATGGGATTGCACGTTTGCATCATTAATTTGGTTCATTTGAAATAATTTTGATGTTTTAATGCTTAGAATTGAATCTTATTAGTGTTTGATAGACTAATTTCATTGAGTATGACATTTAGTTGATTATGTGTCTTGTTTAATTTCTTTACTACATAGTATTTGATCAATTGAATTTCACCATATGACAATATGTAACAAATTTAGATTTAAGAAGTGTTAGATATGGAAAATTGTATGTAACAAAGTCACATTTAGCAAGCATATAATCCACTTTGTAATACCCCTTCGTTTTGCTTCTTGTTTGGTTTGCTTTATGCTATGTTTGGTTGTAGTTACTTTGATACTGGATACATTTTGTTATGATGATTTGATCGCTACCATTGAGCGACAACTATT
Organism: Sequoiadendron giganteum; assembly: GCA_007115665.2. Lineage (NCBI taxonomy): Eukaryota > Viridiplantae > Streptophyta > Pinopsida > Cupressales > Cupressaceae > Sequoiadendron > Sequoiadendron giganteum. The sequence goes on from CM021109.1 coordinate 484,160,705, forward strand.
ATTGTGGGATGTAGTTATCTGATTATTGTTTCACATGCATTATAGATTAATGTTGTTGTAGAGTTAACATGAGATGTTATTATGAGATTACTGGATTATGATGGAAGTGTCAGTTTCGATGAGTGTATTGGTGAAGAGACGGTTTCGCATCACTCGCTTGCGAGCGCCCTGCGAATCTGTAATTCCTTCTTCACGGTGTGTATTATATGCTGGATATATTGTATGATGTTGTTTACTTGGTTGCAGGATTGCAGGTACATGACATTGACTCCACCTGGTTTCACAGGTTTGAGCGTGTCGATCCAACGGTTAAGTTGAACGGGAGATAGTAGCTAGGTAACATGTGTCAAGTCTATGCCCTAGCCTTAGTGTGTCGTCAGTTGTGTGTGTCGAGTTATTGTCTGTCTTGTTTTAATGTTATTTATTTCTGAAGGATTATTGATTTGGAAATAGATACTTAGAATAATTGCATTTAAATCATGTTGATGATTATTTAATTTAAATAATGCAATGTGGATAAAAGTTTATACTTAAATTAATTAATTATATTTAGTTTATTTAATTAATTAAATTTGATCCAAGGGGTTGAATTTAGTTATTAAATAATTAAATTAATTAATTAAACGTGATGCAAGAGAATGAAAGGAAATAAAAGAATTAGAATTAATTTTGGAATTTAATTCAAACGTGTGGGAATTAAATTAGAAATTGTAATTAAATGTTTATTTGGGAAATTGGTTGCAACTTTGGAAATTAATTTATTATTTGAAATTGCATTTTAAATTGAAAGTGGGTTTTTGAAAAGTGAAATTGAAATTTGAAATTGAAAGTGAAATTGAAATTGAAATTGAAATATCTAAATTGCATGTAATGTGAATTAGGGTTGTAAATATTGAAATTGAAATTGAAATTGAAATATCTAATTTCCATGTAATGTGAATTAGGGTTGAATTAGGTATTTTTGATTTATAAGAATATATGTTTTAATTTTAGGGTAGAAAATTTTTAGGAAAAATACATTTTTACAGCAGGAAAGAAATTTTGAAAAATTGGCACAAGGGTTTGAAAAAAGTTTGATTGTAGAATTGATTGAAAGAAATATTATTTGCATTTGTTTGGTTTTGGATTGGATTCTTTGGAAGATTGAAGAAAATTCAAGAAATCTTTGGAGGAGGCTTGCATCAAAAATTCATCTCTTCCTGTAGTTTCTTGTACCAGGTTTTCGTCTTTGTATTTTATTGTTCTTGATTGTTTTTTTTTTAAATAGTAATGATTAAAGATTTGTTTGTTAAATCTGTTTTATAAAACAAATTTGATATTATAAGAAAAGAATTAAATAAATTTACAGCCTTTGCTTGTGAAAATTCTTGAGTGAAAATTGTGAAAACCTTAGGTGAATTTAAATTATTTGGGGAAATAGATTTTGTTGTTATTGAAATCAAATATAGAGATTGAACAATGCATTTAGAATGATTTTAGAAAATAAAACTTCTGTTTATTATTAAAAAACAGATTTTAAAATCTGCAGTATAGTTATATTTTCATGGTAAAATGGTCTGATTGCGCCGCCTATAACTTCACTTTTACAAACTGGGTTTTCAGGGAATTTAAAGGGTTTTTGCATTTTGAAATTTTCTTACCCTTGTCCAAAAATCGTAAATACCCAGATCGTAGTTTTTAAGTTATGCTTAAAACATGAGACTGCTGTTAAGTTATTTTTCTCATGGCTATTCTGAAAATAAAATAATAATAAATTGATATTTATAAATATTAATATTTTATGTATTGTTATTATAATATTAAAATATTATTTAATAATATTTTATATTATAATTTATAATACTAAAGTATTATATTTATTTATATTATTTTAAATAAAATTTGTATATTAGATTAGTGGAATTAAAATTATAAACATATGGGAAATTATTGTTATTTTAAAATGGCTTGTTAAAGTTTAATTGAAAGAGTTAAATATTTGATTTAAAGAATGCAATATATTATTGAATAGAGATTTAAAATTGGATTGATTAGTGTATATGAAAATGGATAGAGAAACAATATGTTATTATATTAAAGTGATTGAATGTGTTGAATAGAAAATTGAATGAGATGTAAGATTTGGTTAGGAAATGGAAAGAGTTTACTTGCATGGATTTGTGTCAATTTAAAAGTAAATTAAGAAGTTGTTTTATTGATGAGGCAATCAATTATGTTATTTATTAATTTCTATTTAGATTAATTGAATCATTGTGATTGGATTATGAAAGAGATATGGATTTAGTATATCCAAAAGTAGTATCTTCCTCATGCTTATCTTAAAGGATTTAATTCTTTGTATTCAGTAAAGGGAAGTAAGTTTAATTGTTTTAGATTTCCAATAATGAAAAGGGAAATAGGGGTTATGATTATTTTAGATGATCTACTTATCATGTCTTTGACTTTGTCAACACTACCTATTGAATGAGTATGGATTTAGGAAATCCAAATATTAGATTTGATTGATGACTTGAATGCTTTTGTTGCTATGTCGTCAAGTTGCATTGTTGGTTTTGGGATTTAGTGTTAGTCCTAAATTATAAGTCTTCCAGAAGATCTTAGAGGATAAGGGTTGTTGAATCTTTATGCCATCCAGTTGTTTCCCCTTGGGTAGTGCATGGCGTCTTCTCAGTTTTACCCGATTTTCATGAACGGGGATGTTTGCACCTCCTTGGTTTAGGAGCGGATTATGGGATCCGTGTCTCCTTGTATGGAGTGACCTTGTTATGTGGTTTCATCTTGTTGCCTCCTGTGAAAGGAGTGGACTATGTGTTATTGCCTCCAAGATGTTTGGAGTGAGATCTTTTGTACCTCCTGTGAAAGGAGTGGACTATGTGTTTGTTGCCTCCAAGATGTATGGAGTGAGTTCTATTATTTGTATCCTCCTTGTGTTGGAGTGGATTATGATGCCTAGTTGGTATGCACTTGTGGTTCCCTTGGTGGATTGTTTGGATGTGTGTTGTCGAATAGAAGAGTGGCTTCTGTTAGGCGCCAGAGCCCAAAGAGGTAAACTGGATAACCTTCAGGAGTGATTTAAACAAGTGATAATTAAAATAATGTATTTAGAAGATTAGGATTAACTTCACATTAATCAAGATAATTTAATCCTCACTCATAGACACAAGGGCTTGTTTAGACTTGGGATGAGTGAGAAGGCCTGGAATGGCAAGATCAACTATCTAGTTCTTACGAGAGGTAGTTGATTCCGCATGAGTGAGTATGAGTGTCGGGATTCGGTTGAGGCCACCAGGATTACTTGTGCCGGAGCCTATGAAGAATGCCCAGAGGAGATCTCATGACAAACCTTGCGATGACACTCTATCTATGACAACTATTGTTAATTATTTTATGTGTATGGTTCTGTGAACATACTTGATTATTATTATGTCTGGAAGCAATGTGACCTATGTCAATGTTGGAGTTGTACTTGAGTTGTACATGTATTGTACTTTGATTTGTACTTATTGTACTTGAGTTGTACTTGATTCATGTATGGTGAATGAGTTGTACTTGTTAATTCATTTGGTTGGTTATAACAGTATGAGTCAGTATGAGTCTGCCTTTGGTTAGAGGTAGTAGATCTTTGTCCATGTTACTTTGTTACTATCTCCTAGCATGGGGGGTGGGCCTTCGGGTACCACATTGGTAGGGTGGAACATGCACCAAAACCGTTGGGTCCCCTTCTATTTTCAGCACTTGGTGGCGAGACATCCAGATGGACAGCTTGTGGTTCTCGTTGTATTATCTTGCATTGTAATATTTTAATTTGTATAAGTTATTTTATCCCTCTTATGATTATGAGGTGGAATTTTGTAATTGTAACTTTGAGTACTATTGCCTCATTCTAGGAATGAGTGATGTAACTATTGGTTTAAGATAATGTTTATGAGATTGTATCTTGGTTGTTTATCTTATTATGTTATGTGATATTTTTATGATGTATGATGGTGATTTCATAAAGTTCATAAGGCTATGGTTATATGTAATATGTATATGTGGGTTTAGGTAATCCTAACCTTGTATCCTTAGAGGTTGTTGTTAACTAGTAAGTGAATGTGTATGTTAAATGCACTTTATAAAAAAAAAATTGGTTCGCTTATGATGTTAATTGCAACTTCCTTTTAAGGTTACTTAGCGGGGCATTACACACTTTCTTCTTAATTTGATCAAATTCTTTGAATGTTGCATCTAAGGTAAGAGTTGTGGGGGGAATAGGAGCATGTGAAATAGTGGAGGAAGATAGAGAGGATAATATGAAAGTGAGTGAAAATTTGCAAAACATGCTCATGATTTAAGGATTGTAGTGGGGTGTGAAATTAATCATTAAATAAGGTAGGAAAATGGATGTGCAACTAGGAATGGAACACACCATAGTAGTTCAGGGAAAACTTTAATAAACCCCCCCTCGCAAAGGTGTAAATTCCTGGTGAATCCTATATACTTCCCTAAAAAATATTAATTTTATTGGCAAAATTTTTCATTTTTCGGAAAAAAAAATAATCCCAATTGGCAAATCTTTTATAATCCCTAGAATTCTGTGGAAAATCTTGGCAAATACAGTATTCTTTTAATTGAATAAAATATTTTTCATTGGCAATTAAAACCGTTTTTCAAACCAGAATTTTTTTTCCATTGGCGATTAAAACCTTTATTCAAAGCAAAAAATATATTTTCATTGGCGAATTAAAAAGAATCTAAAAAATAATAAAAAAATTCAGTAGCGAAATAAAGAGATATGCCAATGAAAAATCATAGGGGCCGCTCGATGAATGTGTGATGGATGACTATAGTTGCATTTCGGAACTAAATCTCTAAAGCACTAGACTTGTGATTTGAAACCTCCAGAATAACACTAGAACCGTTAGATTTCTAGAAATCAATGGTTGAGATTTTATTACCGTACAACCTGTTATAAAGTTTTGTTTGTCAACGACTGGGCGACCTCGGTGGGATGCACATCTTTTGAAGTGTCAGCTCATTTAATGAATTGTAAGGTGTCATTAAGGGATGTCTTCTCAAATGCTTTCAAACACCAACTTTAGGTTTAATGTAATGTTTTAAATCCTCTGAAAGGATAGATCTTAAATAAGGAGGTTGGAGAAATGAATTTAGTAGCATATTATCACTTCCTGCCAGTAAAGTTAAGTGAGCTTGCATACGAGGAAAGGTGGCAGCATTTTGAACTTCAGACTCAAAGTTTCCTCAAAATGGTACTTCCAGCCGATATCAGGGTATGGGAAGATGAACTTTTGGCCGTCATGCAACCAAATTTGAATTGGCCTGAAGAAGAGAAACTCGAAATCATTTACTAGCTACGTTCAGTGGCATGGAAAGAGAAAACCAGATATGTCGAGTACAACAGGGTGATTTTCATTTTAGAAGAAGAAGAAGAACATGTTGAATTTCATAAATTAGTTATGGAAATGTAGTTGGAACTATACATAGTCTTGGCCCCTCTAGCGGTTTAACAACATGCATGAATCCTTTTGTGAATTGTGAATTTGTGACATGTAATGATAAGGGGGCGTAGTTTCAGCTTTTGAGTGCTTTTTGAATTTTGATTGTATAGGGTGTGGGGTGATAGGTCTGTGAAACCACATTTTTGGAATTAGAGAGATAAAAGAATATATTTCTAAACCTGTGTATTTATTAATGATTCCTTTTAATTATGAATGAATTGTGTTTCTTCATGATAATTGTTCAATGTTTATCTATTAGGTCAGAATGCCTATTTTTTCATCTCTTAGACTTTGTGTTCAAATTAATTCATTTGTTAAAAGAGAAACTATCTCTTTTCTTTACTGATTGTGAGAAAAAAGGACTTTGTATCATTTGTTTTAAAATATTTTGCATCTACTTTCTTGGTTAAAGTGACAAATTTGTACACCAACAAGAAAAAAGAGTTGCATTTCGGAAGAAAATCTCTAAAGCATTAGACTTGTGAATTGAAAGCTCTGGAATAACACTATAACCGTTAGATGCAGACATGTGGCAAGATAAAGGCCCATCGCTCATCACTCATTCAGTATTTTCAATGCCTCGACATTGTACATTTCATTTAATTGAAATTCTCAATATTTTTGAAGAAAGTGTGGTTGGCGTACTGCTAGTGCTAGTGCTGGCAGTGGCGGCGATTAATGCCATATGTGATATGAATATCCAAAGCAATTTCTTGGATAGATCATAGCTTTAATGAAATAATATTTGTAATGATTTCATATCGTTTGAACTTTGAGTGGCACTGGTGAATCGATGATTTTGACAGCTTGTTAGCTTGAGGTACAACTGGCATGTAGCCAGACATCAATCAAATTAAACATTTTAATTATACAAGCTGGTAGCGACACTGGTGGCCCATAAATAGGGATAGTGATTAAGTGAATAGTGGATAGTGCCATAAGGGTTTTTATTTTCTAGGGTTAATAAGGATTCATAAAGAAGATGATGTGGTATTGGGGATACTCTAAATTCTCCTGCCTACAGTTATGTAGTTACAGAGTAATCAGTAAAAGAAGAATTTCCTTCAAGTTTAGAATGGGTGGAATTGGAAAGAAGTTGATTTGGTTAACATGACTTCTCAGTCAGGTTTTGAACCAGGATGAGGAGCTCTGATGGAGGTAAGTGCTATACCAGTGCATGGAAGCAACGTGCAAAAGATGGGAGCAAATTTTCTTCTCCTCTTGTATTTTAACAACTCCCGTTTCCCCAGCATGGTTGGCCAGGAAATCCCCATGCATTTATTTTCAAAGAGACATTTGTATTTCATCTTTTGTATGACTCTGATTCTCGAAGGGGGTAAGTACATTTTGTATCTTCATGGCTCCCATTTCCCCAGGATTTATTAGAACCCCCTTTCCCTAGCATGGTTGGAAAATCTATTAGCAGAAGCTTGGAATCATGCATTTATTTTTAGAGCCACATTTGTATTACGTTGTCACCAATAGAAGCTTCGAATCATGCATTTATTTTTAGAGTTACATTTGTAGTAAGTTTATAGTAGCAGAATCTTGGAAATTGGAATCAATTTGTAATCCATTGATCATTGTAATGAGCAACAACTTGGAATAAATTATTAAATTTTGTCTATGTAAAGTAGTAGTACTAAAGTGACACACTGACATATGTTATTTATACAAAACAGGAGTTTTCCTGATCTATAGCTACACGTCTGTAAAAAGATATGTAATAATATGACATTGAAATTCAGTTGCAATAAAATAAATGGTTGTGTTGTATTATTCTTCGTTATTCATTTAAAATTAGAGTAAAGAGTTGTTTTTTTAGTTCAGAATATACTTTATGCAAATATATTCAAATTAGTTTTTTTCTTTTGAGAAATTAAGTAATATACTAAGTACTTTATGCAATATGCACTTGATAATTTATGGTTATATAGGGCCATCGGGGGAATGCAATCATTCTTTCCACCGATGTTTATGTGTTACAATGATGTGCTTACTTTTGTTGACTCTATCGGTATATCGGGCAGCACACCTTATGAGTCTTTGCCTTCGACCCATCAGCGGGGCTGTGACGGGGGTTCCACCAATAAAGCATTGTTAGGCCAATGCCTATGGTATTGACTATTTATTTTTGTTAGGAATGGGGGAAGGAATACAAGTACAAGATTTCAAATTTGTTTATGGATGCAATGAAATTATGTAGGCTATATGATAGGGTAGGGTTGGATGGAACAATCATTGTTCCATGCTTTGGATCCTTATTTGGCAAGAACTCCTAGGTGTCTCTACCACCTTAACCTCTAGGTCCTACTTCATGTATAGGTACCCTTGGTTCTACTGGCCAACCCCACTATCATCTCACTCTTAATCTACCAAGTCTCCCTTGGTGCAATGCTTCCATTCTTCCTTTAGCCTTCAATCTTCCCTAAAGACTAATTCCCTCCAACAACTAAGTTTAACTTTGCAGGGGTGTTGAGATGTTTCCAAAGGCTTCTAACCATCTCCCTAGGGTTCTTGACAATCCACCATGCTCCTTTTGTAGTTCGCTACCACCAAACCCTCAGTTAGGGTTTATTAGGCTACTAGCCCAAGAGCCCCAATTAGGCCTCCAACTCCGAGAAAACTGGTTGGTTCTCCAAAATTTCCCAAAGAACCTTGAATATTTTCTATGGATTCATGGTCCTAATGCCCATCCCTCAAATATTTTGGAGGTCTTGATCCTCACCTGACCGTACACAGGCCTAACCTTCAATTTAGCAAAATTTAGGTCTTTTGAGCCATTTCCTGACCACACAGTGAACTGTCAGCTTGCTCTCCATCCAAATGGATCGGTGAAGTCTCCTCCTTCATACCAAGCCTTTGCAAGGCATCTAGCAACCTTTCCACCACGTGATTTTTTAGGGAAAGTTCACCCTTGGAAACTAAGTGCTTTGCACTTTTTGTCTTTCCTAGTCGGGCACTATCAAGCTCGCCTAGGAGAAGACTTTCATAGTGACTCCCTGACTCCTAACCTCTCCTAACTCTAAAATATTTACAATCATGGAGTCTAGCCCCAATCCCCAAAAGCCCGTACACTAGGTACAGTGGGAACATGGACTAGTTCTCCATTCTTGATAGTCTGCCAGTCAAAACAACAATTACAAGAAAATGAACTAACTATTCAAAGAATGCTTGAAGTAAAGAAAATAACTACCTATTGTTCCTACACAATGCTTGAAAAGTATTACCCTACATCCTACACTGCTCACAGTGCCTGATCAAATCATTAACACACAAAACTAAAGCAAAAACACAGGAAATTCACATAAGAAATCACTATTTTCTTGATTTTGAAACTTTTGCTCAAACTCGAATGCATCCAACCCTTCTCTCAGGTCAAGGCACCCCATTTATAGGCCAATGAAGGTAGTTATGCCTCCCCTTGGTTAGATATTACATTTTTCTTGTGGAAAAGGTGCAAAATGTGTCATTTTGCCACTTTTGCCAATTTCTAGAGACCTAGGAAAAGTAAGTTTCCCTTAAACTACTGACCCCTCTTGATCACTCCTGATCACTCCTAATCAAGACATGGTTTTTAACTCCTAATTCTAACTCAATGGTCAACATGACCTTCATTGAAATGCACTACAACAAAAACTCCATCCTAGACTTCCTAATGCCTAGTGTTTCCTAGGTGCTCCTGCACCGTTCTCCCCCCTCTGCATAGACTTTAAGGAATGTGAGGAGAGATTAGAGATGGGTCAATACCCTGCTTCTTGAACTAAGCTTCATCCACCCATGTAGCTTCAGATTCATGTTTGTTCTTCCACTTGACAAGATGCTCCATGTACACTTTGTGCCTTGTAGATTTCTTCACCCTTGACTCCAAGATCCTTTATGCCTGAAGCTTGTCTTGAATAGGTAAGGGTATGCTACTCACATCTTTGAAGATCTCCTTACTAGTCTGATCCATGTCATTTACTGCTCCTTTGCATCTGATCAAATCAGCTACATTGAAAACTGGTGAAATTCCCAAATCAATAGGTAACTCCACTTTGAATGCATTCTTCCCATACTTGGCTAATATCTTGCATGGTCCCACTCTTTTCATCTACAATTTGGTTGATATACCCTTTTGCAACCTTGATTTGTTAAGGCGAACCATGACATAGTCTCCTACTACAAATTGCAAATCCTTTCTTGACATGTCTACCTTGTCTTTCAACTTTTGTGTAGCCTCGGTGACTGTCCTCTTTACCTGCTCCTAAATCTCTTTCATGGTTTGAGTGAAGTCTTCTGCATGTCCACTCCTATTTTCCATAGCTCCTAGATCCCTAAGCTCACATATACCTCTTGGGTGCATCCCATACACAATTTCAAAAGGACTCTTCCATGTGGTCCGGTTCACACTATCATTATAAGCATACTCAGCCTGTGAGATTACCATATCCCATGTTTGTCCATACTCTTTGGTTAGGCACCTTAGTAGATTACCTAGCACCCTGTTAACCACCTCTATTTGACCATCGGTCTGAGGATGGTAAGCTGATCCAAAAGATAGGTTGGTACCTAATCTGCTCCATAGAGTCTTCCAAAAGTGACTCATGAACTTCACATCCCTATCTGAAACAATGCTTAAAGGCAATCCATGGATCCTAAAAATCTCCTTGAAGAAAAGGTGAGCTATATAGCTAGCATCATGAGTGGTTTTTCAATGAATAAAGTGACTCATCTTGCTGAATCTGTCTACCACCACATACACACTATCAAATCCAGACTTGGTCTTAGGGAGTCCTACCACAAAATCCATGCTAACACACTCCCATGGTCTGTTAAGAATGGGTAGGGGTTGATATAGACCAGCATTACTAGCTCCTCCCTTAGCTTTCATACACACAACACATTGCTCCACATACCTCTTGACATCGCTTGACAGCTTAGGCCAATAGTAGAACCTTTGCACTAGTTCTAAAGTCTTGTTGATGCCAAAATGTCCACTAAGACTACCATTATGCTTTTCCTGAATGAGGTTTTCTCTCATTGACCCTTTTGGAACACACAACTAATTCCCTTTAAACAACAATCCACTTTGCAAAGTATACTCTGAGTATTGGCTATGAAAATGATTCTCAAAGTCAGAACATACCTTGTAGGCCTCTGAGAAATCTTCATCCTCCCCATAGAGATCTTTGAAACTCTCTATGCCAATGCTCTTGAACTGTATCTCTTGCACTATCAGCAATCTTCTACTCAATGCATCTGCTACCTTGTTCAATTTTCCTTTCTTGTGCTTGATGGTGAAAGTAAAAGCTTGGATGTGCTCCATCCATTTCAAGTGTCTATTGCTCAACTTCTCTTGGGTGCTAATATAGCTAAGTGCCTGATTGTCTGTAAAGACCACAAACTCCTTGGGTAGAAGGTAATGCCTCCACTTCCTAAGTGACTGAACCAAAGCATAAAGTTCTAAATCATAGGTAAAATACTTCTTCTTAGCTTCATTAAGCTTTTCACTGAAGAAAGATATGGGCCTGCCTTCTTGACTAAGCACTCCTCCTACCGCAACTCCACTAGCATCACACTCCATAGTAAACAATTTGTCAAAGCCTGGTAATAAGAGAATAGGTTGGGTTGCCACTTCTTGTTTCAGTTTCTCAAAACCTTTCTCAGCTTCTTGAGTCCAGAAAAACTTAGTTTTCAAACCACCCTTGATTGTCTCTAAGACTGGTGCACATATGCCACTAAAGTTTCTTATGAATTTCCTATAAAATTGAGCCAATCCATGAAAAATTCTTACCTCAGTCCCTGTGGTTGGTGTAGGCCAGTTTAGGATAGCTTCCACCTTGCTTGGATCCATTTTCAATTACCCTTGAGACACTACAAAACCCAAATATACAAGTTCTTGTTTGAAAAACTCACACTTCTCTAGGTTGATGGCCAACTTCTCCTCTTGCAATCTTCTAAGAACCATCTCCACATGTTTAAGGTGTTCTTTTGTTGTCTTGCTAAAGATGAGTATATCATCAAGATATACAATCACAAATATCCCTGTAAAGTCCTTGATTACTTCATTCATGAGCCTTATGAATGTGCTAGGGGAATTAGAGAGGCCAAATGGCATCACTCTCCACTCATACAACCCATTTGTTGTCTTGAATGTTTTCTTCCACTCATCTCCATCCTTGATTATGATCTGATGGTATACACTCTTGAGATCCAAATTGGTGTAGTACTGAGCTCCTCCAAGACAATCCATCAAGTCTTCAATCCTAGGAATAGGAAACCTATACCTGATTGTGATTCTATTTATTGCTCTAGAGTCAGTGCATAATCTCCACTTTCCTCCTTTCTTGGTTGCTAAGACCATGGGTACTGCACATGGACTGATGCTCTTCCTAATCAAGCCTTGATCCAATAACTCTTGCACTTCTCTAGCTACCTCTATATTCTAATTCATTGTAAGCTTATAAGCTACTTTGTTAGGCAATGATGCTCCAGGTATCAAGTCAATCTGATTACTAATGGCCCTTTTAGGAGGTAAAGTTGCAGGTGTACCATCACTTACTATGTCTTTGTACTTCTCAAGCAATTTCTGGACTGCTCCGGGTATGACTTTTTTTTTAGTCTTGACTTCTTCTTTGGACTGCAACATGATTACATATCCTTCACCCCCTTGATGTAGGTTGTTAAGGAACTCTTTGCCACTACTCAATAGGACACTTGGTGTCTTTGACTGTCCTTCTTCTTCTAACAGTGACTGCAACGTAAAAGTCTTCCCATCCTTTTTAAAAGAAATAGTATTCTCCTTCCCATCATACATGGCACTTCTGTCATACTTCCATGGTTTGCCCAATAGTATATGGCATGCATCCATGGGTAATACATCACAAATTAACATATCTTTGTACAATCCAATGGAAAACTCCACCGTTACTTGCTCATTAACAAGAACACTCTGCCCTTTGTTTAACCATGTCACTTTGTAGGGGTTAGTGTGGGGTACCTTCTCCAATTTTAGCTTCTTTACTGCCTCTTCTGAGATGATGTTATCTGTTGAACCTGAATCTACTATGTCCTTGCATACTTTTCCAAGTATCTTTCATCTCACTCTAAATAGAGCTCTTCTTTGTTTTGGTTCTTCCTTGACCGGTTGTCTAATCAAAACTCTCCTAAACATCAGATTCTCTCCCATTTCAGATTCAATATGACTGATCTTCGGTGATTTAGTGCTCATAGTGTCCTCTTGAGCATATGCCACCCTCTTCTCAGCATTTGATGAAGATGCTTTCTCCGGGCACCTATAAGCTGGATGGCCTACTTGACCACAATGGTAACATTTCATAGTAGCAAAATATGAATTGCTCCTGCCTGCTCCTCTTCCTCTATTTGATCCTCCTTGAGAACCTCTACCTCTTCCATAACCTCCTCTAGAAGATGTTTCACCTCCATGCTCTGTGAGTCTAGATTCACCTTGGTTTCTTTGTTCATTTCCTCTACCTTGGTAGCCACCTCTCTATCCTCTTTGATCTCTTTGATATCTACCTTTGCCTCTACTCTTAGAAGCCTGATCATGTTTCCTCTTGCTTCTTTCCTCAATCTTGATAGCTAATTGATAGCATTGGTGTACTATCTTTGGACTTAGAAGAGTTATCTCCTCTTGGATGTTCCACTTCAAGCCGTTAAGATACCTAGCCACTTTGACACTTTCATCTTCTGAGACATTGGACCTCATACAAAGTTTTTGAAACTCCTCAGTGTAAGTGTTCACATCTTGGTCTCTTTTCCTTAAGCTTTGTCTCTTCTTGTGTAATTGAATCTCATAGTCATCTGGTATGTATGCTTCTCTCACTTTTGCCACCATACCTTTCCAAGTTGAAATAGGCTTCTTGCCTTCCTTTTCCCTCTCTATCTGAATGAATTTCCACCATGTCAAGGTAGATCCTCTCAATCTAGACTTTGCCACCTTCACCTTCTATGCTTCAGTGACTCCATCACATTCAAAATGGTTCTCCATGCCTTCTATCCAATCTAGGACTAGGTCAGCTTCCAATTTGCCACTAAACAGTGGTATACCTTCAAGTGCTTTCCCACTCAAAGCTTTCAATGCCTTCAAGAAAGGCTCCTCTTGTAGAATAGGGTTAGGTTCAGGGGTCTTTTCTTCCTTTGCAACCTCTTCACTCTTTGGTTCCCTGCCCTCCAATCTATCACTGACCTCATTGGCCTTGATTTGCACATTGTTCAATGCTTGCTCAAGTTGTGCCAATCTTTCTCTCAACCTCCTATTATCTTCCTCCTGATCTTCAACCTTCTTTTCCAACTCAATGTTTGTCACCATGGTTTTGGAACCACTAGATTCAAGGTCGGTCATACAAGATTCTCTCCCAAATCTTTAACTTGCTTTGATACCAATCTGATAGGATAGGGTTGGATGGAACAATCATTGTTCCATGCTCTAGATCCTTGTTTGGCAAGAAATCCTAGGTGTCTCTACCACCTTAACCTCTAGGTCCTACTTCATGTATAGGTACCCCTGGTTCTACTGGCCAACCCCACTATCATCTCACTCTCAATCTACCAAGTCTCCCTTGGTGCAATGCTTCCATTCTTCCTTTAGCCTTCAATCTTCCCTAAAGACTAATTCCCTCCAACAACTAAGTTTAACTTTGCAGGGGTGTTGAGATGTTTCCAAAGGCTTCTAACCATCTCCCTAGGGTTTTTGACAATCCACCATGCTCCTTTTGTAGTTCGCTACCACCAAACCCTCAGTTAGGGTTTATTAGGCTACTAGCCCAAGAGCCCTAATTAGGCCACCAACTCTGAGAAAACTGGTTGGTTCTCCAAACTTTCCCAAAGAACCTTGAATATTTTCTATGGATTCATGGTCCTAATTCCCATCCCTCAAATATTTTGGAGGTCTTGATCCTCACCTGACCCTACACAGGCCTAACCTTCAATTTAGCAAAATTTAGGTCTTTTGAGCCATTTCCTGACCACACAGTGAACTGTCAGCTTGCTCTCCATCCAAATGGACCGGTGAAGTCTCCTCCTTCATTCCAAGCCTTTGCAAGGCATCTAGCAACCTTTCCATCATGTGATTTTTCAGGGAAAGGTCACCCCTGCAAACCAAGTGCTTTGAACTTCTTGTCTTTCCTAGCCGGGCACTGTCAAGCTCGCCTGGGAGAAGACTTTCATAGTGACTCCCTGACTCCTAACCTCTCCTAACTCTAACATATTTACAATCATGGAGTCTAGCCCCAATCCCCAAAATCCCGTACACCAGGTACAGTGGGAACGTGGACTAGTTCTCCATTCTTGACAGTTTGCGAGTCAGAACAGTAGTTACAAGAAAATGAACTAACTATTCAAAGAATGCTTGAAGTAAAGAAACTAACTACCTATTGTTCCTACACAATGATTGAAAAGTATTACCCTACATCCTACACTGCTCACAGTGCCTGATCAAATCATTAACACACAAAACTAAAGCAAAAACACAGGAAATTCACATAAGAAATCACTATTTTCTTGATTTTGAAACTTCTACTCAAACTCGAATGCATCCAACCCTTCTCTCAGGTTGAGGCACCCCATTTATAGGCCAATGAAGGTATTTATGCCTCCCCTTGGTCAGATATTACATTTGTCTTGTGGAAAAGGTGCAAAATGTCCCATTTTGCCACTTTTGCCAATTTCTAGAGACCTAGGAAAAGTAAGTTTCCCTTAAACTACTGACCCCTCCTGATCACTCCTGATCAAGACATGTTATTTACCTTCTAATTATAACTCAATGGTCAACATGACCTTCATGGAAATGCACTACAACAAAAACTCCATCCTAGACTTCCTAATGCCTAGTGTTTCCTAAGTGCTCCTGCACCACTATAATATGGATCTTGTCACACAAATTTCTATGATTTGCATTATGTAATATGTAGGCTATAATAAGTCCTTTGTGACGTTAAGTTACCAGATCCTTCGCCTTGATGTCAATCCTAGCACACAAAAGTTTAAAAAAACTTTAAAACACATGTCAAGTTTATTTTTTTAAGTAACTAATGTCATAAATTACTCAAGTTTCAACAGTTGGATGAACATTTGATGTATGTTTGTAGTTGCATTCTATAATGAAATGTACAGAGTGATGGGCTTGCACACTTAAGCCTTTGGAATCACCCTATAACCATTAGATTTAGAAAGATCAACGATTAAGATTAAGAATTTGTAACTTGTAGACCTAATACGTTTCATTCACTTTAATGTTCCAATTTCGAGAAACAAAGAATTTAAAGCACTTTGTACTGCTAAGTGTCAACTGTCAACTCTCCAGTGATTAATGTTTATTTTTTTAAGTTAATATACTTTATGCAATATGTACTTGATAATTCATGGTTATATCGAGCCATCGGGGGAATGCAATCATTCGTTCCACCGATGTTTATGTGTTACAACAATGTGGTCACTTTTGTTCACTCTATCTGTATATCGAGGAGTGCACCCTATGAGTCTTCACCTTTGGGCCATCGGCAGGGCTGTCATGGGGGTTCCACCGATAAAGCATTGTTAGGCTGATGCCTATGGTATTGACTAATACTATTGATTTTTGTTAGGTTGATGCCTATGGTATTGACTAATATGGATCTTGTCACACAAAATTTTAAAACAACTTTAAAACACGTGTCATTTTTTTTTTTAAATTAATATCATAAATTACTCAAGTTTCAACCGTTGGATGAACATTTGATGTATGGTTGTAGTTTCATTCCGTAATGAAATGAACAGAGTGATGGGCTTGCCAACTTAAACGTCCAAAATCAACCTATAATCGTTAGATTTAGAAAGATCAATGGTTAAGATTAAGAATTTGCAACTTCTAGACCTAAGACGTTTCATTCACTTCAATGCTCGAATTTTGAAAAACAAAGCATTTAAAGCACTTTGTACTGCTAAGTGTCAACTGTCAAGTGATTACTGATTTTTTTTAAGTGAGAAGGTCAGCACACGGTGATATTTTTTGAAGTCCTTTGCAACGTTAATTTACTGGCCCCTTGGCCTTGATGCCAATCCTAGCGCACAAAAGTTTAAAACAACTTTAAAACACGTGTCATGTTTATTTTTTTAAGTTAATATCATAAATTACTCAAGTTTCAACCGTTGGATAAACATTTGATGTATGGTTGTAGTTGCATTTCGTGATGAAATGCACAGAGTGATGGGCTTGCCAACTTAAATGTCCAGAATCAACCTATAACTGTTAGATTTAGAAAGATCAACGGTTAAGATTAAGAATTTGCAACTTCTAGACCTAAGACGTTTCATTCACTTTAATGTTTGAATTTTGAAAAACAAAGCATTTAAAGCACTTTGTACTACTAAGTGTCAATTGTCAAGTGATTACTGATTTTTTTAAGTGAGAGGGTCAGCACACGGTGAGATTTTTTGAAGTCCTTTGCAATGTTAATTTACTGGCCCCTTGGCCTTGATGCCAATCCTAGCACACAAAAGTTTAAAACAACTTTGAAACACATGTGTCATGTTTATTTTTTAAAGTTAATATCATAAATTACTCAAGTTTCAACCGTTGGATGAACATTTGATGTATGGTTGTAGTTGTATTCTGTAATGAAATGCACAGAGCAATGGGCTTCCCAACTTAAACCTCTGGAATCACCCTATAACCGTTAGATCTAGAAAGATCAACGGTTAAAAATTTGCAACTTGTAGTCTTGTAGACCTAAGACGTGCCATTCACTTTAATGTTCCAATTACAAGAGAAAAATAATTTAAAACACTTTACACTTTGAAATTGTACAGTGATTTTTAAAGTCTTACTCTTCACTCTTTAGATTGCTCATTGCAGTGCACCACCCTGTTTTCGATTCCACAGTTCCACTTACAACAACACCATTCCATTTTTCAAGAGACGAGACTCAGAATCTGGGTAAGTGAAAGAATTCCTATGGCTACGTTTCATCGTTTGACATTTCTTAAAATCTTATTTTGTCAAAGTTTGAAGTTTTGGTTTAGAGACTTAAGAACTCATTAAAATTAAGGAGGACTAATAGGTATTAGGGAATTCAAATTTCACAACTTCACATTTGTATAAGCATGTCTACCACCAGTACCACTAGAGCAATGTCTGATAAAAAAATACATTATGCAAAATTGCTTAAAACCCCAGGTTTCACTGATGGGTACCATGATATTTATGATCCTGAAATATATGGTAGGTGTACCTCAGAACTTAGATTTTCATCTCAGAATAAGGCTTCAAATCAAACACAAGTTAATAGTGTTAGTGCACCATGGGTAATTGGATTAGGGTGCATGATGTTACATGAAGTTTTCCCTTGCCCATAATTTATCATGGTCTATGCCGAAAATTATGATGATAAGAAAAGAGCAATTGTTAATAAAGATAGCCAAGTAGAATTTTTATCCATTAATGCAAAATAACTTGGAAAAGTGTTGGGGTTTACAACCGAAGAATTTAGAAACAACCACATTGACATAGAAAAGCTTGCTAGTGATTATGAAGCAGTGGAAGAAAGGAAAAAAAGTAATTTCTTAAATAAAATAGTTAAGGATAAATGCAAATTGAAAGGTGATCATAAGCCTCCTTATAATTTGGATATTTTTAAACCATGGGTTTAGGATACTATTTCCATGTTAGCATTTTTCCTCGGTCTGGATAGCAATTTGGAAGTGGGTGCAAGCCTCCTTGAAATGGTATATAATATCCATTGTGGTGATGAACATGTCAAATATAATTATATTCAACACATTGTAGAATCCATGCATAAACAATTTTTAATGATTAAAGTAGGTTCCACCAAGACATTTAGGTTCACAACCTACTTGTGCTATCTTTTTCTATTCAAATTTAGTGGAATATTTATGACCAACAAGCTTCAGATTCGGCCCTATAGTAATGTAGAGGAAAAGAAAATGGCTCCAGTATATGAATGGACCACTAAGATAAGGATGCATGATTCTCGAAGGAACTACAGTCATTTTGTAGACTACTTTTTGGCTCCATTGCATCAAGCAATTACAAATACTCCAATGCTTAGATTTCCTATGTCATGTAGAAACTACATGCAACTAGGAAAATAAATACAATTGGTTGATTGGTACTTAATGGAAGAATATACTGTGCTAAGATTTTATGGATCAGGAGTACAACCATACAAACTTCCAATACATGTGACATAAAGGGTTTTTGCATTGAAATATGTAAGGTAGGTGTAGAGTGCTGATGAACTACACTTTCTCAGTCAGCAAAAGAAGACCTTATTTCCTTCTTTACCTTTTTCATGTGGAGGGTTCGCATTCGAGAGAAAAGCATTTAGTGTGGAACATAATCTTTTGAATTTTTTTGACTTTGATGCTATTTGTCGCTGGCAGTATGATCCATGTGACATCATTAAATCAATGATTGTGGAAAATAGGAATGTTGCAAGTAGAATTCAACATCAAAGTAAACCCTTGCTTGAAAACTTGAGAAACAAGGATTCTTGGGATGAGGTCAAAATAGCAATGGAGAAAAGTGCTACTAAGAATGGTATTTCTTTTGAGCAATTGTTAGTAGAAATTATGGCATTGCAGAAAGACAATTAGGACATACAACAATTTTTATGAAAAAAGTGATAAACCATCTAGTAGAGTAAAAATTCCAGGTTCTCTAGAGAAGGAAGTTACAAATGAAAACTGGTCACGATAAAATATTAAAGCCTTTTGGTCTATGAGGAAGGACCTAGGTGATCCAAGAGCTCTTGCAGAGTATGGAGCTAACAAAGAAGATAAAGAGTTTAGAAAATTGTGGAATATAGAGCATCCTGATGAATGTGAAAACAAAGGAAGTGATGATGAATCTAATGATGATAGTGAAGAAGAAGAACAAATCCATGCCAATTACAAACCTAGTTTAAGTGAGGCCGCAAAAGAAGCATATACTTTAGGAGCAGTCATACTAGAAAAAAATGGTTATGAAGTTTCTCCTTTGGGGTCCAAAGACTCCAAAAGACAAGGTGTTTGGATGGTAACAGATGTTGAGCATAGAAAACCAGTTGATAAATCTGGCCTTGGGTTTGGAGGTGAAAAATTAGACCAAGGGCATACAAGTCAATTTGTTAGAGCTTCTAATCCTCATCCTCATGGTCAGATACAATCACAACTAGGACATGCCCTTGGTGGACAACTTAGTGCAACTGGGAGTGCCATTGGTGGCGATGGTATGGGTAGTAGTACTAGTAGTGGTCAACATGTGCTACAACAAAAAATTACACACAAGAGGAAAATAATACAAGATACCACAGAAACACCAGGTGATCAAGGCAATCAAAATAGGCAAAGGATTTTGACAGGTTCAAGTCACACTATCAGTGGATCCACCACAAAGGAGTTATTTCCAGGAACTCCCCCAATTCCGGTTAGTGTGGCTATGACATCATTAGCAACTTCAAGTACTCCTATTCCTTCGCCATTCAAGCATTCCATTGTTCCTACCTCCCCAGGTTATGATTTCATTGAAGAGTTTAAAAAGAAATCAAACTTGAATAAAAAAGAAAAGAAGCAATTGATGGAGAGTGCATCTATTGTAACTTCAAAGCCTACAACAACCATGGTATTAACCACATTTGACACAAATAAAGAAATCATGGAGTACACAATTGTTGTTCCCACAATTCAAAACAAACCAACAAATCAGATGGATCGATCTAAATACCAGGTAACCTATTTTCAATTGGATTTTTTTGGCCTAAAAAATACTGACAAAATTAATGTATCAAAGAAGAACAATGAATTGGTGTACACATCATTGCTAAATCAAGATAGAGAGAAGAAAAGGTTGCAGACCCAAATAGAAAAGTTATAGGCACACCTAGCAAGTGAGAAAGCAAAGAGGAAAGCATCAGATAACAAGAGTAATGAATTAGAAAAAAGAATAATAAAATCTGCCTCTACATCAACAAGCAAAGAGGATAAACCAAATGAGAGAGAAGTGAATGAACTTAAGCAAAGGCTAGATGAGAGCATCAAGAAATATGATGAGGAAAAATCCACTTCAAAAAAATTAAGACTAAGCATTGTGAATGAAAATGCACAGTGGGAAAAAAATTGGAGAAACAAAGAAAAACAAATGAAAGATTGGAGACAGAGCTAGATGAGAGAAACAAGAAATATGATGAGGAAAAATCCACTTCAAAAAAATTAAGACTAAGAATTGCGAATGGAAATGCACAATGGGAACAAAAATTGGAGAAATAGAGAAAAACAAATGAAATATTGGAGACAGAGCTGACAGAAGAAAAAGAAGAAATTAAGTCTTCTCAAAATAAGTTATCTACATTTTGTAGAGATATAGTGAGGTATATGAACAAAAGATCTGGGATGAAATAATGCAGAGGTTTGATCATTTGTGTGACATGTTTCAATTGATTGATGCTATCAGACAACATTATAAGAAGCTCAACAAATATTTAGTGGACAACAAAAATGTGTTGGAATTAGAGAAATCTACAAATCAAGTTCTACAAATAGTCTACAAAGCTAGTGACAATGATTTGAAATCAAAAGGGATTACCAATCGGATTGAAACCTCAATGAAGTTGTCATCTATGATTGGAAAGTGTTCGAGAATGCGTGGAACAAAGGAATATTTTCATTTGGTTGCAGACAAGATGAAGGTGGTGGATGAAAAGGTAAGGAACTTCACAAAGCTTGGTTTTCCAAAGGCTTTTGACACAAATGAGCGATTCATTGGAAAGGATGGTTTCAAAAAGAAGATGGAAGGTGCAAGGAAGATTGATTTGGACCAGTTTCCTCATAACCCAAATGTGAACTATTTGGATTCCATCATAACACTGATAACCTTGGATGCAAAATTGAATGAAGAATTCAAGACAAGTTCCACTTCCAATTACAATCATGAAATGTTAACAAAACTTCAATTTAAACAACATCAGTTAGAACAAATGGAAATTCCACCACCTGAAGAGTGGAAGTTGCTAGAAAAGGTGATATAGTGACTTGATTTTTAATTTTCAATGATTGATAATATGAGTTTCTAAGTTCCAACTCAGCTTTGTGCAGACTTGTCTTTGGGCATTGGCAAGATTTTTCATTGCCAATGCCAATATGTTCTCCTTCATGTGAAAATCAATTAAAAAGCTCAAATTCAGAATTCAGTAATGTGATGATATTCAATTATTTGTATTATTTATTTTATCATTTGAACTATAAAGTGATGAACTGTTAGCTCATTATATTTACTTCTTGGTAGAGCTTCCAAGTTATGGATGTTGAACTGTTAGCTCATTATATTTACTTCTTGGTAGAGAATCTAAGTTATAGATGTTAAACTGTTAGCTTCTGTTATGTTTTGACTAAAAATCCTGATCAATACCCACCAACTTACAGTCTTACACGTCACCCACATCCCACATACTGCAAAAATACACTACATTTGATTTTATGATTAGCACAAATTGCAGAGATTTGTGTGACAAGATCCATTTTGTGGTCCACATTACTACTTGATCAATGATCATGTCCATAAATAAATCTAAAACCCCATGGTCACAACCCCTATTCCTAAAAAATTCAAATTCAATGTACTGACAAATTAAATGTACTTCCACACACTCAACTTGAATAATATAAATAACCACTTTGGAGATAGCCAAATAAGTTAATAACTTATAAGCATATGAATCCACAATAGTTGAACACTTGAAAGAAAAATAGTAATTATGTGTAACCTTCTCCATTGTATTGATCTTCAAAGTTCAAATGATATGCATTATAAAAATAGTTTATGATATGAGATGGATGGGCGAATTGGTGCAATCTATTATCTATCTTCTTACTATTTTCTACTCTAAAGTCTTATTAAAGAGGATATGATGATCCATTGATCTCCTATTTGGGTCTTGATCTCTCTTATATATGAGAGGCAACAAGCTACAAACCCCTTACAAAAAGTCATGATGTTTGACAACTAAACATAACTCAAATTATAAATAAAACAATACTCTAGGTGAATGCACCGATCCGTTAATCTCCAAGCAGAAGCCCGTGACCACCTAAGATTTGTTCAAGGCTTCTACCCCATGATAGGGAGCTCATCATGTTGTCGACTGGTGTTCTTACTTTGAATTTGATGGTTGTCTTGTTGGATCTAATTCTGACACATCTACAGTTTGGCAAATAAACAGATTGACTGCAAAGAGTTGATGGATGTACTCCTATTCAGCATAGGTGTCCACGTTAGAGATCGCCTCTTTCATATCATATTCCAGAGACATTATTTTTTCGAGTTGCTTATGAGTGTTTTGTAAAACCATATCCTCATCATTTATTTCTTGCAACGCAACAATTAGAAGCCCAACAAGCTCTTCCTTCCAATCATCATATTCTTGTGGATTTCCAATGCCATTATGAAGTGTCGAGAGTGGGACTAAATCGAAGTAGTCGAAATCTTCCCTAAGCCTGTTATGATATCCATTATGTGATTCTACCAGCTTGTTATATGTCAGCAATATTTGTCCTTTCATGACATTCTTATCTACGAGCTCCTTTTTTTCTCCATCATTCTAGGTTGCAATCATTCATTCTCCACCAATACAATGCATGTCTGTTTGAATAATTTCCAATATTCATTAGCACATTTCATCATTTTGTTGAATCTTTCTTTTATCATTTCAGATACAGTGTTATATTTGATGGTTTTCACTTCTTTCTCCAATTCTATGCATTTCCCCTGGGATTTCAGATGGAAATTCTTCTAGTAGGTTGCATCAGCCAATGCATCAAACACTCTCTCATCTTTTTCAAGCCATGGGGAGTACAACTCTGATGTGGAGGAGGAAGATGTTCTTTCTCTCTGATTTGCTAGCTCCTTCTTCAGTTTGTCATTTTCCTTAATCATTTTTTTGATTTGTGCTTTGGTAAATTTTGCCACATTTATGTTCAGTTCTATTGTCTCCATAGGGTTGGTATCCACTACTCATTGAACCAAGAGATGACCAAACACTTGGTCTGGATTACTAATTATAGCAGGTCTTTTATCATGGGGATACAGTGACCAAATAAGCAAGGTGGCTTCATCTGGGTTGTACCCAGATCCTGAATACATTTTGTCACCTGCTTCTTCTGTTAAGTTCATTTTCTTATCCCCTCTTTTCTTGAAGCTATCAAATAAAATTGAAGAGCTAATATCCCACCCTGGTAGGAGCAACACTCCAGCTTCGTGAAGCCATTCCCTTCCTCTTTCAGGAGTGATGGACTCCATTTCCTTTTCTACCTCCCTTTTCAATTCCTCCAGAGCGGTTGCCTCATGTTCAGGAGTGATATCCTGTATCTGTTGTCTCATTTTTTTGCCTTTATATTCATAAACAAATGATTTAAATTCACAAGATTTAACAAAATCACAATCAGAAATAAACTGTTGTCCAGCCCTGGCCCTCACATCATTAGATAGTTCATTTGATGCCTCAAATCTTACAATATTCTGCTCTTGAGGGGGCTCGTACTGTGCAATCACAGGAGCACTGATTTTTTTGACCTGCTCACCCTCTTCATCACCCTGCTCTTCTTCACTTATATCAGTATCTATAGAAAAAAATACCTCAAAAGTAGGCTATGAAGGTATGTAATCCAAGGGCTCTATGTCTTCAGCTTGTACTCCTGAATAGGTTGCATTAGGTGCATCAAAAACAACTGGGGGAACATCCTTTACCAGTTCATTGACATGAGCAATGAGTTTCTCAATTCCTGTTAAAGGATCTTGTATCTCACCAAATGCCTTTGAATAAGATGGGACATTTTTTCTCTTCTATTCCTCTACAAGCATAATCTTTTTATAGGCGGCCATTATTTCCTTGGTGGAAGCCTCATCATGGTTTCTTATGACATCTTCGATTGAGAACAAATGTTCATACCCTAATAGCCCCTACGATAATCTCGCCTTTTGAATAAACCCTTCTGCATCAAATTGTTTCCTTACATCACCTAGAGGTAGGTTGTACTGTGCTAATTTACCATCAATTTCTCCATATCCTTCATTGGAAACCACTGTAAAGTCTCCAAAACATAAGGTGCTCGACATAATTGATTGTTTGCTATGTCCTTTGAGGTGTTTGGAACCAAATTTTGCCAATTGCCTCACAATTTCTAAAAAAACAATTCAATCAGGAACTACTCATGGCATCAACTGTGGAGCCCCTTCGAACCCATAAACCCTTATCACTATATAATCAGGGAAATAATACTAGTCTCCCTAGTTATGATTCACTTTATTTCTCCGATCATTTTCCTTTGGTTTTAGAAATCTTTCTACTTCTAGGGATAGGTTATAATTGCACGGATACCCCAACAACTTCATCAATGGTTTTACAAAAAATTCTTCAAAATAAAGGTAATGAGACCTACCAAATCGGCTATCCCACAATGAAGTCCACATTTGTATAGGTTTAAAATCTCCATTTTCATCTGTATCTTTTATCCTTAATTCTTCACTCCAGACCCCTGTAACTTGTCCCTCGTACAATAGAAAATGCATAAGCAAAGAATAGTATTCAAAATTAATATTATCACTATTATTTTTAATCTTGGTAAGCCCTCAATGTAGGGAATTGGCCAAGTAGCTAGTATAATAAAATGGCCTGGCATCCTTTCTCTGTATGTCTACAACTAAGACCATTGGGGCAATCGACGTGAGAGGCGGAACCTCTACTCCCAAAACCTGACCAATTGAATAATAAGTGTATCAAAAATACTTTCGAACAAATCTTCATGAAAAGGAGGGTTTTCACTGCTAGAGAACCTCCTGAGTTGGCCTCATTCATCCTTGGGCCTATGAAAAGGTAATTTCCATCTCTTATAGCTGGTATCCATGTGGTGATACTCTGTCAAGAGATCTTTGATCATGAATGACAAATTCGGTGAACACTCTAACTGAAATACATTAGAAATGAGATCCCTAGAAATAACAAGCATGTCACCCCCGCCATGTGACTGAATAGTTCCTTTCTTGGGGTCATTTCTGATAGCAGGAGCTTTAATTAGCTCTGCGTTCACAAACACATTGGGCACCACAAGTCTTCCCAGGTTCAACCTCCATGGATTGCAGACTAGTTGAAACCTAAATTGTTTTCTGTAATGGTACATGAAGAGGTCGTACCCTCGTTGTGGTGTCCAAATATCCCCTAAGCCCTTATGTTTGTCCCATAGACGATCCATGGAAGGATTCATTTGAGCACTCCTCTTGGGTCTCGGCCCCGACCCAGGGCATTGATCTATCAGGTCTTCATTTAGGAGTCTCTTAGGCTTTTTGGTTTTCTGTTTTTAGCTTTGGGTTTGTCTGTACTCTCTTCCATTATTTAAATCTTAAGCTTTTGATGAAAATAGATTCTCATCTTGGTTTGAAGTACTTACGTGAGTCTCACCAAGTCACCTCCACAGTCCACCAGTCTTTGTTGCGTCAGAACTCCAAGTTTTTGCCTTTCTGCTTCTGCTCTAAGCGAAATCTTCCAGGATTTTGTAACAACTATGCAATCAACTTGTGATATAATTCACTTCAATTCTGGTTCATAAATTCACCACAACATAATGCCATGGGATGCCACATCAATCTTTCACCGATAGTCACCCTCTCCACTGATGGACACCTATCCTTCATCCTATCAGTGGGACGCTAGATAATGTTTCCCCGATGCACCATAGTTCCCCCGATATACTTTATGCATTCGATTATTCATGCCCATGGACTTGGGGACCATGTTTATAATTCATGGTTATTTTTGTTGACAACTTGACTCTATCGGTATATCAGGAGAGCACCTTAGGAGTCAAGCCAATAGAGTATTGTTACATCAATACTAAGTTGTGAGATATTTTCATCGGGCCATCGGTGAGACTGTGATGGGGGTTCCACCGATGAAACATTGTTAGGCCGATGGTATTGAATTTTGTTAGGAATGGGGGAAGGAATTAGGAGTCTAGGACTACGTCACTACAAAATTTCAAATTTGTTTATGGATGCAATGTGAATGTAGGCTATAATATGGATCTTGTCACACAAATTTCTACAATTTGCATTGTTCATAAAATCAAAGTGTGGTATATTTTAGTGATTATTGATTAAATTCGATAATTCATGCCCATGGTCATAATTCATGGTTACTTTTGTTGACAACTTGACTCTCGGTATATCAGGAGAGCACCTTAGGAGTCAGCTCGATAGAGTATTGTTATATTGATACTAGGTTGTGAGCTATTTTCATCGGGCCATCAACGGGACTATGATGGAGGTTCCGCCGATGAAGCATTGCTAGGCCGATGGTATTGAATTTTGTTAGGAATGGGGGAAGGACTACGTCACTATGGAATTTCAAATTTGTTTATGGATGCAATGTAGGCTAAAATATGGATCTTGTCACACAAATTTCTACAATTTGCATTGTTCATAATTTATGGATCATAAAATCAAAGTGTCGTTTATTTTTGTGATTATTGATATGTGGAAGATAAGTGGGGTGGACTCAGTGGAGGCTATTTTCTTTGTAAAGAAAAATTAAATTTTCTTTCAAGAGATCAAATTTAATTTTTAATATCACAATTTCATGGATGATGGATTACTATATAATTTATAAAATATTATCAACTACAGTTTGACTTTGGCATATGATTCATGAAGTGCAATATAATATAAAATATCATGGAGTGCAATATAAAATAAAATATCCTGAACTTGAAGTGCAATGATTCATAATTTATTTGAATACAATATAAAAAATCATCAACTACGGTTTGGAATATGATTCATGCAGTGCTTGAGTGCAATATAAAATAAGATATCATGAAGTGCAATGATTCACAATTTCAATGTTCATTGAATACAATATAAAATATCATCAACTACAATTTGGACTTTGGAACAATGAAAACTGATTCATGAAGTGCAGTAAAAATACCTAAAACCTGCTAATTCTCTTCCATTTCCCAAACGGAGTCAGGGTCCTCAAACCGATGCTCATCTTCAGATAAAGTAAAAGATTCATCTTGATTCCGAGTTTGGTCTACACTTTCTTCGGCCTGTGTCTCAAATTCAACATTCATTGTGTGATTTGTGTCAATTTCAATATCGTTGTCATTTGTCCCAGGCCCACTGCCACTGCCACTACCACCAGTACCGGTGGCTATTGGAATTGGAGAGCCTACGTTGCACAACTTGGTCCCTCTTCTTTTACATGTGGACCTCCAGATTGTGAGTGCCCTTTCAAAAGGAAATTTTTTGACATTATACGCAGTTCCTTTCATCCTCGAGCAATTTTCCAAATTATTGTTTAGTTTGTTTCTTAACTTTGATTTCAAAAACCCCAATGTACTGGAAACTCTCTCATCCTCCACCGACCCCAATATCATTGTTTGACATAAATCAACAAGTTTGAAATATTCTGACATCGAACCACACAATATTTCGCTCTGACCTAAGCTTGTCCAAACCTTTTTTATTGATCCTGGTTCAAAGGCCTTCTCCTTGCCCATGGATTTATATTGATCCCTCATAATTGTTGCAAAACTCTGACATTACTTTCTAAGCTCATTTTCATTTAAAATTCCTTCTATTCTCTGCTCATTGTATGTTACCTTTTTTGAAAACTGTTCGATCAAGATTTTTACTTGACCATGAAAATATTTTGGGTTATCTCGGTTTACCCAAAATTGAGGATACACAATACCTATGGCTTCAAGTATTTCATGTCGAGGGAATCTTTCACGAATCTCTAAGGAAAGAGATTTTGCAATTTCCTTCAAATTATCACTAACAAATTTAACAATGTCTTTAAAATCTTCCTCGTTAACAGGTACTTCTCTTCTAGAGTGCCTGGTTGTGTTACAATGGTACATTGGTATCTCATATCCACGTACACAGATACATAAGTGCCCACTTGCATTAAACTGTAAATAATTATCAGAATTATTCAAATTAGTAATTTTTCACCACATCAAATAATTTGTGCCTTCTTGTGTTAATTCTAGATATAGATGATCGAGGGCCAAGCATGTAAGTTTACGTAGATTGGCATATTCATAAATATACATAGTTCTGTCTTGGGCTTTCTTCACAAGATTGTTCATCTCATCCAGCATGGGGAGAAGACTAGCTAAAGTCAAGAGTGTCTTTATATCGCTTAACCTATGTAACAGGTCAGGAGCTTTGTATACTATGCTGCGATGCTCATACACCACTCCAATCAAGGATTGATATTCTGAAAGAACTTGTTGCATTGGTCTAGGTAGGGAGATCCATCTGGTATCAACATCCTTGAGAAGCTTGTTTCTAGGTGTTATTCCCTCAGCAAAATATTGAAATTCAAGGAAACGTTTGGGACTTCGACAAAAGTATGCATGGATCTTGCTAACTAGATTTTCAACTTTTGATACTGTAGGAAGCTTGCTTACAATTTTGAATGCTAAATTCATTCTATGGGCCATGCAGTGAATGCCAAGCATGTATGGTGCACAAGTAGTTTGTAACTTTGTGCAAAGACCGCTCCTTTGACCTTGCATCACTGCAACTCCATCAACTCCTACACACACCAACTTTTTGGCAATTGTCAACTCATCCATACCTGCAATTTCATTTAAACTTTTATTGACTAGTTCAAATAGATTTTGCAATGTTGAGTTGTCCTTCATTTTATGAACACAAATAAGATGAGCTTGGAAAACATGTTGTTCTACAGTATACAAATGCATACAAACCCAAGAAGTATTGTCTACCACAGTAACTTCATCTAAAGATAATGCAATGAAATTTGACTCTTTTGATTTCTCCTTTAAATCTTGTTTTTCCACTACAACAAGACAGTTGGCCCATTCCCATCTAGCGTTTACTAACCAATGTGAGAAGGGAAAGTGGGGAACACTCAAATAAGATAATAAATCAAAATATTCTGGGTAGTCTGTCATAGGATGCCCCCTGGACAAAATATGAAAAACAACACTCATCTGAATAGTTTTTGATAGATAAGCATGTATGGTGCACAAGTAGTTTGTAACTTTGTGCAAAGACCGCTCCTTTGACCTTGCATCACTGCAGCTCCATCAGCTCCTACACACACCAACTTTTTGGCAATTGTCAACTCATCCATACTTGCAATTTCATTCAAAGATTTCTTAACTAGTTCAAATAGATTTTGCAATGTTGAACTGTCCTTCATTTTATGAACACAAAGAAGATGAGCTTGGAAAACATGTTTTTCTATAGTATACAAATGCATACAAACCCAAGAAGTATTGTCTACCACAGTAACTTCATCTAAAGATAATGCAATGAAATTTGACTCTTTTAATTTCTCCTTTAAATCTTGCTTTTCCACTACAGCAAGACAGTTCACCCATTCCCATCCAATGTTTACTAACCAATGTGAGAAGGGAAAGTGGGGAACACTCAAATAAGATAATAAATCAAAATATTCTGGGTAGTCTGTCATAGGACGCCCCCTGGACAAAATATGAAAAACAACACTCATCTGAACAGTTTATGACAGATTTGAATGAGCCTCAAGTGTACCTTCACATTTTTTAATCTTCGACATTCTATGGTTATGCTCTCCATAATATACGACATACTTAACATGAAGACATTCTTCCTTTGATTTCCATCATATGACAGATTGTTCCTTTCCGTCTATGATTTGTTTTTCGTAAACTTTACCGATATGTTTTTCGATAGTGTCAAGCTTTAGCTGCATCGTCTTGTCTCTTCCACATTTCCAACTATAAATCTTACATTTGACCTATGTTTCCCTTTCAATATCGTTTTCGTTTGATACCCCCACTGGTTCAAGGAATGGGTACTTCGACAACCAACCAATTTAAAAATTCCTTGTCATTTCCCACTCGCACCCCAATTTTGATTTTCCTTTTCTTCTCTTGCTACCTACACCATCCTCATCCAAGTCAATTATCTCATTATGGCTAACCAAGGTATCCCTTGGAACATCTTCTGCAGTATTGCCATCCTCATTTGATACATTTTTATTTAACACAATGACAATCTCACCTTGACCTTCCTATGAGGTATTGTCAATGTCATCTTCAATAATATTTGGTGGAAGAGTTGATGGATTAGAAGCTTTGGCAATTCCAAAGTAAGACTGTATGGTACCTCCATGTTTTGGGCGTTTTGATGGCCTCCCAGTCTTTTCATTACCCTTAGGAGTCTTGCCCTTGGGTGAACCCACATAAGTGGTGAACACTTTTGTGGAGGAAGGGAAAAGTCATTTTTTCCCTCTACACAAAGTGAAGGGGTTTGGCCGAACCAAATTGCTCGACCTAACCTTTAACATGTGGTTTGATCGAACCCTATGTTCGCTTGAACCCCATTGACATGTGAGCGGAAATTTTAAAATAAAGGGGTTCGATCGAACCCGGTTCGAGCGAACTAGGGTTCGATCGAACCCCCTTAATAGCGATTTTTTTTATAAAACCCTATCATTTTCTCGAACCCCCTTAATTTCCCTCATTATTTTAAAGGGGTTAGAGTGAACTAGGTTCGGCCGAACCCCTTTAAGAGGTTCGGTCGAACACCCTTCTTCCCCTATCTCCTCAAAAATTTGATTTTTTTTGTAAAAAATTGTCATTCGAAGCTCAATTTGAAAATGAAAATGCAGAAAACTTCAAAAACCCAACTAGGTAATGATAGTCCTCGGAATGAGCTATCCGTCGAATATAATTTTAATATGATTTGCTTTTATTATGTATTTTATTTTTTAGTTTTATTAAACATAGGTTTTTCACTAAAAATCAAAATCTCTAGTTTGCACATGTGGAAAAATAGCAGATTATCAAAAAAAAAAAAATTTAAATATGCTGAGGCTGAGTATTAATGTCCTTGATCCATTAAAAAAATAAATATTGAATTTTGATTCATACAGAAAAAGTTATGTTGTATACAGTCCGCATATGTCTGAATTGTAATTGGTTTGACTTTGAAACTTGATTAAGGAAAAAATATTGAATAAAAAACTATGAGACCAAATGCAAGTGCTAGATATCGTAGTTACAAATCTAAATTCGAAAAAATTAGAATTTTATCCTTCATACAAAAAAAATTATGTTGTATACGGTGAACGTCACTTTTTAAAAATGTTGTTTTCTAAAAAAAAACCAGTTTTCGTGGGAGATGAAAAAAAAAGTACAATCTGATTCCAAAAATTTTGAAAAAAATATTTTTAGAATCTAGAGACAAAATGTGATGAGACTCTAGTTTGCACCATTTTCAAATTCCTCACGGTTTAGCCGCTACAAGAGCCCGAAAGTGAAGATTTAGTTAAAAATAATAATTGCAGTGTCCAGTTTGCCCAAAAATTGTAAACCACTATTGTGGGATCACCCCCTTGCAATTGTTGCTTGACATATTGATATCTCACTTCGAATAAAAGCTGAAAAAAAATGTCTTCTTGTTTAAGAAGGACAGACCGACATAGAATATAGATCCCATTCCCTACTCAAAATCATGTTTAAGACTGAAGCAAGAATGGAAAATAGATAAAGAAATCTTATTATTATAACTAATAACTAATAGCAATATGAAGAAATGATCACTCACCTTTGAGTCTACGTTTTCGGGTTTCGCTGACTTTCGAATTGAGAAGTAGAACCTCAAAACTAAACAAAATGTGTAAGAACAAATAACAGTTTCAATTGTATTTATATCAATCCATATTTGGTGAATTCCGCGGGATTTTTAAATGGTATGTTAAAAATTTGGTGAATCTCGTGTGCTTATACAATGATACCTTGTAATTTTCAAGGCGAAATAGGTTCTCATAAGCAACTATTTATAAATTCTAATTGGCGAAATGGGTCTTCACAAGCAACTATTTGTAAATTTTAATTGGCGAAATGGTTCTTCATATAATGTTGTTTTAATAGTATTGGCGAATATGTTGGTGTTTTATGACATGCTCCCCGAAATTCCAGGCGAAAATATTAATCGATCCATTAGAAACGTGTAGTCTATTATGGCGAATTTATTGACTAAACATGCCTTGTAAAAGAAAACCGCTGGCAAATGGACATGCATTGGACCGATAGTTCGTGAAATCCTGGCGATTTGAACACCCTATTGGATACGTTAAATTCACCAATTTCGATTTGTCAGATTCCTAGAATTCGCCAATTGGCAAAGATTCGCCACTAAAGTTATCCTTGTAGTAGTTGTAGCGATAGCAGTAGAAGATGCAACACTAGTGGTGGAGGTGGAAAAAATTAGGGTGACACTAAGATCATGTGTAGTTATAGAACTAGTAGGAATAGAATGGAAGGTAGGTCAAGCAGTAGTGTGATCGAAGGGATGTGTGGATGTAAAAATATCCATATAGGAAGTACACATGGTAGTAGGAACAAAATTAAGATGCATGCCATTTTTGGGAACAAAACCAAGGGGGACTATGAAGAGGATACACCATTAAAAAAAATTGGACTAACATTAGCACCAATGCCTTGAAGTACTTACATCCAAATGGTTCAGTAAATAATAAATTATGAAAATTTTGAGCCAAATTCTTAGGATGACCACTTAACTAAACTACCAAGCTCATGTTTGAATTGTTTTGTTCTAAATATGCTTCATGATTATAATCTTTAGCCTCATTTTCAACAATAGATTCTCCTTTAAGCTCTTGGACCTAGATCTTATTTTCACCTTCTAATATGATTTCAAATGAGTGAATGAATTATGTCCTTAAATACAACCACCAAGCACACAAATCAATACAAGCATATACTAGACCAACTCAAAGTGGCTAGTAAGAGAAGGTTGATAAGTTAAGCTCAAATTTGAATTTTTTAACTTTAGAGTTTAGATCTATGTCAATACAAGTGACTTGGTTAAGTCTAAATCCATGGATCCAATCAAAAGTGACATAGAACATCTAAGAATTATAACCAAATCTCTAAATATATGTGATGATGAGATCAAAATACAAAATATTAGAAGACCAAATCCACACAAAAAAAATATTCCATATAAAATTTCCTATTACATTTAAAACACTTTAATCAAAACAAACCCATAAACAAAGAGTATGCAATTTCCCATTATAATAACAATCCATCACCACTAACTTCATGTAACTATAGCTCAAGCTTATCTCTGTAACATCATGACTCGTACTCTATCACATTGAGATGGCTATAAAAAGTTAAAATCTTTAGTACAATCGAAAACCTACCACCTTGGTTGCTAGCAAATCCATACATCATCCAAGACGTTCATCAATTGAATGTCTTCTCAGGCATCGAATGAATGTTTGAATGGGCTCTTCTAATGGAAGATTTCCTAATGAGTTAGTAGCAGGCATGTGGAGGATACACCTATTTTAACCTAAATACCCACTAAAAGAATGAATAAAGAGAGCGCCAGTTACGTGACGTGCACGGAGGGTAGATAATTCACCAGTGATTTCCATTAAGGGCGCCGTCCTTTTCTACAGCAATTTGTTTCATTT
The DNA here is from genome assembly GCA_007115665.2 of Sequoiadendron giganteum. Taxonomy (NCBI): domain Eukaryota; kingdom Viridiplantae; phylum Streptophyta; class Pinopsida; order Cupressales; family Cupressaceae; genus Sequoiadendron; species Sequoiadendron giganteum. Next base: position 484,194,705 of record CM021109.1, read on the forward strand.
GGTACTAGAATGTTGTCTCTTTTCCAAACCTGTACTTCACGTGGTTTTGGATTCTTTCATATGCCGTAAGTTGCCAAAACAACGTATACACAATGTATATGTAGCATGCTTCTTTCCAAAACAACGTATATACAATATATAGTAGCATGCTTCTTTTCAAAACAACGTATACACAATGTATATGTAGCATGCTTTTTTCCAAAAACAACGTATACACAATGTATATGTAGCATGCTTCTTTCCAAAAACAACGTATATACAATGTATATGTAACATGCTTCTCTCCAAAACAACGTATACACTATTTTGCAAAACCCTAAAAAACAGTGGGCTAAAAAGAACTGAGATGGAAACGAATTCCATACTACGTTTAGTATGAGTGATACGCGGAAGTTTTCAATTGGATAGACGTATGGCTGGTTAAACTTTGCTTTCACACTTTGTTTTATTCCAGTTCATGCAGGTCAAAAAAATCGCTGAGCGTAAGAAAAGTCTTAACGCTGTCTGAGCCGTATGTTCCGCTGTAGGTTCCAGTAGGTGCCGAGTTCGAATCCGTTGCATCTGAGAATCATTTAAAGCAATATAAAAAAAGATGTCTGTGATGAAAGCAAAACAAAGAATTTGAAGTTCAGTCCAGTTCTTCTTAGACGTGTGCTGGAGGAAAAAGCAACACGAGGATGGAGAACACTTTGAATTGCTTTCTCTGTGTGGGGCCTGATATCATGGAAATCATTCACATTGAAGATGAACTGCAATGATGGTGTCGCTTTACTCATTATTGCTTTTTGTTTTATATCTTAATTTATTACAACTCCATTATTAAGGTCTCAGATATGCCAAGAAAGAGGTTTTGGGTTTCTCTTTTACAGTTCCTTGCATGAGGTTGGATGATTGAGACTTGTTGAAATGGTTAAAAGTAATGTCTGTTTTGTCTTAGGTACAATTTGAGTGAGTTTGAATTCGTATTATAAAAATAATATTAAAAAATTGATGGAAATTATTTCTTTTTTATTTGTACTTTTCTTCGATAATACTACAAGTATATTTGATTGGTCCGTTGATTCTAATTAATGTAGATTATAATTAATTGTAAAGAAAATTGTTTAGGTCAATTAAACAAATTCAACCACTAAGTAAATAGTTAATATAAATAAAAGAGTCGAGATTGATAATCATAATAAGGACATAGAAATTAATGTGAGGGTGATGAGTGTTTAGCTTTAGAAATGATTATGGTGAAATGTTATTGATGTTGTGTTGAATTCATTCACCACTAGTTAATAATTAATGTTCTTCATGTTTTGAATGTGTTAGAATCGATAGTCTCACAAGAATTGTAGTTCAATGTCAAGTGTATGTCACTTATTAACAGGGTATTACAGTTTAGATGTCCCACCCGAGGTGGATACAAAATTAAATGGAGAATGACAAAGATATGCTAATTTCATTGTTACAATAATAATTTAAAAATATATTAGAAAGTTGAAATCCGTAATTCTCAACTATTTAAACTAACAAGTGCTACATAATAATTAATTTATAAATTATATATATTATGAATTGTATTGACTATTATCTTTAATAAAGAAATGGGATATTTTATAAATAAACTAACTCAACTAGTCGTATACATTATAAAAACAAAAAAGTTTTACATGATTATTTCAAAAAATCTTATAATTATATGTGTTATGTGGTGCTTAGACAACTATTATTTAGCCTTTGACTAAACTATTCAATAACAAAAAGCTCAATATTATAGGAAATCCTTTCTACCTTAGCCTAATTGATCAAATTCTTTTTGGTTGGAAAGAGATTGATCATGGAGAAATTTTTCAAATTTATGAGCATCATTTTTTCCTTCCAAGGTTGTCCCTCTTCTCTATGAAAAGTTATCATTACTCAATTAAAAAGAAATTGGCTTATTGGATCACCAAACCTCTTTCTTTTACATTTTTTTTTTATTCGTTCTAAAATTCTTGTTGTACGACTCATGTGTATTATTCTTCCTACTTGGTACCCTCAAAAGCATCCTATCACATTAAGAATATTTTAAATATCCTTTATACATATCCTTTAAATAAGGAATAGGTTTTCACAAGGAGTTGATAAGAAATTTTGTTTGTTGCCCTCATGACTCTAACAATATTGGCCTTATTACATTCAACATTAGGGATTAATTTGTATGCTAAGTGGATTATTATAGCCCTAGATTGAAATGAAATTAAAAATTCCACACTATCAAATATGAGGGATTGTAAGAGGATTTGATATCAAAATATTTTTGGAAAATTTCCTTCCACACAAAATTAACATATTTCTTGATAATACATGTAAAAGGAAGAGTGCAATTATCCAATAGGCCATAAAGTGATAGTTAGATTGATTTTTTTTGTAATGACTACACAAGCATGATTTTTTTCTAGTGGAGGAATGCTAAAAATGACATCTATTTGCTTGGCCTCTACATGCATTCCTTAATAGGAGATAATAAATCCAAAAATATTGCCATTTTCAAACCCAAAGACACATATTATAGTACCTAAGGTGCTTAAAGATAATCAATAAATCATGCATATGGGAGGAGAAAGAAATGCATTCAAAGAGAATTTAATCCATATGATCTTCAATGATGGAGGGAATAAGATCATGAAACATTAGGGTTATGGTCCTCTAGTAAGTGGTACTAATATTTTTTAGGCCACAAGGCATGGCCACATAACATAATAGTCCCCCAAGTCATGTTTAAAGCAGACTTGCATGGTTATTTTGTATTGATTAGAATTTTATTAGAACAAAAATTACGTCCATGAAAGAGTTCATGGTTAGTAATAGAGTCAAAAATCATATCAATGTTCAAAAGAGTGAGATTGCCTTTAGCAAACACTTTATTCAAGTCACAGAGGTCAACACAAATATAGATGCAACCACCTAGTTTGACCAAAAACATGATGTTAGAAATCTAAATGTAGTATTCAATGTCTTATGAAACCTACCTTAAGCAACTTTTCAATTTCAACCTTGACTAATAATTCCACCTTGGGATGTGTGTTCCTAATATTTTGCTTTACCATTATCTCATCAAGGGGCATGTGCACCAAGATGGGGCACAAAAAAGTGGCCAAATGCCCAAAAATGATCAAAACGTGTGCATGTTTTAATGACTATTATATTATATTAATATTATCTTATCTTATATTATACTACTATAAAATTATATTATATAATTATAATATAATATAATTATAATTATATAATATTTTTTTAATTTTATTTTAAAAAATTTCATTATTAGAAATATACAAATTCATTCCATCTAATAATATAAGACATGAAAAATATAATAATGCTTCTGTAACTATTATAAAAGAGATTTTATAAATTTATTTGTGCATGATGAACCTGAGGCCCTCAACAAATTCCCCAAACTGAGCTATATTAGAAGTGGAGATTAACTCTTCATTAGTGCTCATGAATTTCTCAAAACCCTTCATATCATTCGCCTCTACCCCAAACCTATACATACTCAAAGCCATCTTAGCAGTCTCACCTCTCGCAACAACACCAACATCCATAAAATCGCACCCGGGCGAAATAGGGATGCCTTCCAAAGAAGACATAATTGTGTCTCTATTGGCTAGAGAAACCAAGTGTCTGCAAATACAAATGCTGCACTGGTGGGATCCCATAAACTACACAATTTCCTTACAAAAATGCTCATACACCATGCCATCATGGACATGACCAACCTCCCAGGTTGAGGGACCAATGATCTTTATAACAACATCCCTCGCAGCTTCTTCACACATGCTAAATAATCTTCCAACTTGTTGTTTGTGTGACTCTTGAAGGCACTTGCACACAACACCAAAGTGATGAACAACCATTTTGATGCCCCTTAAACCTCCTTCTAGGTCCTTATTTATGCTACGTCAAAGCTTCCTTGACAAGCCAACCAATATGGAATAACAAACCATGCTATTACAAAGATCACTAGATTTTCTATGGACGCTAGAAAAAACACTAAGTTCTGGGACAAGATGACCAAGGTTGTTTATATCTTTTGGGATTTGGAAAGTGCCCATGCTTGTACCTCCTATCTCAGTCAATGCTAACACATCTATTAGTTCTAATTTTTAGTACCTTCAAAGGTACCTGAACATGAAGCTCTCTTAGCCTTGAGAATAGTTGCATGATTGAATGAGCACAAGGTCATCACCAAACTAGAAATTGGCTAGGCTTTGCCATCATTTCCCCACTATAATGTGCTTATTCACCATCATTGCTCCACTATAATGTGCATATTCACCATCACAATGATTAAATAGTATAACCATCTCATGATCAATCTTCTCAGTATCGAGGCTTTCCATGTCAAGAAGTGATGGTGATTGATAGGGTGTTGGGTATCAATAATTTCCACCACAATTTTCTTACCATAAAGTTGAGCAGCGATGGTGATTGATAGGGTGTTGGGTAATGAGAATTGAGGATTATCCAACACCTTGCATACCTTCCACCCCAACATTTCTCTCCTCATACACTTGGAAAATTTCCAGTTTGGTGATGACCTCGTGCTTTTAACTCCATAAAACACATACATGTTTTTAACTTAAAAGAACACATACACATTTTGCTTAGTTTTGGCCTTACGATGGATTTAACTTGACAAAACCCTATGTAATTAACTCTAACACCTATTCACTTAAATATAAACTCTATACCCATAACCTTAAACCCTAGATACCCTATACCATCAACCCTAAACCTTATCCCTTAACCCTAATCCCCACACTTAGTCCTAGGCCGTAAAGATTATACACTCTACCCTAGACCTTATACCTTAAACCCTCAAGGTTCATATACCCTTAAACATAAACCTTATCACTCAATCTTATACTCTCAACCCTAAACCCCATAGAGAGATGAGAGATCATTGTAGGGAGGGAGGCAAAGGTAGATAAGGAGGGATGAGGGGAGAGGTAGAAAGGGGAAATAGATAGAAAGCTAAGATAGAGAGAGAGGTAGATAGTGAAAATAGAGGTGTTAGATAAAGAGAGGTAGATCTAGGAAACTAAAGCCAATAGGTTAAACCTTTAACCATATACTCAATCATACACCCTATACTGTAAACGTTATCCCTCAACCCTAAGAACTAAAGTCAATAGGTTAAACCCTTAACCATATACTTAACCCTAAACCCTATACCCTCAACCCTAAACCTTATACCATATACACTCAACCTTGAACCATATCCCTCAAGCCTAGGCCTTAAAGCCTATAGGCTAAAATCTCAACCCTATACCATATACGCTCTTGACCCTAAACCCTATCCCTCAACCTTATGTGCTAAGGCCTATATAATAAACCCTCAACCATATACACTCAACCATAAACCCTATATCATATACCCTCAACCCTAAACCATATCCCTCAAACATAGGCCCTAAAGCCTTTAGAATGAACCCTTGATACCCCATACACTCAATCCTAAATTCTATATGCTCAACCCTATGCCTTATATCATATACCCTCAACCCTAGGTTGTAAACCTTATACACTCTACCCTAACTAAGTACCTTAAACCCTCAATGTGCCTATACCTTGTATGTTTTTGGTCATTAGGTTCTTGTCCTTGTGTTCATGTGTCACCAAGCTAGTGCCTATAAAAAATTTTGTTAGCCCCCTAAAATTCCAATTATCTTGACTATCCCTTGTCATAGGAATCCTAGGATCTATCACATCTATCTTTGGTCTTCACAAGATATATCGTTCCTCATATCAAAGCACATCAACCCACTTGTCATGGTGCAAAAATGAAAAGACTAAAGGTGTTGAGGAAATTTTGCAGGTGTTGTCATTGATGTCAACCGATCAACTGGTTATCTACTAGTTTTTGTTGGTTGTTATGTCGAGGATATTGAGAAAATTGTAATAAATATATGTTGCATGTGTTTAGTAGTTGCTCTGATTTTTGCTCCGGATTTTCTCTTGTGGTTGTGCAGTTCAGATATGTCGTTCATGGTTGTTAGAAGATGTTATATCCAAATATTTGGTTGTTGATTCATTGTACAAGGCAAGTTGTGTTCACTAGTTGTGAACTATGGTTTTTTGTGTTTCTAGTTGAGGTTTGGAGAAATGTTGTTGGTCTAGATGAAGTCTTATGACTTGCAGTTCTAGAGTTGTGTTGCCCTAGTTCTATTGAAGATAGTTTCGACATTTGGAAGATTCATGCTTAATGGCTCTATTTGTTTTACATTGGTTTGGCCGACCTTGTGTGAAATACTACTTTCAGGGATGATGAAGCATGTAGGATCTTTTTGGGTCCCTTGAAGTGTGTTTTTGGCTCACCCTCATTATAATTCCACCCTACAATGTTTTGGCACCAACCTAATTTGAATTTGAATTTGGATGGATGACTTTGGATATGTTTCAAATTTGAAGATGGTATAAATGCAAGATTGGTTAATGCTAAATATGGGATGCAAGAGCGAAGAAGTAGAGCAATAAGAGAAAAAATAAAGTGCAATTTTATGCGACATTGATTCTATTCAGTAAGTGTGTGTGTTGAGAGTGCAATAGATCAATGTGAAGCTTAATGCTGAGTTTTCAGATGCAGTGAGCAAAAGGAAAACTCTATCATTCATGCATGTGGATCAAATAACTGTGGTGGAATCCTTTGTTGCATTGGGATTGCAGTCTCTCTATAACAACTCTTATTTGTATTCTTTGTATATTTGTGGCAGTGAACCCTCTGGGTTGTAGCCCTAATGGATAGTGAGTCCTTGTTTCAGACAATGAGTCCTTATTTTAGGCAATGAGCCTTGTTTCAGGCAGTGAGCCTTTTGTAATTGATTTTGATATTCTCTATAGTGTGAGTTAATCCCCATCATGGTTTTTCCTGTATTGGGTTTTCCACTTAAATCTGGTGTTATTGTGTTTATGTGTTGGATTTAAGTTTTTGCTTTGGCATTTGATGATTAATCATTTGAGCAATATTAAGGATTAGTTCTGGTGATTGAATTAAAGGCCTAATTTTGTGATAACTGATTCACCCCCCCTCTCAATTGTCCTATTCAACAATTGGTATCAGAGCTTAACCACTTGAGGAAGGTCTGAGATGACTGGAAAAATGGTTTATGATTATTCAAGGTTCGATGAAACTAATAATGGTATCTGGAAAGTTTTGATGGAAGAATATCTAAAGTATTATAGATATGATGTGGAGAAGCTTACAAAAATCCTTACACTCCTCTAAATAATGGTCTAAGTACACTTGAAGAAATAAAATTACATGAAGTGAACAATAAGGCGAAATAATTTTTGAAGAATAGTTTGGTACATTCAGAGTTGAGCAAGGTTCAGAATTTGAAGATAGCTAAGGAAGTTTGGAATGCTTTAGAAAGAGTGCATGATGGCGATGAAAGAGTTAAAGAGGGAAAACTACAAAATTTGGAGACACAGTTTGATCTTCTACATATGTCCGAAGATGAAAATGTTAAAGCTTATCATGTATAGAGATTGGATGAGATAGTGGCTGGAATACGAGGACTTGGTGCTACTATTGATGAAACAAGGATTGTAAAGAAGATTCTCAAAAATCTTCTTGATTCTTACAGTGAGAAGGTGAGTGCTATTGAGCAGACTATAGATTATAAGAATTGTACTATGGATTTTCTATTAGGATTTTGACATCTTATGAGATGAGGAAGCTGAGTCTGAGGAATGGAAGCAAATCAGAGATTGCCTTTAAAGCTACAAAATATGAAGATCCAGATGAAGAGAAATTTGATGAAATAGAAGCTAACTTTGTAAGAATAATGAAGAAAGGCTCTGGTAAGTATGAATGTAAGTTTCCCTTTAAATGCTTTAGTTGTGGAGAAATAGGTCATTATGCTGCAAAGTGTCTAGAAAGAGCTAAAAAGAATAAACTAAGATATGTGAAGGAAAAGAAAGGAAAGAAGATTAACAAAGCTTACTATGTTAATGAGAATGCTAGTATATCTAATGAGGATTTGGAATATGAAGATACTGATGGCAATGAATGCTTGTTCTTGGCGATTAAGGATGAACCTACTTTTGCTAATTCTAAAAAATAGGTAAAGGAAAGCCCTCCAAAGAAGGAGAAAAATGAAGGTACGGTTATCTCTATCCTACATGCTAAACAAGAGAAAAATTATTGGGTAGTTGATAGTGGTTGTTCACATTACACGACTGGTGATAAAAGTAAGTTTGTTAAGCTTGATAAATATGATGGAGGCTTGGTTATGTTTGGACATGATACTGGTGCTAAAATCTATGGGATAGGTTCAGTAAGTTTTTATGGAAAGCATCATACTAACGATGTTTACTATGTTAAGGGTTTAAGGCATAATCTATTAAGAGTTGGTTATATGTGCAAAAAAGGATATGATCTTTGTGCAAAAAGGGATATGATCTTGTGAGATCCGGAAAGGGTCCAAAACATTGATTGCTATAGGAAAGAAATCTGAAGGGAATATCTATCAACTTAAGGGTGTTGATGGACTACTTTATGACTTAGATAAATGACAGTTGGTTATGGAATAGGAGAATGTGTCACATGAATTTTGATAACTTGGCAAGGATTAGTGAAGTTCAGGCCGTGAGGGATTTATTGAGAATTACAAAGCATGTTAATGCTATTCATAGGAATTATCAGTTTGGAAAGCAATCAAGAAATCATTAAAAATCAAAGGAACAATCTACTACCAGACTACTAGATTTAATTCATATAGATCTTTGTTGTCCTACAAGAGTAAGAAGTATACTTGGTGAAAAGTACTTTATGCTTTTAATTGATGATTATTCTAGATATACATGGGTTACATTTCTTAGAGAGAAATCAGATGCATTAAATAGATTCAAGGAATTCAAAGCAATGGTTGAAAATGAAGTGAATTTGAAGATAAAATGCTTAAGATTTGACAGATGTGGAGAATTCACCTCCCATGAGTTTAATATGTTTTGTGAAGTGCACGGAATAAAGAGATAATTATCTACTCCGATAACTCCTTAGCAAATTAGAGTTGTTGAAAGGAAAAATAGAACAGTTCAAGAAGCTACTAGGTCAATGATTACTGAGGTTGGTTTACCAGAATTTTACTGGAAAGAAGCTATTCATACTGTTTTTTATGTGTTCAATCGAGTTCAAGAAAGAGAAAACAGTACAAAGACTCCCTATGAGCTATGACATGGAAGAATTCCTATAGTTAAATATTTCAAAGTATTCATAAGCAAATGCTATATCAGAAGATATGAAGAAAATTTGGGAAAGTTTGATGCAAGAAGTGATGAAGGCATTTTTCTTGGATATTCTACTAAAAGCAAGGCATATAGATGTTTCAATAAAAGATTGAGAAAGATTGTAGAAAGCTCGAATGTGAAGGTCAATGAGAGAATGCAGAATTCTATTGACATTGATGGATATGTATTTGATGAACATGATTGTGTAAGAATAGAAGAAATTGTGGGAGAATGGGAAAATGATGAGCAAGAGAAGTAGGATGAAGGGAATGAAAGAGAAGAAGATGCTCCGGTGATGTCCCCTAGGACACTAGATATGTACAAAAGAATCATTCAAAAATTTAGATTATTGGAGATAAGACAAAAGGTGTGCTAACTAGAAGCAAAGTTGTTTCTTAAGTGAATTCGTGTTTACTTTCTGAGATAAAATTGAAGGCAATAAGTGAAGCTTGTAAAGATGAACTTTGGAAGGAAGCGATGAAAGAACTTTTGTAGATTGAGAAGAATCAGACTTGGGAATTGGTCCGACTGGTAGATAAAAACACCATTGGATAAAAGTGGGTATTCAGATATAAGTTGAATGAGAATGGAGAAGTGGTTAGAAACAAAGCGAGGCTTGTGTGTAAAGGTTACTCACAAGTAGAAGGCATAGATTTTTAGGAAAATTTTGCCTCGGTAGTGAGAATGAAAACTATAAGGATTTTATTGGCACTTGCTGCTTATAAATATTTTAAGGTCTATCAGATGGATGTCAAGTCAACGTTTTTGAATGGTGAGCTAGAAGAAGAAGTCTATATGGAACAAACAAAAGGATTTTAGTTGACATATCAAGCAAATATGGTGTGTAGATTGAAGAAAGATTTATATGGGTTGAAGCAAGCTTCTAGAGCTTGGTATGCAAGATTAGATAAGTACTTGATTCATTCAACAAGGGTTTAACAAAGGTACGATAGATAGTAATTTGCACTTTAAGATTGAAAATGATAAAATCTTGATTGTAGTTGTGTATGTTGATGGTATTATCTTTGAAGGAAATGAAAGCATGTGCAAGATGTTTGCAGAAGAAATGCAAAAAGAATTTGAAATGTCTATGTTTAGGGAGATGAATTTCTTCCTTGGCCTACAAATTAATCAAACAAAAAAAGGAATTTTCATTTCACAGTCTAAGCATGTGAGAGAGATGTTGAAGAAGTTTGGGATGGATGGTCCAAACTAGTAAGTACTCCTATGGCGACTAGTTGAAAATTGGGTAAAGATGATAATTCACCTAAGGTTGGTTAGAGAAATTATAGATCTATGATTGGTGGACTATTATATTTGACTGCTACTAGACTAGATATCATGCATGTAGTCTGTCTTGTGGCTAGATTTCAAGAAGATCCAAAGGAAACACATGTTGTTGCAGTTAAAAGAATATTCAAATATTTAAATGGCACTCCGGATTATGGATTGTGGTATCCTAAAGATACTGACTTTACACTCAGTGCCTATACAAATTCAGATTGGGTTGGATGTGTAGATGATAAAAAGAGTACAAGTGGCGGTGCATTCTTTCTTGGATGCAGATTGGTGGCTTGGTTGCATAAAGAGTAATATTCAGTATCCTTGTCTACTGAAGTTGAGTATATTGCTGTTGCATCTTGATGTACACAAGTTCTATGGATGAAACAAACATTGGAAGATATCACAGTGCTATACAATATCCCATTTCTATTTTTTGTGATAATACAAGTGCAATTAACATTTCTAATAATCTTGTGATGCACTTGAGGACGAAGCATATATCTATCATATATCATTTCTTGAGAATGAAAGGCATAGAGAATGAAGTAAAGCTTGATTATGTTCTGACGAAGGATCAAATTGTTGATATTTTCATGAAGGCTCTTCCTAAAGATACTTTTGAGTATCTCCGAGAGAAGTTATGGGTTATTGCCCCTAATTTCTTGAATTAGATGCATATGGAGATGCATCAGTCCGATGGATCTATGGATCTATATTTCTTCTAGACTGATGTTTTGGTGGCTACCTCTTAGGGGGAGCAAGTAGTATCAGGTGTTGTCATTTTGTGTATTTTGTTATCATGTCAATGAGAGATCAATGGAAAATATTCTTTGTCCTTTGCCATTGATGTCAAAGGGGGAGAAAAGAAGCATACGAAAAGAGAATGAGAAGAACCATGTGAAAAGAGAATGAGAAGAATCATATAAGAGATTATCTTTTAAGGGGGAGAAAACAAAAAAATGTATTCAAAGCTAGTATGTTGTCTTTGATGGTTTTTCACATCATGTGTTTCCATCAATGACAAAGGGGGAGATTGTTGCAAGACTAAAAAGACTGAAGGTGTTGAGGAAATTTTGCAGGTGTTGTCATTGATGTCAACCACTCAACTGGTTATCTACTAGTTGTTGGTTGTATATGTTAAGGATATTGAGAAAATTGTAATAAAGATATGTTGCATGTGTTCAGTGGTTGCTCTGATTTTTGGTTCAAATTTGCTCTTGTGTTTGTACGGTTTAGATATGTTATTCATGGTTGTTAGAAGATGTTATATTCAGATATTTGGTTGTTGATTCATTGTATAATGCAAGTTGTGTTCACCAGTTGTGAACTATGGTTTTTTGTGTTTCTAGTTGAGGTCTGAGAGAAATGTTGTTGGTCTAAATTTCTCTTTATTGAAGTCTTATGACTTGTAGTTCTAGAGTTGTGTTTCCCTAGTTCTATTGAAGATAGTTTCGGTATTTGAAGATTCGTGCTTAATGGTTCTAATTGTTTTACATTGGTTTGGCTGACCTTGTGTGAAATACTACTTTCAAGGATGATGAAGCATGTTGGATCTTTTTGGGTCCCTTGAAGTGTGTGTTTGGGTCGTCCTCATTCTAATTCCACCCTAGGATATTTTGGTGCTGACCTAATTTGAATTTGAATTTGGCTGGCCAACTTTGGATATGTTTCAAATTTGAAGATGGTATAAATGCAAGACGAGTTAATGGTGAAGATGGGATGCAAGAGAGAAGAAGTAGAGCGATAAGAGAAAAGAGAAAGTGCAATCTTATGTGACATTGATTCTATTCAGTAAGTGTGTGTGTTGAGAGTGTGGCAGATCAATGTGAAGCTTAATGCTGAGTTTTCAGATGTAGTGAGTAGAAGGAAAACTCTATCATGCATGCACGTGGATCGATTAATTGTGGTGGAATCCTTTGTTGCATTGGGATTGTAGTCTCTCTATAACAACTCTTCTTTGTCTTCTTTGTATCTCTGTGGCAGTGAGCCCTCTGGGTTGTAGCCCTGTTGGATAGTGATTCCTTATTTTAGGAAGTGAGCCTTGTTTCAGGTAGTAAGACTTTTGTAATTGGTTTTGATATTCTCTATAGTGTGAGTTAATCCTCACTGTGGTTTTTCTCGTATTAGGTTTTCCACGTAAATCTAGTGTTATTGTGTTTATGTGTTGGATTTAAGTTTTTTCTTTTGCATATGATGATTAATCATTTAAGTAGTATTAAGGATTAGTTTCGGCGATTGAATTAAAGGCCTAATTCTATGACAACTGATTCACCCCCCTTCTCAATTGTCCTATTCAACATGTCATCCTTATGAAAAAGGATATTTGAGATCTCCTATTATTTTTGGTGTGCTTTCACATTTTTGTTTTTGAGATTCCTACTCTACCTACTTGAGGTAGCCACAATCCACCATATCATGGTGTTCTTTGTTTGGTAGAAACAAGGCATGTCTTGGATTTTGGTGATCGTGTTTTCTTGGTTTTCTAGTGTTGTACCCACCAAGTTTCATTGTGATCTTGTGTTACACAAGGGCATCCTCTTGTAATTGTGGTTTTTCAATATCAACCCCTCCAAATCCCTTCATGACTTTATAGGATATTGGAGCAACTTGTGTGTTTGTTGTGTTAGTCCTATGCATATGATACATAGTCACCTTGGTTCCTCATTCCCTGGTTCATAGTATCACACGCATTATCAATTTAAGTGATCTCTACATTGTAGTTCAATGTTTTAAGATGGTCACCTAGTCTTCATTTCCATTTAACTCATCTCATCATTGTATTTTTATCTTACATCTTTAGATTTTTTATTTTAAGCATCTTATCATCATTGCATTTTCATCTTAAGTGTTTATATTTATTATTCTAAGAGAGGAAAAGATAGAGAGATATGTGAGATATAGAGAGATAGAGAAAGGTGAGATCAAGAGAAGCGAGGGGGAGATGTGAGACTCAATCTTAAAATCTATACCCATAACCCCAATGTTACATCTCGTCTCTTAGTTACCAAGTTACTTTTACCGTGTAAGTAAATATGAAGATAAATGTAGATCGTGAACTTTAATATGCTCAATAGGTGAATGTAATACTGAATGTGCATTATGATGTTATTAATTTTGAAGGTTTGATTATGTTCTATATTGAAATTAAATGCAATGAGTAAACATGTATTGCAATGTGAATAATTTGATGTTTTATTAATGCAAAATATTTATGATGCAAATGAATTCCATGTTAACGGTTAGCTACCTATGTGTTGTACTAAGTTGAATCTAGGGACAGGTTCAAGCCTTCAGAAGAGAGGGGAAGTATCACTCAGGAGAACAATTTGATCTAGTAACCTTTAATTCAGCCTTACTAAGCATTCACACACTCACACCCTAGTTGGTTTAGTCGATTCATGATAGTCGTGAAATGATAATTAATCTCCTATCAGGGTTTGAGTATGTTTGTACTAGTATGTGGTTTTAGTCTCCGATGTTCCTATTTAGGGTTGTGTGATCGAGTCTTCATTTCAAGTGAAAGTCCTTCCTTGTATGTTCATACTTACATGTTAGTCGATAAAGTGTGTACACATGATGATCAATGGTTATCAATAACAATGTTTTTATAAAGATATGAAAATAATAATATTTTGTATATGTATATATATATATATAAATTAATATATATGTATTAAGCAATAGAATTTCATGTATATTAATATATTAATATATAATCATTTATATATATGTAGTGTTATTATTTATATATTTATATATGCTAGATAATCAGCATTTAATGTATTGATAACTTTATGAAATAAATAAATATGTATATATATATATATTAATGGATATATATACATATATTTGAAATACATTAAATATATACATATTTTTTTATATATATGGATATTGATATCCTTAAAGAAGTAGCGATAAAGATTGATGTATAAAACCATTTTAAAGTACTTACCAAAGTAGCATAGCGCGGCTAATGCTAAGGCTATAATAAGCCATTCAATATAGTAAAGGAACCTTGGTATGACGTGCAAGCCATATGTTAGTATAGCTATATAAATGCCAATACATATAAGTTAATAGCTTCTCAAGTTAAAAATCTAAACCACATGCTATGCAATATTATTCTTGAAGTCTATAATATGCAAGGCACACAGTTGAATGAAGGTAATGTATGCAAATTATATAATGTAAATATTGGATAACACATATAGAGTTAAGTCCAATGCATTTTATGAGGGAGAATAAGTCAAGCCAACACATGGCGCAGCCTTTAGAGGCTTAGAAACTAGTGCATAAGTAATAAATAGACCAAGTCAAAACATGAAACAAATCATGTAAGAGTTGTGCCATTGTGTAAATTTTTTTGGAGGAAGTAAATGTCGTTTATAAACCTGTAAAATATGTCAAAGCCCACACCTATGAAGGTGGCGCCAAGTAATAAGAGATGGTGCCATATTTTCTTGAGGTTGGAATGTAATGAAGTCCAAGTAATAAGAAGTATTTGAATTCATATAAGCTTGCAAATAAGTGTTTAGACTCAATCAAGTGCAAACATGGCAACATTTTATAATGGATTCAAATTAGGGAACTTATTTTAAGCTTGATGTCCCAAATATCAAGTTGACTCAGCCATTTAAATGGTGAGGACTTCGATGTGTTGCAAACCTATGAGTGATTAATTTCATGAGGATGAAAGGTGGCATAAATACTTACTTGTTTGTAGCCTTTGGTTGCTCACAAATTACTATAAATAAGGGTGCTCATTCTAACAAATGCATCACTTGTCAATATGATTTTCTTAGGGGTATTCTACTGCAAATTTTGTGCAAAGTGAGTTGAAATATTGTGAGGTTGAGTTGTATTGCTGTTTTATATTTGTTTTGTTGAGGTATTTAAAGTGGGGATAGTACAAGAAATTGGGTAGATCGTAGTGGAAGTTGCAAGTGATCTTAAGGAGAAGATTATTCAGTTGGAGTCTTTAAACATGCATGTTGATTTCTACCTCTTTGTTATTATGCTAGAAAGATTGTTTATTTTATTATCATGATGAAAGATTGTCTATATCTATGTATGATGCTTGAAAAAGATTATATGTCTCTTGTTGGATACTTGCATTAGTGAAACCTTTCTTGGGTTTATAATTATATAGATATTTATACTATTTTGGGATTTATATGATTGTATACTATTTAGACTAAATGTAGTTATCCTATACTATACGTATGTAGAATGAAATGTGAAAAGTGGAATATAGCGATGTCTTGAGATAACTTGAATTTGTTAGCTTATAATGCTAGGTAAACATTTATGAATAGTGAGGTTAGAAATACTAAGTTAATAATTGAATGATATACATATTGTTGTTGATAGGAAGTGACGTCATGCAAACCATATTATTAATCTATGCTTGTTTGATCACTTGATCTTTACTTTATTGTCGAATGAAACCCTAGGTTGAGAATAACCTATTTGGTTTGGATGTTTACTTAATTATTGATTTAATCACTTAGGTTGAGATTAACTTATATGATTGGATTGATCATTTGATTATTGATTTTATAATTTTGATTGAAGTCATTTATTGTTGAAAGTGTTATCACGAAAATTAGCAGCGCTCATTCCACGGATAACCCCCCTACGAAACTTGTTCGTTTCCTAGGTTCATGATGTTCATACATGCAAAATGAGGTGATTTTCAATCCACCTCAAAATGCATTCCAAAGTCTCAGATAGTCCATTTGAGCATCCCCCTGCATTCGTCTCGTGAAGACCTTCGAAACGAGTATCTTCACGAACACTCATTGTTCATACTTCACAAAATTGCGGAAAGTGCAAATGTTCTGGAAAAAAGTGCTCTAACATTTTCAACAAAAAATTCTAAGTGTTGAAAGTGCAAGGGCAGGGTTTTTTAGCGCCATTGCACCTAAGTGAAATGATGACTTGGTGCAAGAGCACTGATTTTTCCTGCCCTTACACCAAGTCTCCATAAAAAAAAATTCCAAGTGTTGAAAGTGCAAGGGTGGGGTTTTTAGCGCCACTGCACCTAAGTGAAATGATGACTTGGTGCAAGAGCGCTAATTTTTCTTGCCCTTACACCAAGTTTCCAGACTTAGTAAAAAATGACTAGAACGGTGATTTTTGACTCAAGTACACTTTTCCCAGTTTTTCAATTTGGTGCACAAGTGGGGTTTTTTAGCGCCACTGCACCTAAGTGAAATGATGACTTGGTGCAAGAGCACTGATTTTTCCCGCCCTTACACCAAGTTTCCAAACTTAGTCAAAAATGACTAGAGCGGTGATTTTTGACTCAAGTGCACCGTTTCCAGACTTAGTCAAAAATGCTCAAAGTGGTGATTTTTGACTCAAGTGCACCAGTCAAAAATGCTCAGAGCGGTGATTTTTGACTCAAGAGCACCATTTCTAGACTTAGTCAAAAATGACTAGAGCAATGATTTTTGACTCAAGTACACTTTTCCCAGTTTTTCACTAAGTGTTGAGCCCAAGTGCCAGGGTGCTGATTTTCAGCACCTTGACATACTTTTTTCCAAACTTACACATAAAGTGCAAGGGCGTTGATTTTTAGCGTCATTACACTTTTGGCAATTTTTGCTTGAAACTCTCCAGACTTGCTCGTTCTTCGCTTCGATCCCCGTTTCTTCGCTCCGAACCCTGTTTCTTAGCTCTCGCATCATTTTTCGTGCCTAGTTCCTCTTTTCACGCTTGCTCAACATCGTTTGCTCACTTCATGCTTCCCAATGCTATTTTTTCTGCTAACACCTATTGATTCACCACCCTTGCAGTTTCTTTCCAAATTTCATCAAGTGATCTCAAAGGTGACATTTTATGATCCAGTGAACTATCCCAGATCTACAAAGAAGTCGTCATGCTGCAAGTTGAGGATGCTGGTTTTTCAAAAGCCTCAATACATGTCATTTGCAATATACAGTTGACACTTGATAATCTCAAGATGCATCTTCGCAGGTGCAAGAAAATCCATTCATCTGCTAGAAGGTCAATCACAAGAATTCACACCATTGGTCCAGATGAAAAGTTCATGCAGGAGACCAGGAAGAAATATCAAGACTCCGCGCCCAAGCAAGGAACCATGAAGATTCCTGATCTCCTAGTGTTGAACATTTTGATGCTTCTCTTTATGCATCTTGTAAATAGTTTGTGAAACCTTAGGTGTCTTTTTGTAAAACGTAATTGCACCAAAATATGAGGTGCGATTATGTAGAAATAAATTACACTCAGTTAGATTAGGGTTTCCTATTTTTACTCATCTGATTCCCTAATTTTTCTCTTCCCTCCTTTCTATAAATGAGAGGGATTTCTTTTGTAATATTTACCTTTTGAGATTTAGCAACGAAGTGCTGCCCTTTTGAAACAAGCATTGAGACTTTGTGTTCAATATTGTGAATTCAGATTTAATCAATAAAGAAGAGGATTGCATGCCAGACTTTGTGTTGGAATCGATTGTCTTGTGTGTTGATTATATCGGTAGTGATTTGTGTATGAGATTGAAAGGGCTTCAAGTGGTTGATGTAAACTTTATGTTACATTTATTGTTTGGATTTGTTTATGTTTGAAGATTTTTGTTGAAGGATCTACAAGACTTTGTGCTTGTAATCATTCATGTTGTTTGAGGAATCGTTGTGTCTAAGAAGACTTTGTGCTTCTAATACAACAAATGATACCATACAAGATCCCACATTGAAAAGGCTATGGAACGACTTTGTGCCTTCATGAGATTTCACTTTTCTTTTTATCTTTTGTTATTATAAATCATACGTGGTATTTCTAAGCTATGCTTTGTCAAGATAGGAATATCGGCATTACTATTGTTGTTTAAGTTTAAGTTATTTCAGATCTAAAGCTTTTCATCGTGAAGCATTGTAAACATCTTCTCTGAAAAAAGAGAGAAGTATGAATGTAACACACCCCCCCCATTTCATGAGTACAGTGTACATTTTGTGAGTATTCTTTTAAGTTTACTATAGCTTCTAATTAGAAGTAAGAAGGGCACCTCCCTTTTCTGAGAGGAGAGATCATATCTCACACAACTGTGGTTGAAGTCTAGATTGTGTAATCTGTTGAAAAGTCAATTACACTATTTTCATTCAACATAAAGTTATAATTTTGATTGAAGTCATTTATTGTTGCAGATTATGCTTTTGATTGGAGTCATTATTTGTTGAAGGTTATATCTTTGATTGAAGTCATTTATGGTTGATATTATACTTTTGATGAGAATCATTTATTGTTGAGATATACTCTTATATGTAGAATTTTATTACTGAGATTGCACTTTTGAAATATAGTGATTTAACATTGTGACGTTATGTTTATCTGTGTGCTTAGATGAGTTATAGAATTACTTTGAAATACTTAGTCATAGTGTACTTAAGATGTTATAGGTTATTCTTTGGGTTAAGGTTACTCCATGGCATAAGTGGATAACCTATGCATAGGTTATGAATGGTCAATACAAATCAAGCTAGGAAGGTGGGTGAAGTATATGATGTCCATTCCAAATTAGGGGTGATGAATACTTTGGCCAAATTAGTGTAAGTTACCACTGTTTACACTGTCAGTTCATTGTGATACAGGTTTATATAATAGGCGTGGAATGTCATATGTGTAGGTTGTAGCTACCATGTGACAAATCTAGATATGTAGGACACAAAAGCAAGCTTAGGAAAGGTCAATAATATTATGAGGTTACCAAACCAATCTCTTTGTCAAAGGGAGGGACATCTTACCAGTTAGGTAGATGTGCAGGGGACTATAGTGAGTCTGTGGTTGGCTGAAAAGCACTTGAGTGATGCTTCTCCATATCAGTAGGTGACCAAAATTTGATGGAGGATACCTAGACCATCCATATATCTATTTCCAGTAAGCTCATAAGAGCCATGCATGTATTTTGTATCCATTTAAATGGAAAAAATGTAAAGAGTAATGTTATCATGAGAATTATATAGTATGAAATCAATGCGATGGAAAGTTGAAATACTTTGATATAATAAAATGGAAAGTTGAATTAATTTGTTATAATGAAATGGAAAAGTTTGGAATGATGATGATTATTTCAAATGTGAATTTTATCTTTATATTTGAAAATAAAATTTTTTATTTCTTAAATGTTGGCAACATAGTTTATTTACTTGTGGTAAAAACATAGGAAAACTTTAGTGTAGTACAATGGGCATGTTACACATGGTATTAGAGCTACTGGGTTCAGCTCTAGAACCTATGAGCTCATTACGTAAGTAAAATGTAAACCATATCATAAGATAATGGTTGAATGGTTCTTATGCCAAGATGGAAAGAGGAAAAGAACATAGGGGAAACAAAAAGAAAGTCAAGTTTCTTGAAAACTTGTTTAAGTTTGGAACTAGGAAGAATCATCCCTGGAGTTGAAAACTCCTAAACCAACAACTTAGTAGGATACATCTTTGGATTGAGGAAGATGATGCAACCAAGTTTGTTAGGAAGGTTATGGAGGATTACCAATGAGTACCTTCACCTTATGAAATAGTTTAAATGAATCTGAGGGATAGAAAGGATTGAAGTAATTCCCCTTATTGAAAGCAACCAATAATTACAAAAAGTCTAGGATGGTGGATTAAGTAAGGATACTATGAATCTATGACTATGCTTTATTGGAAAATAACTAATTGTTAGCATAAATAAGAAACTTAGTTGAAGTAGAAAGTCAATGCTTTGAGAATATAAATCAACAAGAGAGGTATCCAAGAGGTAGGATAACCCTTAACAGACTTGATTCAATATAAGGTTAAAATATTTTAATGATAATTGGAGCTAAGAGTGAAGAGTTAGTACCTTAGAATAAGGGTAGAGACTAAAATGGTTAGGAAAATAAGCAACCTACAAAGAATAAAAGCCAACATGATTCCATCAACGGAATAGGAAAGATAAAATTAGAGTTTTGATCAAAAGGGGAAGAAGCAAGAAAATAACTTTAGAGTGTCTAAGGTTATGAGAAAAGAAAACTACCAAGAATTTGGACAAAAATTACTTTGAAATGTGATTGCAAGGTAAAAGCTTTGGAAAGAAAATCAAACAATTTGGACAAAAGGGCTTAGTGGGAGCATAATTTGGTTGAAGTACAGATTGAACTTACCAAATTTCCAATGAAAGTAAACTTAGTTTTAGATGTTCCAAAAGAAATTGGATATAGAGGAGACTATAAATTGGAAACAACTCATAAAGGTGAAGACAAAATTGACATAGGAATCCTCAAAGCAAGCTCATTTGATACATCTACAAAAGGGGCTTTGTGGATGGAGGATATTCTTCTACTGTGGTTAAAAGGCTATTAGTATACATGGAAAGGAGAATTGAGATGAAATACTACAATATATCTTGACTTGTTAAGTTGCTGATTTTTCATTAGATCTCATTATTGGGGATCTAATTATTGATTCTGAGAGATTAGAAGGCGATGATGAATCCAATTTGTGAGTGAAAAAGGTATATTCAAGGAATACCATGGAGCGTTATAAAGGAAAGTAATAGTCAATCAACTATCAAAAGCCAACAACAATGAATGATAAACCAATTCAATTTGGAGAGAGTGGATGATTGTTAAAGAGTCCAACTTCAGATGATCTAATGTCTTGGAAAAATTAAGGGGGGAAGAGGGAGAGAAGTTAGACTCAGATAAAGTACCCCACACAACAAAATTTAATAACTTTTGACTTCTTCGTAAGTCATGATTCAACCGACGTCTTATACTCCATGACCAAAAAGTTTGAGGTATTGGAATTATTGGAGAAAGGTAGTAGAAAGGTCAATTCTTATGATCAATGAGAAAGAAATTATATTTTCAACTCAATTTTATACATATTTATTTTGGAAGATCAATTGATGTTTTAGAGAAGAATAGGCAGTATGCTTAATCATGGAAGGCAAGATTATCACCTATGGAAAAAGGAAAAAGGAAGATTTATGTACTCATGAATTTGAGTTATTGAGAAACATTCATGCTTGGAAACTAGGTATGTAATAATTTTTGATATCTTTTGGAAGATAATATCAACCAGAATAATGTCATGAGGTTTGATACTCAACTAACATAAATGCTCATTAGAGGGTGAAAGTAATCCAAGATATAGAAGACCTAAGAGGAAGGAGTTTAGCTTTGCCAAAAATATCTAATGTTTCAAGAATCAAATGTGGCATAAGTCCATGGAAGATATTTCACTAGACAAGATGGACTACTATGAATCAAAGAAAGAAACTATGTACCAAATTTTGAAAGATTAAGGAATGAAATGAGGTAAATTGATGTCATATTCAAGAGATACGAGAAAGAAAAAATTATTTGTCGAATGAGGGACCAGTATAATCTGGAAGGGAATAGAGTAATATGTTGCAAGGTAAGTAGCAAGTTGATGTCCAAAATGCCAAATCACAAAGACAAGATTTCATCATCGGTAGGTATTGTATACACTCAGGGAATTCCAGAGAGGAAGAGGTTGATCATAAGAATAGTTTTGTTCTTTATATGTCAATAGAACTAAAATAATGTTATGGTGGATAAAATCACCAAGATAACCAATTTTGATTGGAAAATTTGACTTATAATATATTAGTCCTAAAACAAAAAACTATGTAAAATAGATGCTTAATATTCTTGAGAAGATTATCTCAGTTAGGAACAAGCACATAGTGTTAATTTTTTGTGTAAACTATGATCATCTTATGAAAATTCAATTGAATGAATTCTCAAATTATTACTTAAGTTAGCTAGTTAGGAAAAAGGGATAAACCAAATCTTGGAGGATTTGTAGAATACTTATTTTACAATAAACTTCTATCATTGAGGTTTCATCCATTATAAGGGAAGAAGGGTTAAATTCCTAAAAGCTGGAAGAATCTAGGGAATAGGATTAACCTTAGACCAGAAGGGTTGTCAAAATGGAATAACAGATTGGAATGATCAAGGAAAACTTTGTTGATACAAAGCTTAAATTAAGAAGCAATATTAATATGCTTAAGGTAAAAGGTTGTAAGTGATGGATGATCTCGGATTTTGAGTTTTTTGATGGTGTAAATACCAAAGTGAAGGATGGGACCCATGGTGTACTGCACAATACACCAACACTCTTTTCTATTTGGGTTACACTAAGGATAATTGAATTAGCCAATGATAACATGTTTTCTAATCACTAAGGTATAGGTGTCATATAGGATAAAGTTACTATTGTACTTATGATGTACACATGAGTTATTATAACTATGATGTATGAGTTATTTAAAGGGAATGTATGCATGAAGCACACAAGTTCTTCCCATATTTTAGAACAACCACTTAGTGTAAGGTCTAGTAAGGATGAGATTGAAATGGGACGTGTTATGAGGAAAGATTCAATGGGAATAAACTTATTTATCGCATGATTTGGATAATAGAAAGTAAAACCTTTATTTGGCTTTATATATATGTTTAGTGCTTTAAATCATTAGGGATGATGATTCACAAGGGGGAAGTATGTTACACCTTGTCTCTTAGTTACTGGGTTACTTTTACCATGTAAGTAAATATGAAGATAAATGTAGATTGTGAACTTTAATATGCCCAATAGGTGAATGTAATATTGAATTTACATTATGATGTTATTAATTTTGAAGGTATGATTCTATTTTATACCAAAATGAAATACGATGAGTAAATATGTATTGCAATGTGAATACTTTGATGCTTTATTAATGAAAAAGATTTATGATGCGAATGAATTCCATGTGAATAGCTAACTACCTATGTGATGTACTAAGTTGAATGTAGGAACAGGTTCAAGCCTCTGAAAGAGAGGGGAAGTATCACTCGAGAAGAACTTGGTTTGGTAACCTTTAATTTGACCTTACTAAGCATTCACACACTCACTCCCTAGTTGGTTTAGTTGAGTTAGGATATGTAACATCCCGCTACGAACCCCAGGGAGTTAAGAGCCAAAAGGGACAAGATAATTTTTTTTTTTAAACAAGAGGAATAACAACACATTAACTAGTTGCCAAAATTATACACTGATAAGAAAAAACATGGCCAAGTATGACCAAAGGTACATTGGAGCTTTCTACTCTGAAACCCCATTGTTCTGGAGCTCACTGCTTCAGAACCTGTTGTTGCTGTCAAGTCAGCAAACAGTGGGCACTGGTGCTTCGGAACTTGTTTCTGCCCATTGGATAGCAAACAAAGGGCGCCGGTGCTTCGAAACTTGTAGTTTCGGAGCTCCCTCCTTCAAAACTTGTAGTTTTAGAGCTCCCTGCTCCAAAACCTGTTTCTTCCCACTTGATAGCAAACAAAGAGAGCCAGTGCTCTAGAACCTAGAGTTCCTGAGCTCCCAGCTCTGAAACTTGTTGCTGCTACACTCAAAACAACAATAGAAGGCACCGGTGCTCTGGAACCTGGGCAGATTGCCAAAATGAAGAAACACACAACCAAGGATCTAACTTAACCATGAAAATTAATGAAGTAAAAGATCTTAAGGATGATCATAGAACATTCGAGTCCGATACCAACATCGAGACCCATAAACCAAATCAAAACATCACATATCTTCTCATTAAACTTATGATTACATTCTCTCTCAAGAGAGTACATTGTGCATAAAGGAACTAGTATGATTGCAATTACATTTCCAAGGAAAAGATACAAAATATACTAAGATATATATACACAAGACATGTACATGAGTATATGTGATAAACAAAAATGAGAGAGAGAGTGATCAGTTCCAACCATTACTCCAAACCTGTACGTTGGTCCCTAATGGCGTTGGCAACGCCTCCCAACCATGTGGCTCAAAAGAGTCCACCCCTCCGTGATCGAAGATAGTCACAAGGCCCAAGATAACGAAATCAAGGGAAGGGTATATAAAGAACAAAACTCACATCAGTCAGAGAGCAAACACAACATACAATGAATACAACCGATTATCACAACATAGAGATGCTTATCTGATGACATGACAGGTAATACTTATAACTACTACAAATCTAGATACTAGAGTGAAAATCAGATGGAGTGTCATCATGCGTGCACAAAGGGATGACACCACACGGAATCAAGTACACCTCTCATAGGGACGAGGAGACTCAATCATGCCTGAATCCACGTCTCACAGGCAGATAACTCAATGCCCCACAAACGGATGGGCCTTCTCGAGTGCATCCTTAGCCTTTACAAGCACTCAAGGCCATGCACGAGGACTCATTATATTATTAGTGTTTTACCCCATTAATTTTTATTTAGTTATCACTTGTTTACTCTAACTATGCTACTAGTTCCCCTAACAGCCACTTGCAGGCCCCAGACACACAGAGAGCCACTCCATAAGACCACTCTTTTACCTAGACCTAGGCTCATCTCGTTTAACCAAACGAGGAAACCAAGTGAAAGGAAATAAAAAGAAAAATCACAATTTTCTGTCCAAAAAACCATTTTAGATAGCCAAGATAAAGTTGTTGTAAGAAGACTAATTTAACAGCAAAAAAATATCATGAAGAAGAGACATCAAAATAACATAGAAATTCAAAGTTCCCGGATCAAATTTCTGAGCTAGACCCAGTTCATATTTTGCTGTTTCTAATTGAAAACCACCTTCGAATTTTTTGGTTTTAACTCAGAAAAAAGCTGTTGTTCAGAAAATGCCATTATGGCCATTGGGCAAGAAAATCATAAATTAAATTCATGAAAACCCACTTGAGATATGGGCATGTGGACATAGAATCCACCTTCGAATCACATTTTTATCAGGTGGTTCATGAAAAAAAGGAAAAAAACGTTTAAATAGATGGCAAGAAAATCATGAAAAAATAAAAATGCTCAAATTAAAAAATTTGCCAAAGACCCAGTTGAGGTCTTGACATTTCTACATAAAATCCACTCTTAAAATTTGTTTACATCAAGAGGGTAAAGAGCAGCACGTTAAATTTTAAAACAACCATCATTCAACCCCAAACCATACAAAAATGAAATGAAAGAGTTCCCCCAATTTTATAAATTAAATACAATTCAAATCAGCAAAATACTAACCATTCAAGGAGCATGAGAGAATGCCAAAATTTACCAGCCACAAAAGATTAAAAAGATAATAGAGAAATACCTCAATTTTCTCCAAAATAAAAATGGTGGAATGCCAAAGGAAGAAGTCACAACCAGGCTCCAAATCCGGATAGCGGGAACAAAATGGTGTGCTGGTTCCAATAGTCCACTACCCACGAAATTATTCTCAGGAAATCTTCCCAAACTCAGCTACCCCAAATCATGGGGTTTTCTTCTCCATGCAAGAAAAATAACAATTTTGCTTCTCTCCTCAAAAGATAAAAATAAAATATCTCCCCCAAAACAAAACTTCATTCTCTTTTTATATTTTCCAAAACCAAAGCAAGAATGGAAAATAGAGCATTGACTAAAATTATTTATAAAAACTCCCCCAAGGAAACAATCAATAAGGGTCACAAGATAAGCAAGAATTAAAATTGCATAAGGCTGCCCCAAGAGATTAGTAAATCATTTAAGTAAAATATTTAAATTCCTCAACAGAATAACAATTTAAATCCCGATCAATTTAACCACCATAAAGTATTAAATAAAAACCAAGACCAAATACCCCAATGAGACATACATGACAAATCAATTTGGCATAAGGTGCTCCAGACGTTACTGTTAGGTAACCAGATGGAAGGCAACAAAATGGAGACACTGCCCCGACAGGGTGTAGTGGGCTAAGGTAGGGGGAACATTTGGCCTGTGACTACCTCCAATTAACCACCATCGGGGAATGAGAGTACACTCAGGCCTATGAATCTAGGCGGAGTCGATACTCAGTACCTACATCACTCCAATTCAAACATTAAATACATGTGCATAAATCATATATCAAATATCTAAAGCAACATCAACCATAAGGAAAAATGATCAAGATATCATAAGCCTCTCGGTTACGAGTGTTATGATATTGTCATTTTCTTGTCCATGGTTATACATAAGCAACAATAACGATATATATATAAAATGTGAGCATGTAGTCTAGCATAATAATTAACCATGTAAACATGAAATCCGACATAAACAATAATCATGTCAACCACATAACAACATATAAACACATAAGCATGTAAACATGTAATCCAGTCATAAACAATCACATAATTACACCTCTCAGGTGTCAATACAAAATAATAAAGGGATGAATAGTGGAAATACAAAATATACAATTATCATAATCCATCAAGGAAGGAAAACAACAAGATACTAACATGGGGGTTGTTAGATGCTACCCCATAGAACAAAGCTTACTCCTGGAAGCCTGCAAAAAGATATGGATAACGATCTCTCATCCTCACTGCATTTTCCCAAGATGTTGAGCACTGACCATCAGGATCCCATTGGACCCTTACCTACTCTATGTCTCATCCTCTGAGTGTCAACTTCTGATGTTGAAGGATGCGCACAGGCTCCAAGGAAAGCTACCCATCCACCTCGACCTGCAAGGTAGTCCAATCGAGAACATAGGTCACATCGGAAATATACTGTCTAAGAACAGAAACATGGAAAACATCATGAATACGCGACAAAATTGGTGGCAATGCAAGACGATAGGTGACTAGACCAATCCTCTCAAGGATCTCAAAAGGTCCAACAAAATGAGGTGCCAACTTCGAGCCTTTCCCATAATCGATGGGGCTCTTTCGCAGATGAAATCTTAGAAACACACGATCCCCCACCGAGAAGTGGTAGTCCAACCTATGGGCATCGACATACTTCCTCTGTCGATCTTGAGCTGTAGCCAAATGCTCTCTGATCTACACTACTTGTTGCTCCATATCCTGAAGCATCTCTGGACCCAAAAGAACTCGGTCCTCTAAGCAATTCCAACTCAATGGAGTCTGATATGGCCTCCCGTACAAGACCTGGAAGGGAGACATACTGAGAGAACTGTGGTACTCATTATTATAAGCAAACTCAACCAAGTACAAGTAGTCCTCCCAACAAGATTGCTGATCCATAACGTGCATCCAGAGCATATCCTCTAAAACTTGATTAACCCGCTTTGTCTGTCCGTCAGTCTCGGGATGGTATGCAGAACTAAAAGTAAGTTGAGCTCCCAAAGCAAGCTGAAGAGAAGTCCACAAGGCTGAAGTGAACACTAGATCACAATCGGAAATGATCCTAGGAGGAATACCATGGAGACGCACAATATCATCCATAAACACTTGAGCAACAGATGTTGCAGTGTACGAAGATCTAATGGGTGAGAAGTGTGCCACCTTGGACAATTTGTCCACTGTAACCATAATAGCATCATGACAACGTGAAGACATAGGTAGCCCCACTATAAAATCCAGAGATATCGTATCCCACTTCCATCTGGGAATGGAATGAGGCTGCAATAGTCCTACTGGGTGTTGATGTTCTGCCTTCACCCGCTGGCACTCAAGACACCAAGCCACACAATCAGCAATATCTCGCTGCAAACCTGCCCAATGATACAATTGTTGAAGATCGACATGCATCTTCATGACACCTGGATGAGTTGAATAGGGTGCACGATGGGCCTCTGATAAAACCAGGGAATGAAGATCACCAGAGTTCGGAACATAAATGAGACCAAGATGCCGCAAAAGTCCATTAGGCTTGAGAGAGAAACCTGCAAACCTTCCGTCAAGGACTCTTCCAGACTCAATTTCTGCTTTCACCTCTTGATACCAAGTATCACTAGGGAGTGTCTCCAAAATACGGCTCCGCAAATCCACTCCAAGGGACAAAACTGAGATCTCATGTCTCCTCCTACTCAAAGCATCTGCAACCGTATTTTCCTTTCCCTAGATATAGCGAACCTCAAAGTCATATTCATAGAGGAACTCCATCCAACGACCTTGCCGAGCATTCAGATTAGGCTGAGTGAAGATATACTGCAAACTACGATGATCACTATGCAACTCAAATCGATGTCCTAAGAGGAAATGTCTCCAATGCACGAGTGCATGGACGACAACCGCTAACTCCAAATCATGGGTGGGGTAGTTCAGCTCATGGTCCTTGAGCTTACGAGACTCATATGCAACCACTCAACCCTCCTGCATAAGAACTGCCCCCACACCCTCCAATGAGGCATCGATGCACACTACAAAGTGTCCTATAGGATCTGGCACTAGCAGGATCGGTGCACTAGTCAATTTCTCCTTAAGAGCTTGAAAAGATGACTCACACTGATTTGACCACACAAAATCCTTCCCTTTTCTCTGAAGAGAAGTGATGGGATGGGCTACCCAAGAGAAATCTTTCACAAATCGACGACAGTAACCCACCAATCCCATGAAACTATGAACCACAGCCACATTCTTTGGTGTTGGCCAATCCATAATGGCCTGAATCTTAGAGGGATCCACTGTGATACCCTCTCTTGAGATGATATGGCCAAAGTATCTCACCTTAGTCTGGAAGAACTCACACTTGGCCATATTGCCAAACAATTGATTATCTCGCAAGCACTGCAACACTTGTCGCAAATGGCCTTCATGATCCTTCATAGTCCTCGAATAAATCAAAATATCATCAACGAACACGAGAACAAATCGGTCAAGATAGGTGCGAAACACCCCATTCATCAAACTCATAAAAACTGATGGAGCATTGGTCAACCCGAAAGGGACAACCGTGAATTCATAATGCCCATAGCGTGTACGAAATGCCATTTGATGAATGTCTGCCTCATGAATGCGAAGCTGATGGTATCCTAACTTTAGATCTATCTTGGAGAACACCTTGGCTCCCCTCATCTGATCAAACAAATCATCTATCTGAGGCAATGAGTAACGATTCTTCACCGTCACTTTGTTCAACTAGTGATAATCAATGCACAAGCGAAGAGATCCATCCTTCTTCTTCACAAAGATAACATGTGCTTTCCAAGGGGAAACACTAGGATGAATGAAACCCTTCTCCAGTAACTCCTCTAATTGCAACCGCAATTCACTCAAATCTTGAGTAGTCATACGATACAGTACCCGAGAGATAGGCTCTGCTCCAGAAATGAGATCAATATGAAAGTCTATGTCGCACTTAGGTAGCATACCTGGAATAGCACTCAGAAAGACATCTGCAAACTCTTGAAGAAGAGGATTGTCATCAAGAGATACCTCCTGAATCCCACCCTCAACAAGATCACTAACTGAAATAGAGAACATCTGACAACCTTGCCGCATGGCATGCTTCAGCTGCATTGCTGAAATCACACGAAGAGAAATGGGTCTCTGGACCCCAACCAACTCAACACGCTCTCCAACATCATCTACACACTGGATCGACTTATGCTGGTAATCTATACTGGCTTGGTGTGCCTCCAGCCAGTCCATGCCTAAGACAATCCCATAGGATCCCAAAGGCAACACATGGAGATCCACTATGGTGGTGAAGGTGCTCAAATCCAACACACACCCATGAACAAGGGAATCTATAGCCACCTCGGCTCTAGTAGCCAACTCAACCTGCCAATCAACATCTTGCCTTGCCACCCCGATTCCACAATGCTCTACGAGAGAAGGAGAAATGAAAGAATCTTAAGCTCCTGAATCAAACACAATAAATGTGGTAATCCCAGATAACGTACCTGAATACTCGACCATGGTGCTCTGGTGCTCAGCTTGACGGTTATCCATCACTGCAAAAACTCTATGAGATCTACTAGCATCACCTACTGTAGGCTCTGAAGTAGCCTGTCTCTGACTACCTCTAGCCCTTGATCTTTGAGGGCACTGAATGACTATATGACCATGCTGCTCGCAAGCAAAACAACCACCCCTGCCAGCACCTCGACCCACAAATGGTGCATGCATCTGTTGGGGTCCACCACCCCCAGAACTCTGATGTGCGCTCTGAGAACTCTAAACTGGGCCACTCTGTTGCCTACTCCGAGAATGATGGCACTGTCGATCTCTAGAAAATGAAGTGCTAGGGCTCTGCCCACTCTGCTGAGACTGAGCATACCTATGCCTTTGCCGCTGACCATGTCTAGAAGGTGCAGACTAAGATCTAGATAGTCCAACTTCCTGAGACTGTGTACCCTGAGCAACTGATCCTGAAGAAGGGGCACTACCAACCTAGACCCTTTCCTAACCACCAAAGCCTCTAGCTAGATTCTCCTCAATCAACCTTGCCTTCTCCACGACGATCTCTAAGGTCTTCGGCTCAAACACACAGACACCACCACTGATACAGGCATTGAAGCCCCTTATGAAATGTTGCACTAACATCAGCTCATCATCAGAAATGCTGGCATACTGCTTAAGCTCAAAGAAGTGGTGCTAATACTGATCTACCGTCATAGTCAACTGACGAAGCTCATGGAACTCATCAGCACGTCTCTGCCGGTAATAGTCTGAAAGAAATCATGCATGAAACCTCTCTAAAAATAGCCCCCAAGAAATGGAAGCAATGTCTAGGTGCAGCTTCTTCTCCTCAACTCTCCACCATGTAGATGCAAAGCCCTTGAGATGCATGATGGCAAATCGAGGTCTAGTATTGCTACTAAAGGGATGCATAGCAAAGCATCGATCAAGATCGATCAACCAAGTCTTTGCCTTGGTACGAGTACCAGACCCATTAAAAGTAGGGGGATGGGCTCTAAGGAGATCCTTCATGTTTCCTGCAGCAATAGTGTCTCCATCCACCCTATCTCTCTCAACAACAACACTCGAATGACCCGGACTGCGAGAATGCTCACGCTCAACTCTAACATTCTGACCAATCTGACGAGAAGGGTGTGACTCCTCCTCATGAGATTCCTCTTGACGAGGTCCTAATCGATCTATAATCTGTTGTAGAAGAGCTACAACCTAAGCACCCCCAAGCCCTTCAGCTTGATTCTCAGCACGTTGTTCCTACTGATTGTCACCCTAATTACCCTGATCGACATTATGTCGAGTGCTACGATGAAGAACAATGGCTCTACCTCTAACTCTGCCTCTGGCTCTACCCCTAGGAGGCGTCCTATAGAAAACAAGGATCACATTAGAATAGATCATCACAAGGATGACCCATTCACCATACTACAACATGGAAGCATAACCACAAGATTATAAAGCAACATAACAAGCTCACATCACACACGCCAAACACAATATAGCATAGTAGGCTCAAGTATGACAAAGCTCCCAATGTGTGAACATGGGGTTTGATACTAGATGTAACATCCCGCTATGAACCCCCAGGAGTTAAGAGCCAAAAGGGACAAGATAATTTATTTTTTTTAAACAAGAGAAATAACAACACATTAACTAGTTGCCAAAATTATACACTGACAAGAAAAAACATGGCCAAGTATGACCAAAGGTACATTGGAGCTTTCTACTATGAAACCCCATTATTCTGGAACTCACTGCTTCAAAACCTGTTGCTTCCCTCAAGTCAACAAACAGTGGGCACCAGTGCTCCAGAATTTGCAGTTTCGGAGCCCCTTGCTCCAGAACTTGTTTCTGCCCATTGGACAACAAACAAAGGGCGCCGGTGCTTCGGAACTTGTAGTTCGGGAGCTCCCTGCTCTGGAACCTGTTTCTACCCACTAGACAACAAACAAAGAGCACCGGTGCTCCGAAACCTGTATTTCTAGAGCTCCCAGCTCCAAAACCTGTTGCTGCTACACTCAAAATAACAACAGAAGGTACCGGTGCTCCCGAACCTGGGTAGATTGCCAAAATGGAGAAACACACAACCAATGATCTAACTTAACCATGAAAATTAATGAAATAAAAGATCTTAAGGATGATCATAGAACATTCAAGTCCGATACCAACATCGGGACCTGTAAACCAAATCAAAACATCACATGTCTTCTCATTAAACTTATGATTACTTTCTCTCTCAAGAGAGTACATTGTGCATAAAAGAACAAGTATGATTACAATTAAATTTCCAAGGAAAAGATACAAAATATATTAAGATATATATACACAAGACATGTACATGAGTATATGTGATAAACAAAAATGAGAGAGAGAGTGATCAGTTCCAACCGGTACTCGAAACCTGTACGTCAGTCCCCAATGGCGGTGGCAACGCCTCCCAACCATGTGGCTCAAAAGAGTCCACCCCTCCATGCTCGACGATAGTCACAAGGCCCAAACAAATGAAATCAAGGGAAGGGTATATAAAGCACAAAACTCACATCAGTTAGAGAGCAAACACAACAGACAATGCATACAACCGATTATCACAACATAGAGATGTTTATCTGATGACATGACAGGTACTACTCATAACTACTACGGATCTAGATACTATAGTGAAAATTAGATGGAGTGTCATCATGCATGTATGAAGGGATGGCACCACACAGAATCAAGTACACCTCTCATAAGGATGAGGAGACTCAATCATGCCCGAATCCACGTCTTGCAGGCGGATAACTCAACGCCCCACAGACGGATGGGCCTTCTTGAGTGCATCCTTAGCCTTTACAAGCGCTCAAGGCCATGCACGAGGACTCATTATATTATTAGTGTTTTACCCCATTAATTTTTATTTAGTTATCACTTGTTTACTCTAACTTTGCTACTAGTTCCCCAAGCAACCACTTGCGGGCCCCGGGCTCGTAGAGAGCCACTCCATAAGACCACTCTTTTACCTAAACCTAGGCTTATCTCGTTTAACCAAATGAGGAAACCAAGTGAGAGGAAATAAAAGGAAAAACCACAATTTTTTGCCCAAGAAACCATTTTAGATAGCCAAGATAAAATTGTTGTAAGAAGACTAATTTAACAACAAAAACATATCATGAAGAAGAGACATCAAAATAACATACAAATTCAAAGTTCCTGGATCAAATTTCTGAGCTAGACCCAGTTCATATTTTGCTGTTTCTAATTGAAAACCACCTTCGAATTTTTTGGTTTTAACTTAGAAAAAAGTTGCTGTTCAGAAAACGCCATTATGGCCAATTGGGCAAGAAAATCATAAAAAAAAAATGAAAGTGCCCAAAAATTAAATTCATGAAAACCCAGTTTGGGTATGGGCATGTGGACATAGAATCCACCTTCGAATCACATTTTTATCAGGTGGTTCATGAAGAAATAGAAAAAAACGTTTAAATAGATGGCAAGAAAATCGTGAAAAAATAAAAATGCTCAAATTAAAAAATTTGCCAAAGACCCAGTTGAGGTCTTGACATTTCTACATAAAATCCACTCTTAAAATTTGTTTACATCAAGAGGGTAAAGAGCAACACGTTAAATTTTAAAACAACCATCATTCAACCCCAAACCATACAAAAATGAAATGAAAGAGTTCCCCCAATTTTGTAAATTAAAAACAATTCAAATCAGCAAAATACTAACCATTCAAGGAGCATGAGAGAATGCCAAAATTTACCAGCCACAAAAGATTAAAAAGATAATAGAGAAATACCTCAATTTTCTCCAAAATAAAAATGGTGGAATGCCAAAGGAAGAAGTCACAACCAAGCTCCAAATCCGGACAGCGGGAACGAAATGGTGTACTGGTTCCAATAGTCCACTACCCACGAAATTATTCTCAGGAAATCTTCCCAAACTCAGCTACCCCAAATCATGGGGTTTTCTTCTCCATGCAAGAAAAATAACAATTTTGCTTCTCTCCTCAAAAGATAAAAATAAAATATCTCCCCCAAAACAAAACTTCATTCTCTTTTTATATTTTCCAAATCCAAAGCAAGAATGGAAAATAGAGCATTGACAAAAATTATTTATGAAAAATCCCCCAAGGAAACAATCAATAAGGGTCACAAGATAAGCAAGAATTAAAATTGCACAAGGTTGCCCCAAGAGATTAGTGAATCATTTAAGTAAAATATTTAAATTCCTCAAGAGAATAACAATTTAAATCTCCATCAATTTAACCACCATAAAGTATTAAATAAAAACCAAGACCAAATACCTCAATGAGACATACATGAAAAATCACTTTGGCAAAATGTGCTCCAGACGTTACTATTAGGTAACCGGATGGAAGAAAACAAAATGGAAACATTGCCCCGACAGGGTGCAATGGGCTAAGGTAGGGGGAACATTTGGCCTGTGACTACCTCCAATTAACCACCATCGGGGAATGAGAGTACGCTTAGGCCTATGAATCTAGGCAGAGTCGATACTCAGTACCTACATCACTCCAATTCAAACATTAAAGTACATGTGCATAAATCATATATCAAATATCTAAAGCAACATCAACCATAAGGAAAAATGATCAAGATATCATAAGCCTCTCGGTTACGAGTGTTATGATATTGTCATTTTCCTGTCCATGATTATACATAAGAAACAACAACAATACATATATCAAATGTGAGCATGTAGTCCAGCATAATAATTAACCATGTAAACATGAAATCCGACATAAACAATAATCATGTCAACCACATAACAACATATAAACATATAAGCATGTAAACATGCAATCCAGTCATAAACAGTCACATAATTACACCTCTCAGGTGTCAATACAAAATAATTAAGGGATGAATAGTGCAAATACAAAATATATAGTTATCAGAATCCATCAAGGAAGGAAAACAACAAGATACTAACATGGGGGTTGTTACAAGATAGTCATAAAATGGTAAGTAATCTCATGTCAGGGTTTGAGTATGTTTGTACTAGCATGTGGTTTTAGTCTCTAAATGTTCCTATTTGGGGTTGTGTTATTGAGTCTTCATGTCGAGTGAAATTTCTTCCTCATATGTTCATACTTACATGTTAGTCGATGAAGTATATACACATTTCGTGTATATATGACAATCAATGGTTATAAGTAAGAGTGTTTTATAAAAATATGGAAATGATATTATGTATATGTATATATAATATATATATTAATATATATGTATTAAGCAACAAAATTTCACATATATTAATATATATTTATATATAATCATTTATATATATATATATATATACGTAGTGCTGTTATTTATATATTTATATATGTTAGATAATACACATTTAAAGTATTTGATAAATTTATGAAATAAATATATATTAATATACATATGTATATATATACATATATATAATATGTAAGTTGAAATACATTAAATATATACATATTGTTGTATATATATGGATATTGATATCCTTAAAGAAGTAGTGATAAAGACTGATGTATACAAGCATTTTTAAGTACTTACCAAAGTAGCATAGCACGGCTAATACTATGGCTATGATAAGCCATTCAATATAGTAAAGGAACTTGGGTATGAAGCACAAGCCATATGTTAGTATAGCTATATAAATTCCAGTGCATATAAGTTAATAGCGCTCAAGTTAAAAATGTAAACCACGTGCTATGTGATATTATTCCTAAAGTCTGTAATATGCATGGCGCATAGTTGAATGAAGGTAATGTATGCAAAGTATATAATGTGAATATTGGACAACACATATAGACTTAAGTCCAACACATTTTATGAGGGAGAATAAATCAAACCAACACATGGTGCAGCCTTTAGAGGCTTAGCAACCAGCACATAAGCAATAAATAGACCAAGTCAAAACATGAAACAAAGCACGTAAGAGTTGTGATAATTTGTAAATTTTTTTGGAGGAAGTAAATGTTGTTTAGAAACCTATAGAATATATCAAATCTCGCACCTACAAAGGTGGAACAAAGTAATAAGAGATGGCGCCATATTTACTTGAGGTTGGAATGTAAAAGAAGCCTTTGAATTTGTATAAGCTTAAAAATAAATGTTTAGACTCAATCAAGCACAGACTTGGTAGCATTTTGTAATGGAATTCAAATTAGGGAACTTGTTTTAAGCTTGTTGTCCCAAATATCAAGTCAACTTAGCCATTTAAATGGTGAGGACTTCGATGTGTTGCAAACCTATGAGTGAGTTGTTGCATGAGGATGAAAGGTGGAAAAAATACTTGTTTGTATCCTTTGGTTGCTCATAAATTAGTATAAGTAGAGGTGCTCATTCTACCAAATGCATCACTTGCCAATATGATTTTCTTAGAGTTATTTTACTGCAAATTTAGTTCAAAGTGAGTTGAGAGATTGTGAGTTTGAGTTGTACTATTGTTTTATATTTATTTTGTTGAGGGATTTAGAGTGGAAATAGTAGAGGAAATTGGGTAGATTTTAGTGGAAGTTGCAAGTGATCTTGAGGAGAAGATTATTTAGTTGGAAGCTTTAAACAAGAATTTCAATTTCTACCTCTTTGTTATAATGTTGGAAAGATTGTTTATTTTATTATCATGATGAAAGATTGTCTATATGTATGTATAATGCTTGAAAAATATTGCATGTCTCTTGTTGGATACTTGTATTAGTGAAACCTTTCTTGGGTTTATACTTATATAGATATTTATACTATTTTGGGATTTATACGATTGTATATTGTTTAGACTAAACTTAGTTAGCCTATACTATATGTATGTAGAATGAAAAGTGAAAAGTGGAATATAGTGATGTCTTGAGTTAACTTGACTTTGTTAGCTTATAATGATAGGTAAACCTTTATGAATAGTCAGGTTAGAAATACTAAGGTAATAATAGAATGATAGAAATATCGTCGTCGATAGGAATTGACATCATGCAAACCATATTTTTAATCTATACTTGTTTGGTCACTTGATCATTACTTTGCTATCGAATAAAACCCTAGGTTGAGAATAACCTATTTGGTTGGGATATTTACTTGATTATTGATTTAAGCATGTTGGTTGAGATTAACCCATATGATCAGATTGATCATTTGATTATTGATTTTTTACTTTTGATTGAAGTCATTTATTGTTGTAGATTATGCTTTTGATTGAAGTGATTATTTGTTGAAGGTTATATATTTGATTGAATTAATTTATGTTTGATATTATTATTTTGATGAGAATCATTTATTTTTGAGATATACTCTTGTATGGAGACTTTTATTGTTGAGATTGTACTTTTGAAATATAGTCATTTAATGTTGTGACATTATGTTTATTCGTGTGCTTAGATGAGTCATACAATTACTTTGAAATATGTAGTGGAAGTGTCATAGTGCACTTAAGAGGTTATAGGTTATTCTTGGGGTTAAGGTTACTCCATAGCATAAGGGGATAGCCTATGTATAGCTTATGAATGGTTAGTACAAATTGAGCTAGAAAAGTGGATGAACTATATGACATCCATTCAAAATTAGGGGTGAAGAATACTTTCACCAAAGTAGTGTAAGTTTCCACTATTTACACTATTAGTTCACTATGATTTGGGTTTACATACTAGGTAGGGAATGTCATAGGTGTAGGTTGTAGCCACTATGTGATAGATCTAGTTATGTAGGACACAACACCTTGCTCGAGAAAGGTCAATTATATTATGAGGTTACCAAACCAATCTCTTCATCGAAGGGAGGGCCATATTACTAGTTAGGTAGATGTGCACGGGACCATAGTGAGTTTGTGGTTGCTGGAAAAGCGCTTGAGTTATGCTTATCCTCATTAGTAGGCAACCAAAATTGGATGGAGGATACCTGGACCATTCATATATCTATTGTTAGTAAGCTCATAGGAACCATGTATGTATTTTGTATCCATTTCTATAGAGAAATTGTAAAGAGTAATGTTATCATGAGAATTATATAGTATGAAATCAATGCAATGGAAATTTTTAATACTTTGATATAATACAATGGAAAGTTGAATTACTTTGTCATAATGCAATGTGAAAGTTTGGAATGATGATGATTATTTCAAATGTGCATTTTATCTTTATATTTGAAAATAAAAAAATTATTGCTTAAATATTGGCAACACAGTTTATTTACTTATGGTAAAAACATATATGGTATAACAATGGGCATGTTACACCTAAACCCTATACATATATTGTAAGTTCCCTAAACCTTATCCCTCGACCCTGAGTACTAAATCCAATAGATTAAACCCTAAACCATATACTCAACCCTATACCCTATAACCTCAACCCTAAACCCTATACCATCAACCCTAAACCCTCATACCTCAACCCTATACCCTTAACCCTAAACCTTATACCCTACACCCTCAACCCTAAACCCTATACCCTCAACCCTAAACCTTATACCCTATACCCTCAAACCTAAACCCTATCCCCTAACCCTAGGCCTTAAAGCTTATAGGCTAAACCCTCAACCCTCAACCTTATACCATATACCATCATGACCCTAAACTCTATCCCTCAACCTTGGACCATAAGGCCTATATAATAAACCCTCAACCATATACAATCAACACTAAAGCCTATCATTTACCCTCAACCCTCAACCCTAGGCCCTATATCCTCAATTATAAACCCTACACCCTACAACCTAAACCCTAATACATATACCTTATACCCTATATATTAAACCCTAAAACCTAACATTAATAATTTAACATGTTGAAACCTACATAATTAGATTTAATCCCTAAACTCTCAACTCTCAACTCTCGATTAAAACAATCAACCATAAAACCATAAACCATAGGCCCTACACACTAAATAATTAATAATTTGGAGATATTTGTGATAGAGAGAAGATAGATCTACATAGGGAGGGAGGGAGAGGTAGATAAAAAAGAGAGAGATGCGAGATAGAGAGAAGAAAGATCTACATAGGGAGGAAGGGAGAGGTAGATAAGGAGGGATGATGGGAGAGGTAGGAAGGGGAGATAGAGAGGTAGATAGTGGAGAGAGAGCTCGCTTAGATAGAGAGAGGTAGATATAGGGGAGAGAGAGAAGAGAGATCTACATAGGGAGGGAGGGAGAGGTAGATAAGGAGACATTCAAGGGGAAAGGTAGGAAGGGGAGATAGATAGAAAGTTAAGATAGAGAGGTAGATAGTGGAGAGAGAGCTCAGTTAGATAGAGAGAGAGTAGATCTAGGGGAGAGAGAAGAGCGATCTACATAGGGAGGGATGTAGAAGTAGATAAGGAGGGATTTAAGGGGAGAGATAGGAAAGGGAGATATATAGAAAGATGAGATACAGAGGTAGATAGTGGAGAGAGATCTCGGTTAGATAGAGAGAGGTAGATATGAGGAGAGAGAGAAGATATATCTACATAGGGATGGATGGAGAGGTAGATAAGAAAGAGAGAGATGTGAGATAGAGAGAAGAGAGATATACATAGGGAGGGAGGGAGAGGTAGGAAGAGGAGATAGATAAAAAGTTGAGATAGAGAGGTAGATACTGGAGAATGAGCTCGGTTAGATAGAGAGAGGTAGATCTAGGGGAGAGAGAGATAAGAGAGATCTATATAGGGAGGTAGGGAGAGGTAGATAAGAAAGAGAGATGTGAGATAGAGAGAAGAGAGATCTACATAGAGAGGGAGGGAGAGGTAGGAAGGGGAGATATATAGAAAGATGAGATAGATAGGTAGATATTGGAGAGAGATCTCAATTAGATAGAGAGACACATATTTAGGGTAGAGAGAAGAGAGATCTACACAGGGAGGGAGGGAGAGGTACATAATAAATAGAGATATGTGAGATAGAGAGAAGAGGGATATACATAGGGAGGGAGGAAGAGGTAGATAAGGAGGGATTCAAGGGGAGAGGTAGGAGGGGGGTATAGATAGAAAGATAAGATAGAGAGGTAGATAGTGGAGAGAGAGCTTGGTTAGATAGAGAGAGGTAGATCCAGGGGGGAGAGAGAAGAGAGATCTACATAGGGAGGGAGGGAGAGGTAGATAAGAAAGAAAGAGATGTAGGATAGAGAGAAGATAGATCTATATAGGGAGGGATGGAGAGGTAGATAAGGAGGGATGATGGGTAAGGTAGGAAGGGGAGAGAGAGCTCAATTAGATAGAGAGAGGTAGATCTTAGGGAGTGAGAGAAGTGAGATAGAGAACAATAGAGATGGGGAGGAGAGTAGAGAGGGGGGATATGTGAGATGATATATAAAGAGGTAGGTAGACCCTCAACCCTCTATCATTGACTATAAAACCTACACCCTAAACCCTAAACAAGTTAGGAGATGCACCTTGAACCCTTAACACTAAAACCTATACCCTCAACTCTAAATTCTTCATAGAAATGAGAGTGCATTAGAGAGAGATATATGGATGAGTGAGAAAGAGGGGGAGGGAGAGACAAAGAGAGGGAGGAAAATAAATATGGAGAGAGATGCAAAGAGTATTTTTATCTTTATAGGAACATGAGAACATTAGTTAACACTTGCTCCTATTAAGATGAATTTTTGAGCATGAGGGGGGAAACTTTCTTCCTAGAAACATGAAAAAATTATAACCTAGATAGAGACATATTGAGAGAGATAGAGAGGTAGGGAGAGTTAGGGAGTGTGTAGATAGGGAGAAAGAAGAATTAAAGATAGGGAGAGTTATGTATAGAGAGACAAAGAGATACATGGGAGAAAATGAGTGGAAAAGGAAGGAGGGAAATAGAGAGAGGGAGATATAGAGAGATTTGAGAAAAAAGAGTACAAAGGGGAGGGAGGGAGAGGTAGGGAGAGATATAGAGACTTGGAGGGAGAGAGAGGGATAGACAAATTTCAGGGGGATGGAGGGGGGTACAAGGAGATGAATATTGATAGAAAGATATGTAGAGAGAGTTAGAGACTGAGGTGGAGGAAGAGAGATCTAGATAGTTAGATTCAAGAGAATGGTGCTTTTAGTGTAGGAAAAAACACGAGTGGGTTTTAGATTTTACAAAACATGTACGTATTCTGGCTTATAATAAATAAATACACTTTTTGTCTTTTACAAAACATCTTGTAAAAAAAATGTACATATTTTGGCTTGCATGAAAAACATATGTCTTTTGTCTTGCACAAAAAATGTATGTGTTTTGGCTTGTACTTAGGCTTGGATGACAAGCCTTAGGCTTGCATGGTTCATTTGCCTCATTTTGACATGATCTTTTCCTCCATTCTCTTTTTTCAGCTTGTTCATCATCATGTTTACACACTATAAATCAAATCTGAGTAAAATTACCACCATAATTTCAAACATCTTCTAAGCTTTGTAAGCATATACTTTTTTTAAGATTTGAACTACACTAACACATTTATTTTTTAATTTCTTTCACTAAGTTTTCCATAGTTATCAGAGACATGCATTGACTTTTTTTAATAAATTTTGACTGACTTGTCCAAATTTTAAAAGAAAAATATAATATTATTCTACACTTCATTCTTTACACATTGAAAAAAATTGCATTTTTGATTATTTTGGTTCAAGTTATGTGACTCACATGATCGGTGATGTGATTTTTAGGATGCATCCACTTTGAAAAATCACAAAAAAAATATTCAATACAAAATTATAAAAAAATATACAACTTCTAGTACTCACTCTTAACTATTCTTCTACCAATGGGTTTTTGAAAATACTAAATGCAACTAAAAAAAGTGAGGGGTGCATGACGGGCACTATGTTATATTTTGCTAAAAAAAGGAACACTTTTTTGTGCCATTTTTTACCCCATTTTTATGCACCATCTTGGCGCACTTACCCCAAGATTTAGGATAATATAATGTAGAACCACAAGCTCATCAATAATATTCATGTCCTCCAAGGTCCAAGAAAATATATTTGGAAAAGAAATAATATTAGAATGATCCTTAATCTTAGAGGAAGAGAGGCATTCATCACTTTTAATTAGTTTATTAGGATCAGTATAATCTATGCTAACATCAACAAAATCATGCAAGGAAAGGGAACCATAGCCTTTAATAAAAATAAGATTAAGGAAAAGTTCCTATGGAAGAACAAGATCACTAATTATCATCATGAAATACAAAAACAAACCTATGGGTTAATTGAAAATGCGAAATAATGATCATGGTGAAAAGAAAGAGAAAGTAATGAATTCCAAAAAAATCAACCATTAAATTCTTAGTAGAGAAAATTGAAAGGAATCAAGGTACGCAAAAAATATTCCTAACACTGATCTACGAGGAGAGATGCATAGTTTTAATTCTTTTAAAATTACAATGTGAGATTCACAATAGGGAGATTATTAAAATATGACACGCAAGTATAAGAAGCTCACAACACAAGATATATGAGGGGAAAATCATTTTGGGAGAAAACCCCACACTCCAAAACTTGCATAATGTATTATCTAATAAATGGTGATTCCAACACAATTGCAATGCACGTTCTTGTAGGAGTATATAAATGTTGAATTCTCAAGTAATTATGACAATATAATAATACCTACAAAATACAACTTACATAACCCACTCCAAGATATCTAAAATATATAGAATACAAGTATGAAGGTAACTTCTAGAGAAAGCACCAAAAATGGGTGTCCAAATCCACTTGGCACATTTTTCCACCACCTCCAAGCATGAAAATGACACTTGAACAAGATTCTTTGACTCATCATTTAAACCTCCAAACTTGGGTGCCCCATTTTTACAATGGGTATGACAAATGATCTTACACACCTT
Source organism: Sequoiadendron giganteum (assembly GCA_007115665.2). Taxonomy (NCBI): domain Eukaryota; kingdom Viridiplantae; phylum Streptophyta; class Pinopsida; order Cupressales; family Cupressaceae; genus Sequoiadendron; species Sequoiadendron giganteum. The sequence goes on from CM021109.1 coordinate 484,237,676, forward strand.
ACAACCATCATAGAATCCATCATATATGACAACTCTTACAGCTATAAGACAATCTATCACAACCAACTAATAATAAAAGATTCTCTTATAACTTGTCATAGTCAATCTTGGGTGCCTAGATTCCCCATACAAATATTCCTTCCAACACTTGTCCAACTTGTCATAAAATCTAGCTCTTACATGTCATAAGATTGTTATAGAAATCTATCATAATATCATCAAAGGAAATTGTCATAAAATTGGCATAGAATCCCCCAAAGATTTTGACACATGTCAAAGGAATCTCTTCCCAAATTGGGACACCTATATTGCCTTGTGGATACCATAGCATCCTTGTCACATTCCATGTCACCTTCCAACATGTCAAAAACTCACTGTACCAAGTCATATTAGATACATAAATATGAGCAAGAAATTACGACATAGGTATAATTAAATTAATAAATTAATTCTAGGAAATTGCATAGGTTGAGACATCTTAATTCCCAACATTCTCCCACTTGTTGAACACTTTCAAGAGTCAATATAACTAGGTAATTAACTACTAGGGTATGAAAGGCCCATAGACTGCAAACACCATCTAAACTTCTATGTGCTCACTGGCTTTGTCAAGGAATCAACAATATTCATCAAAGTATCAAATTTTTCAATTTATACCTTACCTACTTCCACCATGTCATGGATAAAATTCAATTGAGCATCAATATGCTTCATTCTAGCATGGAACGTTAGATTGTTTGTTAAGAAAATAACACTTTAACTATCACTACAAATAGTAATCATCCTTGTGTCAAGACCAACATCTAAATACAATATTTAAATCCAAATGGCTTCTTTACAAGAATGTGTAGCTGCCATGTACTATTATTCTATAGCGGAAAAAGCGAACAGAAATTTTTACTTGCTCATCCAATTTATGGCACCACCAAAGATAGTAAACACATAAGCATTGGTGGATCTACTACTATCAATGTCACCTATAGGATTTCCATGATAACATAAGGAATACTTGGAAGTACCCCACAAATACTAGAATACTCTCTTTACTACATCCCAATGTACTCATCCAAGATTAGCCATGAATTGGCTAATGAATCCCACTTCTTGGGCAAAGTCTGGTCTTGTATAAACCATGACATACATCAAATTACCAACAACACTAGAATAAGGTACTCTCATCATATCCTCCACTTCACTAGTAGATTTTAGACAATCTGAAACTGATAACTTTGTCCCCATTACAATAGGAACACACAATAGTCTATAAGTTGACATGCTAAATCTCTCCAACATAGAATTCACATACTTATTCTAGCCTAACCAAAAAAAATTGTTTGTCCTATGTCTTCTGATTTTCATACCAAGAATGTACTTGGCTACACCTAAATCCTTCATTTCAAACTGTTCTGAAAGATGAGACTTCAAATCAAAAATCAAATATTTATCATTCCCAATGAACAACATATCATCAACATTCAATGCAATAATGAAAATGTGATCATCAATAGTTTTGAAAGAAACACACTGATCTATTTTGATCTTAGAAATCCCAAACTCAACAAAAAGGAATTGAACTTCTAGTACCAGATCCTAGGTGACTATTTCAAACCATAAAAAAACTTTTTCAGTTTGCAAACCAATTTTTTTGTACCTTTCACAATGTAATGCTCTAGTTGTGACATAATGATTTATTCCTCCAAATCACCATGAAGGAAAGTCATCTTCACATCGATCTATTCAATATCTAAATCATATACAATTGTAAGTGATAAAAAAATCTTATGGATATCACCTTTACAATAGGAGAAAAAATCACCGTAATCAATTATCTCAACTTGGGAACAACCCTTTGCAATCAGCCTTGCCTTATATCTCTCAACACTGCCATCTAAACCAATATTTTTCTTGAACGCCCGTTTGTAACCAAAGGGTTTACATTCATTAGAAAAGGGAACCAGATCCCAAGTTTCATTTATTTTTAATGCAACCATCTCTTCATTCATAACCTTTATCTAGGAATTTGCATCACTCATACCCATAGCCTCCCTTATGGTTCTAGGCTCATCAGTGTTAGAAAGAAAAGTGAAAATGCAACTAGAATAATGCAATGAATATCCAAACCTATCAGGTTGTCATCTTATCTATGTAGACCTCCTCAAAGGTTGAGTTTGAGGTTCTTCATCTTCTTCTGAACTTTCAAAGTTGCTTGATCTCTCCTTATCACCAAGTCTATTAGATGTTTTAGATTCTTCTTTCTCAAGGGTAGGAGGAAGATGAACCACATCCTCTTTATTTTATTCTTTCTCTAGATATAAAACAACTATAGGAGTAACAAGCTCCTTGAAAATCACATTTATGATACATAAAACCCTTTCATCCCTAGGACCCCAAAGCTTGTATCCTTTCACACTAATGCCATAACCGATGAAGATACTCTTTATTGATTTTATCTCTAACTTAGAACTCTTCTCGTTAGGCACATGAGTATATGTATCATAATCAAATACTCAAATATGTCTCAATGAAGGATTTTTACTAGACCATACCTCCATGGGTGTCTTATCCACAAGCATTGAAGTAGGAAACTTATTAATCAAGTGACAAGCAATGGCAACAAATTCAGCCCAAATTTTTTGTTCAAAGCTAGATTCACTAAGCATACTCCTAGCCCTCTCCATCAACATCCTATTCATTTGCTCTACAACTCCATTCTACTAAGGGGTATATGGAGTTTTCTTTTATCTTTCAATCCCATGTTCTTTACAGAACCAATTGAAATCTGCCAAACAGAACTCATTTGCATTTTCAGTCCTCAAATATTTTATTTTTTTATCCTTCTAATTCTCTATAAGAGCTTTAAACTCTTTGAATCTATTAAGAATTCATATTTTATTCTAAGTAAATAGACCCATGTCATACTATGATCATTAATAAATAAATAAAATAAACAAAATTTGTAATCAAAGGAACATAATAAAGCCCAAAGACAACAAAATGAATCAAGTCCAACACCCCAAAAGATTTGTGAGAATTATAGTAAACTTGAACATGGTTTTAATTTACATAAATTAAATATTCATGAAAATTAAACTCAATATTACAACCATTCATCCCCTTGACAATCTTTCTATTTTTCAGGGTTCTAAGACCATTCTCACCAATGTGGCCAAGCCTTTGGTGCCATAACATAGTTTTCTCTACTAAAAGTTTCATCTCCATGAATGAGCACCCTTAAGTACCCAAAAATCATGAACATAAAAAGTAGATGCAATAGTTCTCTTAACCACAAGTTTTGATGGTAAGGATGAAGACTCTAAAGTTCTTTTCTTCATAATAGAATAAATATTGCACTAAATAATGCACATATAAAGCTAAAATAGAGTGCAAATCCAAACACCCTTAGCCAACACCATAGCTCCTCTTTTCATCTTGCATCCTCCATTTGAGAAAAAATACTTGCACACCTACATCATTCAATATACTTACAATTAACATGTTCTATGCCAAACAAGGGATATGTAGTACACCATTGATCCCCGTCAGTCTACCACTCGGAAGTTGAATCAAAACTCTTACACAACCAACAATTTTTAGATGAGAGTCATCACCCAAGTACAACTTCCCATCATCAAACTCTGCATACTTCAAAAACCAACACCTATATGAGGTCATGTGGAATGATGCACCAGAGTCAATCAACCACACATCTTCAGATGCATGCATTTCCAAGGTAGTGAAAAATTCTTCACCATCATGTCTCAAGAAGACTTGTTTGAATCATAATCATTATTTTTCTTCTTCATTTTCTCCTCTCTTCACTCCTTGCAAAAGTGACAAGGTTTTCCATAATTCCAAGGTACATCCTTGGATTGTTTAGGAGACTTAGATCTCCCATGGGATTTGGATCTTCCTTTGTTTCCTTTCTTCTTATCCTTCTTCTTTCCTTTCTCCTTGGATCTACGATGAACCACAGAAGACTCCTTAGCTAATTCAGATGATTTTCTTCACATCTCCTCAAACAATAGAGATGCAACCACATCGTCCATATTGAAAGTGGTAGTGGTACTACTAATAGCCATAAAAAGGTGGTCCAAAAAATTTGGTACCAAACATAGTAATGTCATACAACAATCCTCCTCCTCCATCTTTACACCAACAAAGTACAATTGGGAAGAAAGAATATTGAATGAATTTAGGCGATCTATAAAATATATTCCATCCTCAGAGAGTAAAACTTATTTCTCAAGAATAACTTATTTACTAAGGATTTAGCTTGATAAATTTATCCAAGTTTCTTCCACAAAGATGCATCTATTTTCTCCTCATGAGCATTTAACAAGATAAAGTTAGCCAAACAACATCTTATGAGACCCTTAGCCTTTCGATCCATTTGATCCTAGTATTATTTTTTCATTCCCATTGGCATGGAACTAGATACCACAAGCCATAAATATATATGCACCAATAGGTCCTCCATCTTGAGTTTCTACAACTCAAATTTGCCTCTATTGAACTTCTCTAGTTCAAACCTACCAGCTGCACTAGCCATCTCTCTTGCAACAAAGATTACAAACCCACTGCATAATATCCCACTCAAAAAAATATCAGTACAAAAACCCTCTACCCAACAACTAGAATCAAAGGTGATCAAGCTCTAATACCAACTAAAAGGAAGAAAGGTATGCATAAATGCTTCCTAACACTTCTATAACTTATTTACTAAGGATTTAGCTTGATCAATTTATCCAAGTTTCTTCCACAAAGATGCATCTATTTTCTCCTCACGAGCATTTAACAAGATAAAGTTAGCCAAACAACATCTTATGAGACCCTTAGCCTTTCGATCCATTTGATCCTAGTATTATTTTTTCATTCCCATTGGCATGGAACTAGATACCACAAGCCATAAATATCTATGCACCAATAGGTCCTCCATCTTGAGTTTCCACAACTCAAATTTGCCTCTATTGAACTTCTCTAATTCAAACCTACTAGCTGAACTAGCCATCTCTCTTGCAACAAAGATTACAAACTCACTGAATAATATCCCACTCAAAAAAATATCAGTACAAAAACCCTCTACCCAACAACTAGAATCAAAGGTGATCAAACTCTAATACCAACTAAAAGGAAGAAAGGTATGCATAAATGCTTCCTAACACTGATCTAAGAGGAGAGATGCACAATTTTAATTCTTTTACAATTACAATATGAGATTTACAATAGAGAGATTATTGAAATAACATCAAATGAAAATATAAGAAGCTCACAACACAAGATATAAGTGGGGAAAACCCTTTCAGGAGAAAAAACCCACACTCTAAATCCTGCACAATGTATTATCTAATCAACGGTGATTACAATACACTTGCAATGCAAGTTCTTTTAGGATTATACAAATGTTGAATTCTAGAGAAATTTTGATAACATAACAATACCTACAAAAGAAAACTTACATAACCCACTCCAATACATCCAATATATAGAGAATACAAGTATGAAGGTAGCTTCTAGAGTAAGCACAAGAGATGGGCATATTTTTCCACCACTTCCAAGCATGCAAATGACACTTGTGCAAGATTATTTGACTACTCATTCAAACCTTTAAAATTGGGAACCCAATTCTACTCAAAATAGGTAAGATAGATTCTCTTACACATCTTACAACCATCATAAAATCTATCATATATGAAAACTCTCACAACTATAAGACAATTTGTCATAATCGACTAATAATAAAAGATTTTACTATAACTTGTCATAGTCAAACTTGGGTGCCTAGATTCTCCATGCATATGTTCCTTCCGACACTTTTCCAACCTATCATAGAATCTTTCTCTTACGCATCATAATATTTTCATAGGAATCTATCATAAGATTGTCATAGGAATCCATCATAAGATTGTCATAAAATTGTCATAGAATCCCTCAAAGATGTTGAAACATGCCAAAGTAATATCTTCCCAAAGTGGGAAACCTATATTTCCTTTTGGGAACCACAACATCCTTGTCATATTCCATATCACCTTCCAACATACCAAAAACTCACCGTGCCAAGTCATATTAGATGAAAAATAAATATGAGCATGAAATTACATAGGAATAATTAAATTAATAAATCAATGCTAAGAAATTGAAAAGGTTGAGACACCTTAATTCCCAAAAAAAGTATTTATGGAAGGAATGATAGAGAAAAATACAAGATCAATAATATTAGTAAGGATGGAATAGGAGAAGTGATAAATGAGGGAGTACAATGATATCCACCAAAATAAATGTTAACAATTTATACTTCATGGAGTCTATGATATCTAAGTTATATTATACCATGGTTGTGGTTAATTCCCTTTCCATATATCTCATTCAATTTATGGGAATATAAAGGATGGTCCTCAAAAAAAGTCAATCAAATTAGAATTATTACTAAACTCAATTTCATGAGATGGTGAGGATGAATAATTAGATGAATCCCAAAGAGGTTGAAAAAAGTGTGGGGCTTAACATGTAAATATGGAACAATTTTTTTTTGGGTTGAACTTATATTCACTATATAAGAAAGGGGTAAAATTTAAGGAACTCCAATCATACTTAGGTAAAGAATGAGAAGTTCGACATAGTTGTTGAGAAGTGCTAGAAAAAAAATATAGTAACTTGAGGAGAAGGTGGGTCATGTTAAGAAGGTGCAGTAAAAAAATAATGTACCTCATCTCTTGAGGATGCAATAAAAGAGGAAGTAAACACATTACTAGGAGGCATAATATAGGAGGAAGGTACAAAATGATCATAAATTGGAAGAGAAGAAAAATTCACCTTAAATGTAGAAGGTAAAGGAAAAAGTGTAAGAGAAGATGAAGAGAGTGTTAGCATAATATTTTGTTCACCTTGGATATGTTTTGATCCTAAGTATAATATTACACTTGTTTATTAATTTTATAGATAATTTATTCTTACTAAGGTAATATATGATGATATTTTGCACACATTCTCTTTCTTTCATGGAGTTTTACTTCTTTCCTCATCCTCATAAATTTAAAAACTTGGATAAGAAATTACTTATTTTTTCAATTGTCTACCTATAGTGTCGTAAATTGAATACCCTTGCAATTTCAACTATATTTTGTGTCCACTTTGGTGTCCATTGCCTTAGTATTTGTGTAGGATAATTTTAGCTCTTTCATCAACATTTTTCCTTCTCGAGGTTCTTAGGCCTTCTTTTTCAGGGTTGCTTTTTGATGTCACCTTTATGTTATCCCTATTTTTAATTGTCTCTTGAAATTTTTTAGTGTAAATTTTTTGGAAATTAGCACCTAGCATGAACATCCACATATAACACTAACATCCCACAACAATTTTTGGTTTAAAATCCATTTCTGAATGTTTTACCACTTGTCACTTTCCTAGGTTAGTGAAAATGGTTCGAAATGATTTGTAATGGCTCGTCAACCCCTTTATTTTCCCTCCTCTTCTCATTTCTAATGAATAAATTTCATTTTATGAAGATGAAGATAATTCCTAAGATTTCACTAATATTTACTTGGGTAGTGTTTCTAAGTTAGCAATTAATAGGTAATTGATCAAGTTTTAACTTCTTTACCGATAAAAGATAAACTCATATAAAATTCTATACTAGAATTTGGAGCACCTAACAATGTGATGCCTTTATAAGTTATGAAACAATTGGTTTTGCAATTTTCTGAATCATATGGAAACTATTTTTCCATGTATTTTAATGAGATAAATATAACTAGGGTAGTGAACAATGGTGAGTTGTAGCTTGTTATAGAATCTAGTAAATTATTTACAATGAATATTACTATTTTTGAATATATTATAAATTGGGTTATGCTACTATCCAAGAAGTTGGGTAGCTTCAATCAATGGTATCATTCAAATGGAATTTTCCTATTCTATTATCCACTGCATGAGAAATAATTCCAATTGTATAAGAGAGAAGAAGATGTTACATATAGTGGAGAATCTAGGTGAATAAAATATTGAAATTTTCTAATTTAACACTAAACCATGTTGTTTGATTGAATATTGTGATGATGAGTTTGAAAAGTAGGTTGACCTTGACCTATTTCCCACACAAAAATATCTAGGCAAGCATGGGATTTGGAACATGTATTTTTATGGTGCAATCTTGAGAGAAGGAAATGGTGTAGGAGTTATATTATTGTCATTGAATAGTACAAAACTATAATTTCACTTTCAAACTAAACTTTGAATGCACAAATTTTGTGGTTGTTTACGAGGCTCTATTACTTGGCTTGAATATTTATTTTTGTAATGGAGTGAATTTTCACCCCTAGGAAAATTCCCAATTTACATAACACTTACCTTAGAAAATGAAAATTCGATGATGCAAATCCATGTCCGACATCTTTTCCCATCCACTTAGCGGCTTGTTTTGGCGTTAGTGGAGGAATCTCTGTCAGGGATGGGTGCACACCACATGGAAATCCATGCACTATGTTGCTATCCTGATAGGAATCCTACCTCTGGAATCTATAGAGGCATTGTGTTTCTCCATTGGTGATGAACTATGAAATCTCTACCCCCCTTGACCACCAAGAGATAGGTATTTACCTCCTTTTGCAAGTTCAAATTATCCTATCTCTCATTCCTTCATTCCTTATTATTTCTCAATTGAATTATTCATCCTATCTTGATCAACTCTCACACTTCAAGCTTTACCATCACTCTATTGTAGCTAAAAGCTACTAATTTCTTGGATCCTCCACTCCAATTGTTGTGACAACGTTGTTGTTGGGGAACTTGTAAGCTCACTCCTTCCTCTACTTGCGTCGAGAGCACATAGCAGTGAAGGTGATATATTCCATTGTCACTTGCTTTTGCATCATTGTATTTATGTAGTAGCATATTTTTGTTTGCATTCTTGCTTGAAACTTCTATTTCCATACATCTCTATCATTTTCTATATTGTTGCTATCTAGTTGTCTGTGGAGGTGGAAACACCAAAGTAGGAGATTGACTGAGGTAGTCCTCTAAAAACAACCCCAAAATTTTCCTTGGTTTTATGTATGGAAGTGTTCTTGTGTGGATCTCTTTGAAGGTTTGACTCTCAAGTAGAAAGGTAGATACTTTTTTCACCTTCTCTTCATCCATTCTAGCTTAGCTTAGAGTATTCTTCTTGTTGTACTTCAGTTCGACACATTTCAAATATCCTATCATAGTATAAAAACCTTAGTAATTAGGTAGTTAGTTGATATTATGGTGTTTCAACTTGTTCCTTAGACCTCTTGTCCATACGGATGCCAGTGCCCATCTAAGATGCCAACACACCACATTGGATTCTGTAGTCTATGTTATCATCCTCAAATAGTGATCTATGTGGCAATAGATTGGACCCTTAAATTCAATTCTCTTGACCTCGTGGAACATTTAGCTTAGTAGAAGGATAATAGTATCTCAATCACTCTTCATTTTTAGCCTTAACAATTCAAAATTTTCAATTCACTTAACAAAGATTGAGGTAGTTTAGGGAAGCCTATTGTTTAGGACTCTCTCATGATCTAGAGTCCCAAAGTAGCTGGTCCCCATTCTCTACATTTTGGTGAACCCGTCATGAACTATTCTAATTTCATCCCTTGGTATCGAAGGACCTTCTCTTGTTCCCTAGGAATGTTGTAGGTTCACATGTTTTAGGGCATATAGCCTTGCAACCCAATATATGACCCCTAGCTATGCAGTTAGAAGGGCTCTAGATATTTAGGAATGGAATTTAGATAGGTCACTATTGGATGTCTAAACCTTGGGATTCTACTGAGTTTATTCCATTGAACTATGTAAATATGGTTTCATTTACATGCATTCCTATTTCTTAGCTTGTGAATGGATCACCAGACATAACTTTCACATTAGAGGCTCTACCAATGATCAAATAGCCTTGCCCCTTATACATTCCCACTCACATTAATGGGAACATCGTAACTAGTGTTCTGGTTGACCCTACGAGTTGTGTGAATACTATAACAAAGGAGTCTTGGCTAATAAAATTTCTTCATAGGGAAGAATACGAGAAGTCAAAGACCACCATATATACGCATGAAAAAATTTCAGTCCATCCTCTTGGTTCTATCATCCTCTTGGTCTTGGTAGGGCCCAGGACTGTAGATGCTCTTTGTGATGTCATTTTGGAGTCAAATTTGTTCAAGATGAAACTAAGAATTCCATGGCTAGTTTGCATGGATGGGATCACTTTAGTTATTCATAAATGTTTTAAGTTTTCTCATGAAATCAGATACAAACCTCTAGTGTCACATGAGGGCTACTTGCTAGATCACTTTTGGCCCACCCCATTTGGTGCACTTCCCCCAAGAACAAACTTGTTGTATTTTTCCTATGTCAAATATAAGATTGGGGGCATGGAACCAAAGATAACCTACCCTACATCCCCTATGCCATCTTTGTCAAAGGTTGCATGATTGCGCAACAAAAAGCTACCTCCTCCTCTCAAAAAAAGGAGAAGGGGAAGCTTGTTCATGCCCAAGAACCTTCCTCTTCTTCTTCATTTGCTCCATCTACTTCCACTTCTCACCCTGCTGTGGTGCCTTTGACTCCTGCTCCCATGCCTCACATGGGGATTCCAATGGTATCTGCTTGGTGAAAAGCCAAGTGTCAAGTGTTTGAACTTCCTGTCTTCCACACAATGACTAGGACATTTTTTATGGTAAGGGGAAGCGATCTCATGGATTTGCCCCTGTGTCTCAGCCTTTTTGGCCTCCTAACACTCCTACCTCTTAGGAAGTGAATGGGAAGAGGCCCACTGCTAAGGCACCTATGTTTTCTTCTCCACCTGTCTTCATTTCCGCTCGTGTGCTTCTTGATCTTTCTCCCATCCAAAAGGCTTCCCTTCCATCAACAAAGATTGTGGATGGCATGCCTATGGTAAAATAGGAGCCTCTTTTCCCTTCTCAAGTAGTGGCTTTTAGTTCCTGGAGTTGACGAAATTTCCTTGTGCATGAGCATAAGCACTAGAGAAAGGATATATCTACTAAATAATCTCCCTTGTAGAAAGTAGAAGGGGAGCCAATAGATCCTATTTTGGCATCTCCTATTGTGCCTCCCTCTTCTGCTTCTTTTGATTTAGTACCACTCACCTTGATTATGCTTTTGGCTCCTTTGATAAATTTTGATGACCCTCACCCCAAAAGGGTGCAGGTATTCATCAACCCCTTAGTGGATCCCCCCTCTTCTAATGTCCCTCCTAGACATCCCTCTATTTTCTCAACCCCTGGACATGGTGGTGTTCGCTGTAGATTTTTTCTCTTCCTCGCCTTTCGCTTCTTCTATGGGGATTCTAAATCCTCTATTGAAGTGTAAGTTGGAGGATGACCTTGCTTCGAATGGAGGTCAAGAGAAGAGATTACCTTCATTGAAAGCAAGTTTTACTTTGTCTTGCATCATCCTTATGATGGAGGTGGCCACGATGTCACCTAAATTTGTCACCATCCCTCTTGATGAGGTCGATGGTGGATCTTGGGCAACTCCTTATTCTCCCGCTCAATTAACACATGGCACTCTTGTTAAGTGCATGTTTAACTTAGTGGATGATGTCCCAGCTCTGTAAGTGATCTTTGTGAGATTGATGACTTTCACCTCATAAGAGCTCAAAGAATAACTTGAGGGGCCTTCTTTCTTGGCCCTTGTCATATGAGAGTTAGAGGGTGCTTCCCTCACTATCCCACCCTTCCAAGCTCATCTAAAATCCCCATATAATGATCTAGATTGGGAGAACAATGATCTCCTGGTTGATGAGGACTAGGAGAGCACCTCTTTTTTATCTATAGATTAGATTTGTGTGTGTGTGTTGTGTTTCCCTCATGCTTTTTTTTATGTGCTCTTGGAGAAACCTTGTCACCCTTGTAGGTGCTTAGATACAAGAGTGAAATTGTGTCGTAAATTTCTTCTACATATTTCATCATTCTTCTATATGTTGTATCTTGATTTTTGATAATTGGGGATGATCCAAAGCATTGGGGGAATTTAGGCCTTCCTTCCATGTTGACCCAATTTTTTATTTTTATTTTGTCTTCATGTGCTCTTCTTCAGATTTGGGAACATTGGGGATTGATGATCTTTCATTCACATTCATTATGGGTTACCTATAATAATTGATCTGAACCCAAACTCCCAAATCCCCCTGTCTCTTTATTTATTTGTTTATGCTTGTCTCTTGTTTTATCTTTGCTTTCCTATCTTTCTACTTGCTTTGTGATGTTGTGGTGCTAATGTATTTTACCTCGTGTGTGTGACAACATCTCCAAGTTTACATCTTGCTATGTCTCATGGGCCACAACATCACTATCTCTTCTTCCTTTCCTTAGGATGCCACGTGCTCCTTGGATTCACACGTACTATCCTAAGGGGGTCTACTACTTATTTGATTTTCAATAAGGTGAATTTGGTGGCCAATGAATCCCTTATTGAAATTTTTTCACTTTTCAAAAATTGCATCCTTCAACAAGGATCCCCTTAGTGAAATTTATCTTTCGAAAATGAGTTTGTAGTAAAAAGAATCTTTCCTTCGAGAAGGCCATTCTTTTTATCAGATTCCTTGATGAAAGAAATCTTTCAAAAGGATTCCTTGATGATAGAACAATTTGTAAAAACTTTCATGCTTTTCAAATAGAGTGTCCCTCTATGTGGGACCCTTGCTATCTTGAAGGGTTCCCGAGGGGCCCCTTTGCAAACTCTTCAATTTCTTATTCTATGACATATGTGTCTATCTGCATGGCTTTTTCTACCTAACATGTTTTATCTACAACATAACATGTTACTTTGTAGGACCGAGCACCTATGAAGCCGCTTTTACAATCAGCTTTGAGGACAAAGCACCTTGTTAAGCTTGCCTTGTAGGACCAAGAACCTATAAGGGCCTTTGCATCAACTCTTCAGGACTGAGTACTTGAGGAGTCCTTTCACATCAGGCCCCATAGGCCCAAGAACCTTTGGTGCCCCCTTCATAAGACTAAGAACATATGAAGCACTTTCTCTCTCTAGGAACAAGCACCTGTAGAGTCTTTATTCATCTTCTATGGGACCGACCATCCATGGAGCCAATTCTATAGGACCAAGAACCTACAAAGCCTTTGTTCACTTTTTGCAAGACGAGTACTTGTGGATCCATCTCTCTCTCTCTTTTACATCAAGGTTTCCCTATGAGACCAAGAACCTATAGAGATACCCCTTGCACATCCGAGCATACCAGATTGTAGATCTACTTCCTCAATGATTTTGGTATATTCTCTTCAACTTCTTTCTACTTTACCTTGCATTCGCTAACACACATTCTTGCTAAAGTGGGGGAGAAATGTAATGGAGAAAATTTGAACCCCTAGGAAAATTCCCCATTTACATAACCCTTACCTTAGAAAATGAAAATTTGATGATGCAAATCCACATCCACCACCTTTTCCCATCTACCTGGTGGCTTGTTTTGGCATCAATGGAGGAATCTTTGTCAAGGATGGGCATGTATTGCATAGACCTCCGCATGCTGCATTGTTTTCCTGACAAGATTCCTTCCTCTAGAATCTATAGAGGCGTTATTTTTCTCCATTGGTGATGAACTATAATGTCTCTACCTCCCTTGACCACTGAGAAATAGGTATTTACCTCCTTTTGCAAGTTCAAATTATCCTATCTCTCATTCCTTCATTCCTTTTTTATTTCTCAACTGAATTCTTCATGCTCTCTTGATCAACTCTCACACTTCAAACTTCACCATCACTCCATTGTAGTTTCAAGCTACTACTTTCTTGGCTCCTCCACTCCATTTGTTGTGACAACGTTGTTGTTGGGGAACTTGCAAGCTCACTCCTTCCTCTACTTTCCTTGAGAGTATGTAGCAATGATGGTGATATCTTCCATTATCACTTTCTTTTACATCATTATATTTATGTAGTAGTATATTGTTGTTTGTGTTCTTTCTTGGCCCTTCTATTTCCATACATATCTTTATCATTTTCTATATTGTTTCTATCTGGTTGTCTGTGGAAGTGGAAACAACAAAGTGGGAGACTGATTGAGGAAATCCTCTAAAAAAATTTGCAACATCTTCCTTGGTATTATGTGTTTAGATGTTCTCGCATGGAGCTCTTCAAAGGTTTGATCTTGAGTAAAAAGGTCTACTTTTCTCACCTTCTCTTTGTCCATTGTAGCTTATCTTAGAGGTATTCTTCTTCTTGTTATACTTTAGTTTGACACATTTCAAATATCGTATCGTAGTATAAAAACCTTAGTAGTTAGGTAGTTAGTTTATATTATGGTGTTTTAATATGTTCCTTAGACCTCCTATTCGTATAGAGGCTAGCGTGTCGCACTGGAGTTTATAGTCTACGATGTCATCCTCAAAAAGTGAGTTGTCTAGGTAGAGGATTGGACCCTCAAAATCAATTCTCCTAACCTCATGGGACATTTGGCTTAGCATAAGGATAGTACTATCTTAATCACTCTTCCTTTTTAGCCTTATCACTTCAACCTTTTCAATTCACTTAACAAAGCTTGAGGTAGTTTAGGGCAGCCTATTGTTTAGGACTCTCCATTGACCTAGAGTCTCAAAGCAACTGGTCCCCCTTCTCTACAATTTGAAACATAGGATCAAATAAATTAGAGGCTATGGTTCAACCTTTTCAATTCGCTTAACAAAGCTTGAGGTAGTTTAGTGAAGCCTATTGTTTAGGACCCTCCATTGACCTAGATTCTCAAAGTAGCCGACCCCCCTTCTCTACAATTTCAAACATAGGATAAAATAAATTAGAGGCTATGGTGATTTAGAACTTGTAGTTTCTCAAGTTAGAGGCACATGACATAAAATAAAAAATATTGAAGATGTATAGAAATGTTGTATGTGATGTCATTTATATGTTTGATGCTTTTGACATCCAATTGCTTGCAAGAGAAAAAGTGAAATATTTGATGCTCTTTTTGTATTGCATTTGAATTCTAACACTTTCTTAACATAACCTAGTTATAATTATGACATTGAGGTTCTTACCATGCCTAGCATTCCTAACAACATTTATAATTGGTAGGTCTTCATTGATGTTCAAATATATGATCTCTTGAATTGTGTTAGTCGTTTAAAAAGATATTTTATTGATTGATGAACTATGGTAGAAGAAAGTGATGAAGGAAATGAAACTCTCTTTAGAAATGAACATGTAAAACTAAAAAAAATACCATTCCAAGATGTCTTGTGGCATTGGAAAGAATGTTTGATCATATTGATTATTAAAAAATATGGAGTAAGCTAGTCGATGAAAAATATGTGGAGGGTGTGAACTTGGAGAATGAATTATACACAAGGATGATTTATCTTGGTAAAAATATAAAACCAATAGAAAATAAAATAATTATAGAATTATTGGAAAGGTATGAAAACTACATTGCATAGTCTTGTGATGATCTAAAACCTTGTAGGGAGCATTTATTTTAGCATACCATCTCTTTGGAGCCTACTATAAAGTCTTACAAGTAGATTCAAAGACCCACCAACCCCACTCTTTCTCCCTACATGTAGATAGAACTAATAAAGTTGAAAGAAGGAGGTATCATCAAATTGATCAAACATTTAAAGTAGGTTTCAATCTTTGTCCCTAGTGAAAAAGAAGAATGATGTTACTATGTTATGTGTGGATTTTATAAATTTGAATATCAAGTCTCACAAGGATAATTATCCACTACTTAATATAGACCATTTATTATAGTAGGTGATGGAGTCTACACTAATGTCCATGATGAACATCTTCCTAGGCTACAATAAAGTTATGGTATAAGAGTTAGAGTAACCTAAAACAACCTTCACCATATTGTGGGAGGAATTTGTATATGTTCAAATGTGATCTAGGTTAAATAATGCTAGAGCTATATTCCAACAAGAAATATATGTTTCCTCTGCATACCTCATAAATGAGATCATGGCTATATACCAAGATGAATTGAGTACATATTACAAATATAAAAATGACCATTATAAGCATTTTGAGTTAATTCTCCATAGGCATTTAGAATATGAGATTTCCTTGAATCCCAACAAATATATCTTTGATATGAAATAAAGTAAAATTATTGGGAATACTATGTCTAAATAGTGGGTAAGTATTAATATAGAACATGTTAAATTTGTTGATCCTAACCCACAACCCAAAGCTATCAAGGTAGTTTAGTCATTCTTTGGGTAGATAAATTTTGTTGGAAGGTTTGTTCCTAACTTTTGTATAAAAAACAAAGGCTATCTATAGCCTTTTGAAGAAGAGGTAGTAATTAATCTAAGACAATGAATTGATTGAATCTTTTTTAGGAATCAAAGATGCACTAAAGACAACATTAGTGATGGAAAGTCAAATTAAACAAAACCTTTTAAATTATTTTTATTTTCTTTATTTTATACTATTGACGTTGTTTTGTTACCAAATAATAGTGATGGATATGAGAAGCTAGAATTTTTTAGGAAATGTTTAATTAAATTATTTTATAATGGAAAATCATGCTTATGATCATGTTAAGGTAGTAAATAATTTTTGAGCACATCTTATTAGAGCCAATATCACAACTTTTGTTCCACATACAACTATCTATTGTTGGAGTAATTAGGACATCACCTAATGATTAATTAATTATTAGGTCCCTTATTACTTTAATTACTTAAGGTAGTCTTAGGAGTGATTTTTAATTATAAGATTTGGCTATTTATAGGTTAATTTATCTCATTGCATGAGATAAGGACACTTGTCACAATCTAATCAATCCTCATCTTAGGTTTTCTTTTTTATTTTATAAGTGTTCATTATTGTATGTTGCAATATTCAAAATTTAAGTATTCAATTCAATACAAAAGGCATATTAGATGCTTTTATGGATCAATATTTCTCTCTTGGTTGCATAGAAAATCAGTTGCTTTGATCTCTCGTATGTGATATGTGTTTTGGTTGCAGGTGATTTTTGGGAGCCATGGGGTTCACTATCAACTCCAATATGGTATAAAAAATCCAAATCCATGACTTCCTGTTCAAATTTTGAGAAATTAAAAATTGAGGGAAATCATCTTGGAGTGAAATGGGAATTACTATTGAGTTCAGAATGGCCAAAAACATAAGGATCACTTGTCCTTTTGTCAAATTTGGAAAAGTTGAAAAAAGGGATTTTTTTTAGCTATAGGGACCTTCGTACAAAAATCCATACTACTGTACATATCTATATGACCCCTACTACATTTATTTTTGTGTTAGGTGATAGTATAGGTTGATTAAATTTTTTATTTCTTTGGTTTTTTTCTTCAAATTTTTTCTAGAAAAAAATATTTACAAAAAATGAAGTAGGTTCTATCGAAAATAAAAAAAGAATTTGAAAAAAACAACAAATGCAATTTTTAAGTTCTATTCCAACCTTAGAACTGTACTTAGAAATCATGTGGGTCCCATTTACAATCACTGACCCCATTCGTCTAGCAACACACCATATATTGGGTTGGCCAACATATGCCTAGCGATGCTCAAATCACCCATTGAAGCATTAAATTCCGGTTGATAGAAATTTACAACCGAGAATATTTTGTACATATTTGGACAATTTTATTTTTCTAACTGTCTTTGAATTTGGTAGCATCTAAGAATCCTTGGTTGAATATTCTATAAAAAATGTCTTTCTCGACGATTGATAATTTTTTCCAAGTGAGAATAATATTTTGGGAATATTTGTTAGCATCATGCTATGTTTTTATTTTCTGCATAACTTGGGCAAAGGGTATTGAAATCAGGCAAATGAGATATTGTTAGAAAGCTAGTTCCAATTAATTTTCTATGGTGTAGGTCTCATCATCAATTTTTTTTTCTAGTACATTTTATTCTCTATCATAGATAGATATTAATTTTATTCTTTTGAGCTCATATGTTTTTTCTTGTATCTTTGGTTTTTGTTGGCTTTCCAAATCAATAGATCCACTAAATCCTAGAAATAAGCCACACTTCATGCTCAAACCTAGTGTAGGATTTGACCAACTAACAGGAAATGAGATTGGAACACATTTCCTCTGCACTTCAGGCTCTGTAGGACCTAGGGGGTGACCCTTTAGCAACACCTAAAGATTCATACACACATTCAATAAGGTATTGCTTAACATATAATTCTCTCATAGGAGTATGCCAAGAAACATGAAAAATCACTCAACAATGGCTAAAATATTGGGAAACTTTCATTAGCTAGCATGGAGAACATGGTGGATACAAATAACTTAACAACAAAAATTAAAATGATTTTGAATTAATAATCTACTTCTGAAAATGTATATAGCTGAATGACAAATCAATGCCTAATTCTAGGCCATGGATTCAAATATGAAATCATAAAGAAAATATCATCATCAAATAAACTTCAACCAGTAGATTTAAAATGCTAATGCCTTGTACTAATAGATCCACTCTTATTGTCATCAAAATTCTTCTTACAGATCCACCTTGCACACTTGAAATCATGATTATCTGCTCAAAGTGATTTAACTATTTTCTTGAAATAGAAGCTATGAATAAACAACACAATCTTAGAGAAATTGAGATGAAAAACTCAAAAATACCTTGAATATTAAGTTCATATGATTTAAAGTATACAAATTTGGAGACAATTTGATGGAAGTCATGCTCTGTTTGCACAAACTGATTGATATTTACCCATGAAATCAAAACATTACAATCACATATTCTATATGTGACTTAGATTCAACATTTTTCTATCTACCCAACCCCATACAAAAATTTAGAACTCTTTACAATGAGAAAAGAAGAGATGTAATGCCCTGCCATGCAACCCTAGAGGAAGTTTCAATTCATGATAAAAGCATACTAATTTTTTTTTAAATTAAAGTGAATTAAACATACATATTCAACTACAATTGACAACATCCCCTAAGGCTACATAACCGAGATTACTTAAACCCCAATTAACATACATCATATAAAATTCGTTGCATTTAATTACTCAAGTAGTAAGCATTCATTCAACATATTTAAATAACAAGATAAGAAGATAACATCCATAACATAAAATCCATTACATGAACAACACTCATTCCCAAAATGAGTCATAAATACATAAGTGTTACAATTACATACATCCACCTCATAAATACAAGAGGGGTAAAACCAACTTATTACGTTTGAAATACAATGCAAGAATAAAACACAAGAACCGTGAGCTGTCCAACTGGATGTCTCGCCACCAAGTACTAAAGATAGATGGGGACCCAATAGTGTATGGTGCATGTTCCACCCAACCAAGTGGTACCCGAAGGCCCACCCCCCATGCTAGGAGATAGTAACAACGTAACATGGTCAAAGATCTACAACCACTATCCAAAGGCAGAATCATACTGACTTATACTGACATAAACAAATAAATGAATGACACAAGTACAAATCAAGTACAACATTCACATCACTGACATAGGTCACATTGCTTCCAAACATAAAATAGATTAAGTATGTTCAGAGAACCATACACATAAAACATATACCAATTGTTGTCCTAGACAGAGTGTCATCACATAGTTAGTCATGAGATCTCCTCTGGGCATTCTTCATAGGCTCCGGTAATCCTGGTGACCTCAACCGAACCCCAACCCTCATGCTCATTCATGCGGCATCAAATACCTCTCATACTGACAAGATAGATGACTATGCCATTTCAGGCCTTCCCACTCATCCCAAGTCTAAATGAGCCCTTGTGTCTATAAGTGAGGACAAATTATCTTGATTAGTGTGAAAGACATCCTAATCATTTAAGTACATTAATTTAATTATCACTTGATTAACTCACTTCTGAAGGTTACCCAGTTTACCTCTTTGGGCTCCGACGCCTAACAGAAACCACTCTTCTAATGGAAAACACACCATACCAAACTAATCACCAAGGGAATCACAAGTGCATGCAAACTAGGCATCATAACCACTCCAACTTAAGGAGGAAACCAATAATAGAACTCACTCCAAACATCTTGGAGAAAACAAAACACATAGTCCACTCCTTTCACAGGAGGTACAAAACATCCCCATTCATGGAAACTGGGTAAATTACTGAAAAGACACCATGCACTACCCAAGGGAAAAAGAACTAGTTGACATAATGAATCAACAATCCTCATCCTCTAAGATCCTCTGGAAGACTTACAATTTTGGACTAACACTTAATCCCATATCCCACAATGCAACTTTACGACATAGCTACAAAAGCATTCAAGTCATAATTCAAATATAATATTTAGATTTCTTAAATCCATACTCATTCAATAGGTAACATTGACAAAGTCAAAGGAATGATAACTGGATTATCTGAAATAATCATATACCCTATCTCCTTTTTCATTATTGAGAATCTTGAACAATTTAAACTCACATCCCTTTGCGAAATACGAGGAAAATAAATCCAGAAAATAAATCCAAAAGGCAATCACGAGGATATTACTATTTTTGGATATACTAAATCCATATCTCTTCCATATTATATTCACAATAAAATAAAACTTTTTCCCTTTCAAAATAATTGAAATAATTAAACAAGTGCCTTTAATCTACAAATATAAGAAATACTAATTTTAACAATTTAAATCAAATTCAATGTTTACTTTTAAGAAAAAACCAACATAAGTTCTCTACAAGTAAATCTATTCAATTTCCCAACCAAAACCTATATTACTTCTATTTTTCCAACTACACACCATGTCCATTTCATCTAATAGTTTACCCTTCCAAACTTTTATTGCATGCATCCAATTACTCAAATCATTAAATATAAGTTCTAATGTATATATAATTTGTAATAAAAACATCTCATATATTTTCTTATATATTTGGTTATATATATATTCCATCATACATATATACCATAAATATATTTAAATATATAACACAAAATAAATATTTTATTTCAATCCAAATTAAATATATTTAAATATTATGAAATAACAAAATAACAAATTATACAATATATACACACAATATATATATATATATAAATATATATACAACATATATATTACTTATATATATAATTGTGATTTATATATATATATATATATCATATGCTGAAGTAAATGATTTAATAAATTCCAAATATTAAATAACATTTTACATCGAAATCTGCATTTGGTACTGGCGGAATTGTTCTTGTTTGTTTCAGTTTTTCAACCATATCATCCAAATGTTACTCACATCCTTGATTGGAATTCTTTACAGGTAGAGGACATGCAGTTGGCTTTGGAGCCCATGGCCGTAACGGAGCACAAAACGCTCACTCTTCAAGGGCGAGATATTGATTAGGTTAGAGTTCAGTGGGATCCGAGGGATGGTGCTTCATCCACCTAGGAGGATGCAGTTAGGATGAGGGAGTTATATCCCTACTTGTTTACAGGCTTCCAGGAGTAAGGCTGGTCTTTGGGGGGGATAATGTAATACCCCTCCGTTTTGCTTCTTGTTCGGTTTGCTTTATGCTATGTTTGGTTGCAACTACTATGATACTAGACACACCTTGTTATTTGTGCTTTGATCACTACTATTGAGCGACAACTATTATTGTGTGATGTGGTTATCTGATTATTGTTGCACATGCATTATGGATTAATGATGTTGTAGAGTTAGCATGAGATTTTATATGAGATTATTGATTTTGATGTTAATGTCAGTCTTTGATGAGTGTATTGGTGAAGAGGATAGTTTCGCATCACTCGCTTGCAAGAGCCCTGCGAATCCGTTATTTCTTGCAAATCCGTTATTTCTTCTTCACGGTGTGTATTATATGCTGGATATACTGTATTATGTTGTTTACTTGGTTTTAGGTTGCAGGCACATGACATCGACTCCACCTGGTTTCACAAGTTTGAGCATGTCAATCCAATGATTAAGTTGAACGGGAGATAGTAGCTAGGTAACATGTGTCAAGTCTATGCCCTAGCCTTAGTGTGTCATCAGTTTCATTTGTTGAGTCATTGTTTACCTTATTTAATGTTATTTGATTCTATTAAATGCACTTAAAAATAAAATAAAAAATTGGTTCGCTTAAGATGTTAATTTCAACTTCCTTTAAGGTTACTTGGCGGGGCATTACAAGAGAATAAGAAGAGGAATGGGCAGCCCTATAATTCATCCATGAAAGACACCTAGCATCTTCAACTCCCGTTGATCTGTAACTGCCTTTGTTTCTTGAAGAAAAGCCCTAATCTGTAATCTAATTCATGCATCTTGCATTCTCTTTCCTTGTAATAGAAAATATTCCTACCTTGAAGAGTCATCATTCTTCTTCCATGCCTTGCTATTGAAAATATATGTTTGTGAAAGACTAAAAACTTTGTGAAAGTCTTTCACTTGCATTTTACATACTATTTTCCCATGAGAAAACTTCATTCCTCTCTCCATTTTTACCCAACAGCCAAAAATGCCCCGTTCTATAAAACTTACTCCTAGCAAGGAAAACCCCTATTTCATAAAGTGAAAAATTTAATTCCACTTTTCCCATGCCTCCCTTCACCTTCATTTTATGTTTTAAAGTATTTTCCTTTTTATAAGAAAGATGAAGGATGCAAATATTATATTGTCGGGCAAACAAAATTTTACCCAAGTCCCTCATTTCACTTTTACTTTGCACTTTAAACTTTATCATTTAAATAATGAAAACCTCACATTTTCATCTGGTAACATTTATTTATCACTCCCCCCAACACATTTAAAACTGCCCTCAAATACCTTTTAAGAAATCACGGGCCCGCCATAAGCTTCTCCCCGCACAAGCATTTTTTGGTTTTTTAATATTAGCAAAGTTTATTTATTTAAATATTTCATCATGAAACTTTAAAATATTTAATTGTTCTGATTTTTAAAACCTTCTTCAGCCCACCCTAGCCACTCCCCACTTCCCCGCATCTTTCTTCACATGGTAGCCTTTGCTCGCGTGGGCTCATGGGAAAAACACAAAACAACAAAAGGAAATATTTTAAAGTTTTAAAATATTTCTTTGGAGAGACCAATCTGTGTGCCTCTGCTATTCTTCAGTGATGTCATCCCTTCCCTTTGCGGGATAGTGGGGAAGCTTGGTTTCTACTTTGCATTTCTCCCTCTACACTAGCTATCAATCAAGTTCCTCTGCCTTGGCTTTCAATACTCTGCAACTCCTCATAGCTGTGTTAAAATTTCATTTGCAATATGAAATTGACCTCTATTAGCTAGGTGCAGTGATTACTCTCTTCAGCAAAGAATATATTCAATTCTTTGTGCCCATAATTTACCATGTAGCCTTTGATCTTGATACAATGAAATTAGGGATCCAGTATGCAAGGATAATCTCAAACAATTTTGATACATTTTCATTGTATAAGCAAACAAAACTTTGTGCAGAGTAAGCATGCACCAAATTTTCCCTTGCAATATCAAATTGGCCCTTCCTTTCAATTAGCATGATGGCAGCCATGTGCACATAATCATTTCTCTCAGCCAATAATGACAACTGCCCTTTGCATTATAAACCCTTCCTAATTCACCATGTTGCCACTTTACAATATAGCATCGAGCCTTTTTAAGATGTGTTGATACTCTCCCTTGGATTCCATCCTCCACAACTCACAATTGCAAATTAATTCCAATATCCAAGTGAAATGTGAATACAAGAATTCTTGATTTATGATTTATTTTGTGCAACTTAATTGTTTCATATTGCCTTAAGCCAATCATCGGCTTTCAGTTCCATGCTACCAAGCACACATAAAGATTTTGAAGTGTTTCATACCCATATTGAGTGCATCCTCATCACTATCTATAACATTCCTCAACATGATTGTACCCACAAGAAGTGGATCTTCTCCCTCTTTTCTAGACGTTGCAAAATGCTTTCAACTCCTAAGTGAAAAATCAACATAAGAACCCTTCATTAAACTTACTTTGTACATGTTTTTGGGATGACTCCAAGGAATAGCAATGTAACTGTAATAAATTTTGAAATGAAGTCAAAATACTGATGAGAGATTACAATTTTGTCAGCAGGGTAGAGCTACATGCTGTAACATCTTGGGTTTCTTATCCCCATTATCAAGAAACTCAAATAATATTAATCTGAGAAAAGATTTGCATTTTTAGCATCATGTGGTTGTTCAAACAACCCAACAAGATTACATAGTGTTGTGACTTTATCTCATGGTAACTCAAATGAAACAATTTTCATCTCTATCTTATGCTTTTTACCCTTGAGATACTGAAAACAGAGACATGATGCATGCAAAAAAAGTGCTTCTAATGACTGCCAAATGTCTTTACTCAAACAAGTCATCATCCTTTTCTCTTTGTGAAAAATGTATCAACACTTTCAACTTCACATGTGTCCTCCTCCAAAATGCAACATCCTATGGACACTATTGACAATGGTCTCAAAAATTTCCCTCAAAAACTTGTATAGCAAAGCTACCTACCTATAATGCTTCCTCATCTACATGCACATGTCGGGTCCCCTTGTGGGCCCGACTATTTTTTTTTCCGTTTTGAGACAAGTTTTACCTTGAATTGATCTGAAGTTGCTTTTAAATGCTTCTGAGGTGAAAAAATGAACTGGGTTGTCATTAAAATTTGTTTCCCAACATAATTGCATAGTGATCAAAACTGGCCAAGTGGGCTCTGGAATCGCCTTGGTAAAACAATCAAACAACCTCTTGAAGTCATGAAAATGCACAAGCATGTAAAAATTTAACCCAAGAATGTAGTGCAACAAACGGCTTGGAAAAAAATATTTTGAGGTGCAAGATATTCAATTTCAAAATGGCTTAGTCAGACTCTTCTGCAACTGCACCTGTTCAATACCAATTAGGGCTCACCAAGTTGCCACTTTGAAAAATACCAAATCACCTCCTGGGGAACTTCCACTAGACACACTTGATCATTTAGGTACATTGAGCATGTGTGCAAGAGGGATTTCATTCAATCATCATTTTTCACCAGATATTAGGGGTCAAAGTTGACCACCTTGAAACATTTTGAAAATGCAGATGTAAAATCAAAACAAACTGCATTTGCTTTTGATCTCGAAAAAATAGAAAATCAGATCTCAAGGCTTTGAAACTGGACCAGGGAGCACATGAATGTGGGAAGAATGTAGGGAAATAATCCTTTCATCATGAAAATCATCTAGCTATGAAATATCAGCTCGAACAGGAGGCCACCTCACAAGACAGAGAGTTTGCAAACAACAAAATAGCGCCAAAACCCTCTAGCTTTTCTTTTCAAAACCATGTCAAAAATCATCATGAGAAGCTGAAAAATTACATGTATATTCACATATGTCAACTAAATATGTCCAATACGGGGTTTGGCATGAAATTCAACTAGCTCCAAATTGTGACCCTCCAAAGTAGGTCACTTGGGCAGATTTTTTAGGGGTACTTCTGAGTTTGCAGAGGCAAAATTTTCAATAGTGGCACTTCAAATTTGAAAAATTTGATAGTGCCACTAGTTTTCATGATCAAAATGACATTGGAAAGGTGTTTTAGAGCTCTTCAAATCCATTCATTCACTTTTTCTAGAATCTACCCTAGGTACATTTTTTTTTTTTGGTGATTTCACATTTTATCAATTACTTTGACTTCTTGGCACCTGAAATGGATTTATTTGCATGAGATGACTTCATTTGATCTAGTTTACATGTACCAAGGTTATTGGTCTTTTTTTTTTCATTTGAGGAAGTATCATGGGTTTTTTTGTTCATCCTTTTATGGTCATCTTGGAAAAGGATAATTATGAGTCTTTGTGAAATGACATCTTAAAACATCTCAGGTGGCTTGAACTTTTTCCATATCTTTATGAACTCATAATTACACTAGAAACACCAAGGAGTTTATCAATATGGGTTATTATCAATGATCATGTTGTAGGAGTGATTTTTGTTCAAGTGTTGATCTTGACACTATGTGTGTTGTATCAAACATTGATTATCTTGACACACTTTGGACTTGACTTTTGGAGATCTATGGAGACCCTCATATCTCTCCATTCCTAGAAGATCCTATTGAAGATTGTATCATTCCTCTTGCAGGTGCACATTTCATACCATTTGATGAAAATAATTTAGAGGAGCTTGAGTATATCATAGGTCTTGCATGTTCCCACTCTTCATATCAAGACTCAATCTCTATCTTTTTTTGTTCTTGATTATCTTGATATCACCACATCCTTGGCTCCTATTGGTTCAATGCAGTAGGGCATTCATCATCTTGAAGACACAACTACTTGGGATTCATTTCTTGCAAACATATCATCCTTTTTGTAGAGTCTCAAATTGTAAATTTGAAGGATTAATTTGAGGAAATTTATCTCCTCTTTATTGACTGTCACATCATCCTTATTGGCCCATCATCTCCATCATCTTTGAATCTTTTTATACATCAATCTTCATAGGATCTTGGATTAACATTATCTAATTTAGACATGTGGACATTTGAGAAATTTTCAAAGGCACACATCATTTGGATTTGGATACCTACTTCTTCCATCTTATAGGAATGGCCTCTCTAGTCACCAATGGGTTTTTTTCTTCCTAAGGGGAAAAATATTGTTTATAGGCAATAGATCATATTTTGTCTTTAGGAATTCATCATTGGAATAGGATATTTTTCTTTATGGGGGGATTAATATCCTCTTTTTCTCTCTCCTATCAAGTGGAAATATATTGTACTTGTGTGATAGAAGCAGTCTTTGGGGGGTCACATTGAGTCCTCCTATCCTTCTTTCACTAGTACATTTATTACATTTTCTCTTTTGGAAAGGAGTTTCTTCCCATGTGGTTTTTTCCTTTTCTCTAGTTATGAGAGATTCATTTGTTTGTACATGGGTACCTTATTGGCCTTGTAGTTGGGACCCATCCATGGATCCATCATTGCATTCTTCATCAAGGATTTTTGGATTCTCCCTAAGTTGATCTTAAGGGGGGGTGTTGGAGTAATTAATAGATCAATATAAAAGGCATATTAGATGCTTTTATCGATCAATATTTCTCTCTTGGTTGCATAGTAAATCAATTATTTTGATCTCTTGTATGTGATAGGAATTTTGATTGTAAGTGATTTATAGGAGTTGTGGGGTTCACTATCAACTCCAACATCTAAGATATTTTTATACTATAAGAGGCATATTATAAAAAGTCTAGATAGAACAATAAGATCCAAGAGTATGACATAAAGGTCAAAAGAAATAATCTAGTTAGAGGTCAAGGCTCAACCAAATTAATGGCTGATGTAAACTTGGATGTACATAAAATAGATTAGGTGAAGTCTAACTTTTCTCTCACTCCATGTTAGTTGAAAGATTATCCTTGGTAAAAGGGAGTCATATTTTATTTTAAAAAATATTGTTTTTCCTTTAGAGTTAAATAGAAAATAGAGAAGAGTTTTAAATATAGAATCTCAAAGGTATGTGTTTCTCTAGGGATAGTTAATATGGATAAACGCTGATGGTGTAATCCTAAAAAGTTTAGATGAGAAGTAACATACAAAATTTATTAATGAATTTAACCAAGGGTTTTGTGGTGTAAATTTCATGTCAAATACTACTACTCATAAGATTATGAGAGTAGGTTATCGGTGGCACACATTATTCAAAGTTGTGACTGAAGTTGTAAAATAGTGTGATGCTTGCTAAAGGTTTTCTAGTAAGTTATAATTTGTAAATGTACTCCCGTTTACTATAATTTCAATGGAGGTCCCATTATAATAGTGGGGTATACATTTTATGGGTGAGATAAAAAATAATAATAGATGCAAATAATATTGACATACACTAATCATTTCATAAAATGAGTTGAGGCATTCCCTACTATAAATATTACATCAAAAGTAGTTATCGATATGCTATTAATAATATTAATACCACATTTGTTGTTCATATAGAATAGTTTCTAATAATGAGATGTGTTTTATGTCTCAATATTTATTGATATATTACTAGTCACATTTCCCCAACATCCAAATACACTCATAATAAATCAATACAAGTATATTTAGTTAATCTAGTTTAGAGTGTCCTCGTTGCCATGTCTTAATATAGATAAAAATATCAGGGATTACTATAAACTATATTAATTGAAGTTTATGTTGTAGATTATCTACTTTAAATTTTTTATTAACCTTTAGTTTCTCAATTCAACATATAAGAAAAAAGTGAAATTAAAATAGGGGTGCACTATGTAGTAGGCATTCTTTGGACTAGGTTAAATATTTATTTTCTATGGTGGTATCTATTATACTATCATAGGGAATCCCCCATTGTTTCAATAGAGAGAAAGTGAAGGAGGTCCTACCCACCTCAACAATTGGTTCTTAGTTTCTTAACCAAATCATAGGTTTTTTGGTATTCTTCCAAGGTTTGACACCCTTGGCACTTTGGAGACTGTCTAGCCTTAAGGATTTGAGACTTACATTCATAAAAAACATGTTCAAATGCTTCCCTAATAAAAAAAGTATGGGATATTAAGGGATTAGTGTAGCATAAAAAAAAAATTATCCTTGAAAATTTCACACTAGGTTTAACTCCCCATATACATGCTTAAACCTAATTATGCATTTAATTGCTCATTTTATGAATATCTTAGGAAAATAAAAAGATGGGAATGAACATAAGAATTTAATATTTGCCCCCAATTTTTAAGGCCCCAATAAGGATGTGTATAGAATAGGGTGCCCAGTTCCCTTGTCCAACCCTTTTTGGATCTAATTTGAATATGTTGGTGTCAACATTTTATTATTTGAAAATATAATTTCATTTGTCGATTATCGTTATTTGATTTTTAGGAAATTATAAGAATTGCATATAAATACAAATTATTTTAACCATTTTAATCCTAGCATGTTTGAGAAGAAAAATGAGATTATTATTGAGTAATCAAGAGCAATCAAGAGACAAATTATCAGAATTATTACAAAATTTACTTTAGTCAAGCACGATGTTAGCCATGCATCATGTTTTTATGTAAGTTTTTTCATTTGTTCATTTGTTTTGTAAGTACTAACACTTGTAGGACTTTAATTTAAGCATCAATTTCTCCTTGAAGATGATGGGTACATGACTTTAGTCCAAGGAATGCAAATCTGAGTGATGAGTTGCAAAAATTTGTTAATTTATCACTTGTTATCATTTAGCCTCTGCCCAACTAAGGGTAAGCTCTCTTTTACATCATCATAGCCATTGTGGAGGTAGAAATACCAAAACATGGCTTGACTTAAGAAATCCCTTATATGGCACAACCCTTCCCCTATTTCATGTGTAGGTTTTTAGATCTAAGACAAATTGGAGTAAGATTAAGATTAATTGCTCATTCATGCATTCAAGCCCTACAAGTTTTCAAGTCAAGGAAAGTGGATTTTATCAGCAATAGTGGAAGTCTTGACAATGACCCTAGAAGAGGACTTGTAGATCAAGAACAAGAGGAGTGTGAAATCAGATCTTGAATAGTAGTCATCCAGTCTAGGGCACCTAGCACCCCTGTCCAACTATTTCAACCCAAAATTTATATGCCAGGTTATTCTATGTCTACTCTTTTATTTTTTGGAATATGTTTATGCTTGTTTATTCTATATTTCTCAAAAATCATCCCAGTTTTTTGCATTTTCATAATATAAGAGCATCATTGCATCATATAATTCACTCAATTAAAAATCAAATAACCAAATCATTGTTAAACATCTGAAATACTGAGGCGGGGGGGTGGGGGGGGGTGGGGGTGAATCAGTATTCCATAAAACCATTCACATAAGCATTATCACAAATATGATTTCATTACCAAAAGAAGACATGAAATCAAGACAAAGTATCAACACACATGAACACCAGTATTTTTGATGTGGAAAACCCAAAGTGGGAAAAATCACAGTGAGGATTAGCTGACAATATAATATATCCAGATATAGAATATTACAGGGCTCACTACTAGGACTCACTATCCTTGAAAGGCTCACAACTTGAATACAAAAAGAAATGGCTAACTACCAATATACAAAAGGTATGGCTCACTGCCAAAAGGGTGAATTAATAAAGAATGCACCTTCCCTATTTTGCAGTTTAGTTATGGTAAAGCACAATGCTTTAAGTAACTCACTCAGCTACTCATCTATACCATTCACAAATATACATTTTCAATTTCTTTCTTCAAGTATCTTTCACATGCGCACTTCCTTCTCTTCCCTTCTTCCACTACTATCTCTCTCACCCTTCGCACATAAAGAATGTCTTACATATACGTGTATGTACATCCATGTTTCTTAATTAGGTCATCCTAATTAGATAAAATTTGATTCAAAAAACTAACTTTGTTGGCATGGACCTAAGATAGATCCCTTTAATATTAATATATAATTGAGTCGGCCAGAGTTAAACCAAAATTCCAAAAAAATGCACACACATAAAAAATGCAACAAATACATTATTAATATATTGAATTCTCCCTTGGATGACAACAAACTACTTATCTTCGACACCGCACAAAATGATAATCAATCATAAGAAAATGTGAAGTATCCCACAACAACATGCAGGAGAAAAACTCACTGAGGCCTATAGTATACTGTCATTCATATCTTCAAAATGCCTTCACATATCATTAGGAAACTCCAAGGTAGAATACATCTTGTAGGATCAAACTTTTATACAAAGTCCTGTAATGACATATTTTACTAAGATGGAATCCGGACCAAAGAACCGACATACAAAGGCAATGTATAAGCATATCATAGTCTTTAAACAACTGGTAGCATTACCTCACAACCCATACACCCTAGTTAGTTGAAACCATGTTAGGTGATGCAAATGATGTCATGGTAAATCATGTTATCATCTTTAGAGTAGGTCATACAAAAATAGGAGAGTCTAGATCAAAATAACGGATCAACAATCATTCATAACCGAAGCAGAAAAATATTGGAAATCAATAGAATTCCATTATCCATTGATATCAATGACAACCTATCAATTTCCAACAATCTCCTCCTTTGTCATTGATGGCAACATGTGATGTTAAAATCCATCAAAAGTACCACATCCCAACATGTACATAAAACCTTTTATTTTATTTTTCACACAAGGCTTCTCTCTCCCCCCTTTGACATCAATGGAAAAGGAAAAAAATAGTGCATTAACAGTCCCTTTGCATACCTGAATACCCCCCTTAGGAGTATACTCCAGAAATAATGATGATGAGTGACTAACTAGAGGCGGTGGATGATTGAAGCTGATTGAGAATCCCTATCCATGAGGATCTCCCTTCATTCCAAAGACTTGTTGCGTCCGACAAAGAATTGCATAGATAATTGAGATCAATTAAAGTATCTTTTCCTTCAACCATAGTTTTGGGAGGAGCATAAGAGCTCAAAATTCTATCAGTGACCAAAAGAACATAGTGGATACAAGCACACTTAATCTTGATTAGATATATGAGCTTCCTATACAACTCAATCAATTCTCCTTTTTCTTTGTGTGATGCAAAGTATTCCTCATGCAATCTTGTTAAACCATACCAAGTATGATAATCCAAACTAAGAGAATGATCAAATGTGCTAGATGCAAACTTAATTTGAGTTTCAATTGTGCTCTCAACATCCTTGAGTCTCTGAATTGCATCAGGACAAGACCAACAAAATACGAACAAAATCTTAATCTCTTCCTCACAAACTTGAATATCCTTGAGTTTTTCAAGTGCCAAGCTATGAGTAGACTTGCACTTACCTACAATTTCTAGAAATGTTTTATCTTCACCCCAGGAGACCATGTCACTTATTGTTTTTCTATTTAATTCATTGAATATTTTAGTTAATACATTTGATATTTCTTTAATGGAACTTGAAGAACTAGAAATCACACTAGGAGCTACTTGAAGATGTGTCCTACTTCTAGCCAATTTCTTGAGACTCCTAGGAGCAGGGCCCACCTAAGAAACCAAGGCATGAACCATAGCTGCATTTCACTTTTCTCTAGAGACAAGCTTTGATTTATCAGAGACAAAATCAGACTCCTCAAGAGCTTTAGCCACTTTAGTGTAGGTTCCAAACTTAGGTCTACTGGGATCCCAAGGGCTATTAAGCAACAATTCAATGCAACCAATAGTATAATCCTTCTCAATTTCATATCCAAACTCAAGTAACCATGAATCCCTTGGTTCAACTACCTTGATTATGCATCTATCATTGTTCACTAAAAATATTATATCATTTAGAGGATGATAACCAAGTAACTTCCCTGATTACATCTTTGGATATCATATATGTTTCATTAAGCCACACAAAATCACCATGAAATCTACTAAGATTCATTCTGATACACCTTCCTTCACTACTAAAGTCCAAAAAATTGTTCCATACAACTAATTTCATTTCTAAAAGCACATTGTATTTTGGTTTTAGATTAAAACCATTTTCAGTTAATTTTCACTCCACAATAAGTGAGCTTTTCCATGACTGTCTTCTTCCAATTCACCATGAATGTATATTCCAACATCTTCAATCGGTATGAAACCAAGAGGAATATCCGAAAAAGCACCCAAAAGATCATGTTCCAAGGATTTAATAGGATACATTTTGTACACTAGTTCTAGTTTCTCTGAATTTTTTATAAGCCAAGGCATATCCATTGCATAATTAATTTAGAAGTAGTGGTATCAACTTACCTTTTACTTTTCTACCAAATCCGAATTTAGAGTTTCCGCAAGATAAAATTGCTCTGGTTTCTTCAAGCTTCCTCATCACGATTCTTCTTGCATAAATTCTTTTTGTTGAATGTATTTTCTTAAACATAACTGATTTTTTTTCAAATTGTAAGTAGATTACCTTGAAATTTGTGTAAGCTTTCATCTTTTCAAAATTTTGTGAGATACATTCTTCACACATGTGTGATTGAAAATTCCTTATGAATTCTTGAGTTCATAACCTTAATAAATGAGCTTCTTTCATGATATGACATCTTACACCAAAAGAGGGGTTGATAAATTTTTTGATTATTGCTCCCCCTTGGTCATGTTCTAAATTAATTTTTAGGTGGCATATCTACACCAGAGGATGAAACAAAAACAAATGCTTTTGGTTCTACTTGCTTTCTGGATTCTCCTTTTTTTCTCTAGATTCTCTCCATCTCTTTCCTAACTTTTGTCAGGTCAACCTTAATGACTGGTTCATATCCTTTTTCCAAGTTAACACCTCTCAATTTTATGCTTCTAACATGTTCCAGATTGCTGCAATTAAGCCAAACAACATTGTTCCATCCAAACTTTCGCTTATCCAATTCATATTTGCACTAGTTATCCTTATGCCCAAATGGATAAAACATCTTATCTGAATTTTGATTTTTCTTGATTCCAAAATATTGACCAAAGAGAGATAAGGAAATTTTATTCATTCCATCATTTTTCTTTGCTTTATTTCTATAATATTTTTCCCTATGTTCAAACTTATTGCAAGAATAAAAAAAACCATTAAAATATAGATACCTTTGAGCATTAGGTTGTCTGATAGGAATATTTCTAGTATATCCATCACTACTTTGAGTCTTCATGCCAAGAGATTGATTAAAATTCAAAGATTGACCTCCCTCAAATCCTAAGCCATTTTTATCCATAGAGGATATTTGTCCTACAATCAATTTGTCCAAATTTGTAGATCTTGTTGCTAATTTACCTACATAACTTTTTGATTTCTCCAGATCTGATTTCAACACAACCACTTCTTGCTCAAGCCTTGCACATTCATCTATTTTCCTATGTATTTCAATTCTCTGACAATCTTCAATTCTCTCCTTTTCTTCTAGTTGTTGTTTTAGTCTGACGAATACTTCTGTAGTGCCTCTCATTTTCTTGATACTTTGATACTACTTTGGTGTGTGTGTTTGTTTTAGTGTGATTTTTGGTTATATTCTGATGCATACTTGATACTCTATTAGACATCTTTTCCGCCATGTGTTTGGCATGGCAGACAGTTATGTTTATTTGATTATGATAGTTGGACTCATGTATGGGATACTTATGTTATGATGATGTGATATTTAGATTTTGATTACTATATTTGATTCGGGTGAAGGAGATGGGGTGGCATTCCTCATCCGTGAGTGCCCTACCTCACTGCAATTCTCCTTCACAATGTGTTTGACCATGAGTTATATGCATATGTATATGTTGTTCGATGTTTGGTTTTATGCAGGAATGCAGGTACCGGGTGCCAAATCCACCCACATTGTCGAGTCTGAGCGCACCCTACATACCCAATGGTTTGATGTGGTTAGGGAGTTGGTAAGAAAGTACCCTTGTATGTGTCAATGGTTGGTCCAGTGGTTGTTCATGTCTTATCTGTACTTCATTCATGTGGGTGTGGTTTTAAATTAAGTCATTTTCTTTCATGAGTTTAATAATGTTGTAAAAGTTGTGTTTATGGCTTTGACTAGTGCATTATGATTTTAATTTAAATGTTATTCTATGGTGCAAAATATTAATTAATTAAATGTTCAATGTTAATAACATCAATACTTTTGGAAAATTCTTGTGTACTTTAGCACTTTTATTATTATTGTAAAATGTGAATTATCTTGTAATTTAAATCAATAAATAAATGGATAAATTGTTATGGATTATTGAAAATAAAGCTATGGAAATTATTATCATCAAATGAAAATTTAATAATATAGTTTAAACTTAAATTATGACTAAGCTGAAATAATGTTTTAGTTTAATATTATTTAATTGATTGTTTTCAAAAAGTTAATTTTATTTAAAAGAAAATTAAATGTGAAAAATGCATAAATGGTGTTAATTAATTTACGAAGATGCTTCTTCCGAAATAAGAAAATTGAGGAATATTGTGTTAAGTGGTAGTTGCATGGGAAATTTGTCAGGAAATTAATGGCAATTTATGACTTTGCCTTTTTTGAAAATTTATATTTCCAAATAGTGATTTTTTGGAAAAAGCAAGAGGTTGGAAAAAGAAAAATGAAAATTCTTGTCTACAACTCAAAAATGGTGAAAATTTTCTGAGGATTAAATCCTCTATGTCATTTTTTTCGTCAAATTTTTCTGAGGAGATTTGATTTTGGCTTTTTTGCTGGGATTTCTTTTCAAATCTGTTTTACTGGGGTTTCGAATTTTTGGATTTGCGGAAGGTTGCAACTGGCTAGAATCGCTCAATGCGACATTTCGTCCTCAAATCGAATTTAGTGAAGGACTCCGAGTAATTTCAATTCCATAAATTGATATCTATAAATTTTAGTTTTAAAAAGAAAATAATTTCAGTTTAAAAGAGAAAACATGTTTACTGTGAATGTTTGGGAAATTCAATTCTCTGTAATTATATCTACCTGCCTGTAGATTCTTCCTTCCCTTTGTTCCTGCTTTCTGTATTTTATTCTGGATTCTAGTTGTGAATAATCAAAATTTCGTTCCCTTTGTCCATTGTTTGTTCTCAGCTATAAACCTCTATAAATCTCCTTCCATTTGAAATCCTCTTCTCTTTCCCTGTATTTCCCCACTTTGTCTATCTCTTTCTGAAGGATTTTGTTCATTGGGGCTATGCCTGATTTGTCCTATGATTATCTTGATGTTTTCAAATATATATATATATATATATCTTGATTTTAGTGTGGCATAAAAATAAAATGATTGGTGAAATTTCTTTGTGACCTATTTATTTGTTGTTGGGCTTGTATTTTTTGGTAGGAGTCGCTATTTTTTGTGTGTGGGGTGGGGAGTTTATCCAACACCGCTCCCCCCATTCATGGAGGGAGTGTTGCCAAAGGCAGCTCTACCCCCATCCTTGGGGTGGGTAGGCCGGCTGTGTAAATAGTCCAGTGCCCCCCATAAGCTACATCCACAACTGTTTAAAACTTATAAGTTTTATTTTTTCATTATGATGGTTCAAAATTATATATATATATATAAATGATTATAGTTTTAATAATATTTTGTTGGTTGTAATATTAATGAATGATTACAGTTTTATTATGATTTTTTTGGATATATATATGTATATATATACATGTGTGTATAATCTCTGGAATTGGAATATTCAATATATTACTCTGTTTTATTTGTAGTAGTATTTAGAAGAATTAATATTTACTTTTTTTTTGGTATATATACATATATATATATATGTATGTATGCATATAGTATATATACATGGAATGAGAATAATTAATTGAGAGGTACAAGTAAGTTTTATTCTAGAAAAAAATTAATATGATGAGAAAAAATGCTATTGTTTTAAATTTTGATTGAAAATATCGTTTCAATTAATTAGTATTTGGAAATAGAAATAGTTGAAGTTGAAAAATAATTTGTTTGATTTAAAGATTCTAGATTTATTAATCATTTAATTAAATCTGTGTGTCTTTTTAGAAATGATTAAAAAAAAAAAGTAGATTTACTTAATCTTAGAAAGAAAAAAAAAATAGAATGTAGATTAGTATGTTGAGAAGAGAATTAAAATAAGATTTTAGAATAATCTGTGTGGGCAAAATATTTTTAAACCAGAAAATATATATATAGTTAAAAATTTGAAATAAATGAGTGATTTATAATTAGTTTTTAATAAATTAAGTTAATGTCTTTAACTTTTGAAAGTTTATTTTTTTATGTCTAAATAATCATGGAATTGTCACTACCATTCTTTAATTAGATTGTTAGCAAGTTTGTAAACTTAGATATTTAATAAATGGATTATTTAAAAGTAGGAAGATATTTAATAAATTGATTATTGTCTTTGGTTAAATGGATATATTAGTGAATTCCTTATTTTGATTTTAATAGATGAAAATGGTTATTTGATATGAGACTTGCATGATTTATAGTTTAAATTCTTTATAATTGATGATGTGGTGTTATTTAGTTGAATGTGACATTTTAGTTTGTTCTTGTGTGGAATTAGTGTTATCTCTAGAGGTTAGGGAAGTGTGAATGTATTTCTATGATTGCATCTTTTTGGTTTATGTTGTTACCATGTGGGAAATTGTGGGTGGTACCTTGTTGTGAGTTAAGGTCCTTTTTGGTTGTACATTGTGTTACCTGTTCCTTGGTTTTGATTTTAGGGCAACCATAAGGGAGAGTGGCTCTTCTTAGGGCCAGTGTAAATTGGTCACCCTTGAAATATTTTCCCTAATTAAGTGAAAACCTAATTAATTTACCTATTGGGTTGGGTTAGTTATCACATAACAAGAAAAAATATACACCTCACCCCTTCCATTAGTGCTCCCAAAGGCTAAGGATAGGTGGGAAGACCTAGTTGGTAAGGTCACTACCTTGTCTTCACGAAAGGTAAGTGGCTCCGCATGAGTCACCCTATGGGGTGGTACCTTGAGATAGGATGCCTGGTTAACCATAGATGGAGGTGGTTCCTAGCATTGGGTAGCCTGGTTAATCCACATAGATGGAGGTGGTTCCTAATGCTAGGTAGCCTGGTGAATCCATGTAAGGCCATACAATGACACTCTCCATCTATGCCCCTTTATTTCCCTTGTTCTTGTTGCCTCTGGAGTTGTTTTAATTATTATTGATGTTTATTTTGTTTCGTGGGCTTGATTCATGTGTTGTGATTCCTTTATGTTTGAGTTGTGGCCGAGGGTTCTTTCTTATCGACTCCTTGCATGGGGAGTGTTCCTTCAAGTTCACATGGTCAGGTGGAAACGTGCAATGCACCCATTGGGTCCCCAGGTGTGATTGCGACACAAATACACTTGCAGTGATCTTGGAGCTCGCATGGAGAAGATCATACCTTTGAATAATTCTCTCTCATTATTGTACCCTTCCCAATGTTATAAGGGAAGTGGTCTTGTAATGTAACTTTGGTAATATGTTTTTTCGTATCTGTGGAAATATATTCCACGTTTGCATTTATGAATTCTGAAGATGGATATAACAATATGTGATTTATGTTTATGAGTATATATCTTATTCTTGTTGAATGAATGTCATACTTATATTATGTTTCATTCTATCTTCTTTCTTGCACTTTAGTTGGAATCGTTTATCGTTTTAATTATTGGGTTCGTTTACTTAACGTACCATGTACCCCATAGGATTAGGTTAATGATTTATGTTATATTTATGTTGTATAAATGTGTAATGTTGTAATATGTAATTTTTGTTTTCAAAAACAAAAATATTCTGTTATTATTGTAGTTGTCTTATGGGGTTTATGTGGCGAGGCGTTACAACTTCATCTACCTTCTTTAGCTCATTATTGAATTCTTCATATCTATCCTTCAAATTCTTAATACACTCATTTTATTTCTTCAATTTTTTCATCAGATCTTCATTTTCCTCTGTATGACTAGTAGAGATTATTTCTAGTGGAAATTTTTTGTTTTTTGTTTTTCATAAAATCAAATTTCAGGACCTTCCCCAAGCTTTTAGGCTTCTTCAGAGGAACAAGGCTCTGATATGAATTGTTGAACATACAAAATAATAAGAGGGAGGGGCAGGGGGGGGTGAATCAATATTCCATAAAACCATTCACATAAAATCCATCTAAGCATTATCACAAATCTCACCTCATTACTAGAAGAAGACATGAAATCAAGAAAAAGTATCAACACACATGAACACTAGTATTTTTACATGGAAAACCCAAAGTGGGAAAAAACCATGGTGAGGATTAGCTCACAATATAATATATCTAGAAATATAATTTTACAAGGCTCACTACCATGACTCACTATCCTTGGAAGGCTCACAACCTGAATACCAAAAGAAATGGCTAACCACTAAGATAGAAAAGGTATGGATCACTGCCAAAAGGGTGAATTGATAAAGAACACACCTTCCCTGTGCTAGAGTTTAGTTTTGGTGAGGCACAATGCTTTCAGTAACTCACTTAGCTACTCATCTATACTATTCGCAAATTACATTTTCAACTTTTGTCTTCAAGAATCTTTCACATGTGCACATCCTTCTCTTCCCTTCTTCCACTATTGTCTCTCTCACCCTTCATAGATAAAGACTGTATTACATATATATACATGTGCATCCATGTTTCTTAATTAGGTCAACCTAATTAGAGAAACCTTGATTCAAAAAACTAACTTTGTCGGCATGGACCTAAGATAGATCCATTTAATATTAATATATAATTGGGTCGACCAGAGTTAAACCAAAACTCCAAACAAATCTACGCACATCAAACGTGAAACACACAAATTGTCAATATATTGAATTCTCCATTAGATGACATCAAACTAGTTATCTTCAACATTACACAA
This sequence comes from Sequoiadendron giganteum, assembly GCA_007115665.2. Lineage (NCBI taxonomy): Eukaryota > Viridiplantae > Streptophyta > Pinopsida > Cupressales > Cupressaceae > Sequoiadendron > Sequoiadendron giganteum. The sequence continues at coordinate 484,276,930 of CM021109.1, forward strand.
AATGATAATCAATCGTAAGAAAATGTGGAGTCTCCCATAATAACATGCAGGAGGAAAACTCACTCAGGCCTATAAAATACAATCATTCATATCTTACAAATTCCTTCACATATCATAATGAAACTCCAAGGTATAATACATCTTGTAGGCTCAAACCTATATACAAGGTCCTATAATGATATCTTTAACTAAGATGGAATCCAGAACAAAGAACCGATGTACGAAGCTAGTGTATAAGCATAACATAATATTTAAACAATTGGTAGCAGTACCTCACAACCCATACACCATAGTTAGTTGAAACCATGTCAGATGATGCAACTGATGTAAGGGTAAATCATGTTATCAAATTCTAAGAAGATCATACAAAAATAGGATAGTCTGGATCAAAATACTGGATCAACTGTAATGCCCCGCCAAGTAACCTTAAAGGAAGTTGCAATTAACATCATAAGCGAACCAATTTTTTTTTTTATAAAGTGCATTTAACATACACATTCACTTACTAATTAACAACAACCTCTAAGGCTACAAAGTTAGGATTACTTAAACCCACACATACATATTACATAAACCATAGCCTTATGAACTTTATGAAATAAACATCATACATCATAAGAATACTACATAACATAATAAGATAATCAACCACAATACAATCTCATAAAAATTATCTTAAACCAATAGTTACATCACTCATTCCCAGAATGAGACAATAGTACATAAGGTTACAATTACAAACTTCCACTTCATAAACGTAAGAGGGATAAAATAACTTATACAAGTTAAAATATTACAATGCAAGAAATACAACAAGAACCTCGAGCTGTCCATCTGGATGTCTCACCACCAAGTACTGAAGATCGATGGGGACCCAACGGTTTTGGTGCATGTTTCACCCTACCAATGTGGTACCCGAAGGCCCACCCCCCATGCTAGGAGATAGTAACAAAGTAACATGGACAAAGATTCTACTACCTCTAACCAAAGGCAAACTCAAACTGACTCATACTGTTATAACCAACCAAATGAATCAACAAGTACAACTCATTCACCATACAAGTACGAATCAAGTACAATATAAGTAAAAATCAAGTACAACATTCACAGCACTGACATAGGTCACATTGCTTCCAGACATAAAGTAGATCAAGTATGTTCACAAAACCATACATATAAAACAATTAACAACAGTTGTCCTAGATAGAGTGTCATTGCAAGGTTTGTCATGAGATCTCCTTTGGGAATTCTTCATAGGCTCCGACACAAGTAATCCTGGTGGCCTCAACTGAATCTTGGCACTCATACTCACTCATGCGGAATCAACTACCTCTCGCAAGAACAAGATAGTTGATCTTGCCATTCCAGGCCTTCTCACTCATCCCAAGTCTAAACAAGCCCTTGTGTCTATGAGTGAGGATTAAATTATCTTGATTAATGTGAATGCATCTTAATCATCTAAGTACCTTAATTTAATTATCACTTGATTATTTCACTTTTGAAGGTTACCCGGTTTACCACTTTGGGCTCCGACCCCTAACAAAAGCCACTCTTCTATTCGAAAACACACACCCAAACAATCCACCAAGGGTAACACAAGTGCATATCAACTAGGCATCATAATCCACTCCAAAACAAGGAGGATACAAATAATAGAACTCACTCCAAACATCTTGGAGGCAACAACCACGTAGTCCACTCCTTTCACAGGAAGTACAAAAGATCTCACTCCAAACATCTTGGAGGCAAAAATACATAGTCCACTCCTTTCACAAGAGGAAACAAGATAAAACCACATCACAAGGTCACTCCATACAAGGAGACATGGATCCCATAATCCTTTCCTAAACCAAGGAGGTGCAAACATCCTCGTTCGTGAAAACCGGGTAAAACTGAAAAGACGCCATGCACTACCCAAGGGAAAACAATTGAATGGCATAAAGATTCAACAACCCTTATCCTCTAAGTTCTTCTGAAAGACTTATAATTTAGGACTAACACTAAATCCCAAAACCAAAAATGCAACTTGACGACACAGCAAAAAAAGCATTCAAGTCATCAATCAAATCTAATATTTGGATTTCCTAAATCCATACTCATTCAATAGGTAGTGTTGACAAAGTCAAAGACACGATAACTAGATCATCTAAAATAATCATAACCCCTATTCCCCTTTTCATTACTGAAAATCTAAAGCAATTAAACTTACTTCCCTTTACTGAATACAGAGAATTAAATCCTTTAAGATAATCATGAGGAAGATACTACTTTTGGATATACTAAATCCATACCTCTTTCATAATCCAATCACAATGATTCAATTAATCTTAATATAAATTAATAAATAACATAATCGATTGTCTCATCAATAAAACAACTTCTTAATCTACTTTTAAATCAACACAAATCCATGCAAGTAAACTCTTTCCATTTGCTAACCAACTCTTACATCTCATTCAATTTTCTATTTAAAACATTCAATCACTTTAATATAATAACATATTGTTTCTCTATCCATTTTCCATATACACTAGTCAATCCATTTTGAAATCTCTATTCAATAATATATTGCATGTATCTCATTAAAATAAAATACGATAATGAATTTTACACTTAATATATATATATATATGCTCCATATTATATAGATACCAAATATATATATTAATAAATTTAATTACATATATTCTTTAATATTCCATTCACAATGATTAGATTACTCTATGGAACTAAATAAAACATAATAACCATTTGCTTTTTTCAATATAGTTAGTTCCTAAATTTACTTCTAATGCAACCTAACACTATTGCAAACAATCTTTTCAATTTTCTATCCGGAGTCTATGTCTCATCAACTATCTATTTAAAAACATGCAATTTCATCAATGTATAAAAATATCTTTTGGCTTCTCTATTTGACCACGCATTCATATTGTTTCTAATTAAATCTCATTAATTAAAACAAACATTTAAATATAAATATTTCCATAATTCTTAATATATTTAAATATCTTTTCCTTTATCAATTTTGACCATACATTCAAAACTTATCTTTTAAACTCTTCATGCAAACCTAAATTACACACACTTAAATAAAACAAGGTAAATACTGATTGAAAATACTCATGGATATATATATATATATACATTTCAATATATTTTTTTCAATCATACTAACAAAATAAATATTTCCTTTTAAATCAAGTAATTACTTCTATTAAAAAAAAAAAAATCTTTCTCTATATATTTTCTACACATTCTAATCATTTCTTTTAGAACACTAATAATACCCAATTTTATTTAAAATAATATAAATAAATATAATACTTTAATATTATTAAATAATATTTTAATATTATAATAACAATACATAAAATATTAATATTTATAAATATCAATTTATTTTTATTTTATTTTCAAAACAGCCATGGGAAAATAATTTAACAGCAGTCTCATGTTTCAAGTATAACTCAAAAAATACGATCTGGGTATTTGCAATTTTTTGACAGGGATAAGAAAATTTCAAAATGCAAAAACCTTTTAAATTTCCTGACAACCCAGTTTGTGAAAGTGAAGTTATAGGTGACGCAACCAGACCATTTTACCATGAAAAATATAACTATACTGCAGATTTTAAAATCCGTTTTTTAATAATAAACAGAAGGTTTCATTTTCTAAAAAATATTCTAAATGCATTGTTCAATCTCTATGTTTGATTTCAATAACAACAAAATCGATTTCCCCAAATAATTTAAATTCAACTAAGGTTTTCACAATTTTCACTCAAGAATTTTCACAAGCAAAGGCTGTAAATTTGTTTAATTATTTTCCTCTAATATCAAATTTGTTTTCTAAAACAGATTTAACAAACAAATCTTTAATCACTACTATTTTAAAAAAAACAATCAAGAACAATAAAATACAAAGAGGAAAACTTGGTACAAGAAGTTACAGGAAGAGATGAATTTCTGATGCAAGCCTCCTCCAAAGATTTCCTGAATTTTCTTCAATGTTCCAATGAATCCAATCCAAAATCCAACAAATGCAAACAATCTTTTCTTCAATCAATTCTACAATCAAAACTTTCTTCAAACCCTTCTTTGTGCAAATTTTTCCAAAATTTCTTCTCTGCTGTAAAATGAATTTTCCTAAAGACTTTTTCTGCCCTAAAAATAAAACATGTATTCCTTATAAATAAAAATACCTAATACAACCCTAGATATTTCAATTTCAATTTCAATTTATACAACCCTAATTCACATTATATGCAAATTAGATATTTCAATTTCAATTTCAAATTTCAATTTCAATTTTAATTTCAATTTCAATTTTCGAAAACCCACTTTCAATTTAAAATGCAATTTCAAATAATAAATTAATTTCCAAAGTTGCAACCAATTTCCCAAATAAACATTTAATTACAATTTCTAATTTAATTCCCACACGTTGAAATTAAATTCCAAAATTAATTTTAATTCTTTTATTTCCTTTTATTCTCTTGCATCACGTTTAATTAATTAATTAAATTATTTAATAACTAAATTCAACCCCCTTGGATTAAATTTAATTAATTAAATAATTTAAATATAATTAATTAATTTAAATATAAACTTTTATCCACATTGCATTATTTAAATTAAATAACCATCAACATGATTTGAATGTTATTATTCTAAATATCTATTTCCAAATCAAGAATTCTTCAAAATTAAATAACATTAAAGCAAGATAGACAATGACTCGACACACATAATTGACGACACACTAAGGCTAGGGTGTAAACTTGACACATGTTACCTAGCTACTATCTCCCATTCAACTTAACCGTTGGATTGACACACTCAAACCTGTGAAACCAGGTGGAGTCGATGTCATGTACCTGCAATCCTGAAAACAAGTAAACAACATCATACAATATATCCAACTTATAATACACACCGTGAAGAAGAAATTATGGATTCGTAGGGCACTCGCAAGCGAGTGATGCAAAACTGTCCTCTTCACCAATACACTCATCGAAACTGACACTTCCATGATAATCTAGTAATCTCATAATAACATCTCATGTTAACTCTACAACATCATTAATCCATAATGCAAGTGAAACAATAATCAGATAACCACATCCCACAATAATAGTTGTCACTCAATAATAGCAATCAAAACATCATAAAAAAATGTATCCAGCATCAAAGTAACTGCAACCAAACATAGCATAAAGCAACTTGAACAAGAAGCAAAACGGAAGGGTATTACATCAACAGTCACTCATAATTGGATCAACAAAATACTAGCAATCAACAAAATTCCATTATCCATTGACATCAATTACAACCTATCAATTTACAACAATCATCATCCTCCCCCACAAAGCATTAAGACCTAATCCACTATTCTAGATCTTCCATTGAGGTTTGTATCCAAGTGGGTATCAAGATTATTTTTAATCCCTAAATATCCCTAATTAAGAAGAAATGTGATTTAAAACCTAGATCCCTTTTTCCCAGTCAAACATTCTGGTGAACATGACTATTTTTACACTCTAAATATTTTTAATTTTAAAGAATATCATTTTAAAAATTGAGTATAATCTTAGGTTGTGTGAAATCATCATTTATGCATACATAATTTTCATAAAAGATATTTAAAAAAGTTAAAAATTCCATTATATTTTGCATTTAAAAGACAATTAGGGTTAATTTTAGTTATTGCAAAAGAGATCTAGATCATAATTATATTGAAAAATTTAAATTAGGTCATACAAAAATGTGAAAATAAATCTAAAAGTGATTAAATGATCATTTAGGCATATGCATATAGTGAAAAAAGTGAAAAATCACATTTTTCTTGCGGAAAAAAGATAGAAAAATTTCACATTTCTAGATTTATCAGCTCAAGATCACTCAATTACTATATTATGCAATTTGAACATTACATTTTGAATTGCATGCATAATTGTGTTATATATAGAAAATTAGAATTTTGTGCATTTATAGAAATCTGCTTATTCTTAGACTTGAACAGTTATAAATTAGGACACTTAGACACTATAATATTGCCCTTGTCTAGCCAATTTTTCCTAAAAATTGAATCACATTTTTGTTTCTATGTTTCTTGTGTGGTTCTAAATTCTATTTTTGTAAACTATTTCATTTGTTGTATTTGTATTGTACTTTCATTTTATCATAGGCCTACTTAAGTTTTTTTAATTTCATATGAGCTTCATGACCTGCTGTCCTACCATTAATAACTTTGTGATACATAGATTCAAACTTATGGCCTCTCGCATTGCAATTACAATTATTGTGGAGCCTAAGTCCTATAACTCTTTCACACAAGGTATTGCCTCTACCCAATCCATCTTGATTTCTCTCCCTAATCCTACATTACCGATGACTTCATCACAACCCAACCTTTATGTGGACCTCAAGGCTACTATTTCCCATGTTCTTGAATAAAAACTAAAAAAATTGTATAAGGGTTTAGAAGGTCTTCAATAATTACTAAGTATTGAGGCTTTAGCTAGAGAGATGGTGCCTATTGTGGACAACCTTAGAAATTTAATAAATTATTCACAAGGAATAGAAGTGTTGTAGAGTCTAGCTTATATAGTAGATTCCAAAATACCTACAATAGCTAGATGCACTCAAGTGTTCACAAATGATCAAAACCAAGTAGGAAAACAAGTTTTCTCTCCCACAATCATGCCTTCTATTCCCACATTTACACCTCCAACCATAGCATCAACAATATAATATAGAAATGACATAAACTCAAGCTTAGGGCTTCCTAGTGAGAATCCTTCTAGTCTTGTCTCTCCAGCCATAACATCACCATCATCTCTTATAAACATGAAAAATAATAACTTGCCAATGATTCATATTAGTTCATCATACTCAATAAACACTCAAAACATGTCACCTAATGATCTAATGATAAATCAAATTTTGTAAAACATGATGGCAACTCAATGACAAATCTCAACCTTAAGCAAAAATCAAAACAATAGTAAATCTCTACAATACCTTAAACATAACCATTATCATTTTCTATCCTAAAAACACCTATATCACAAAATATTGAAATACCCCAATTTGAAAAATACAATGGTAAGAAAGATCCTAACAACCATGTGTCAAATTTTATCACATTATGTAGCTACTTCATTTTTGAAGATACATTGTTATCCAAAATATTTTCTAGATCATTGAAAGACATGGACCTAGAATGGTTTTTCTCATTGACAAATAACTCAATAACCTCATTCACACAACTTGTTAGCATATTTCTCCAACATTTTAAAGGAAAAATTTGTCCTCAAGTGACATTAACAAACTTGGTGCATTATAAACATGGACCTAAGGAAAAGAAAGCAGACTTCATAGGAGGATATCAATCACTTTATTCATAAATCTCCTATAGTCTTCCTAATATTGACATTCAACAAGTTTTTATAGGAAGCCTGAAACATAGTATTCAAGATAAGATATTGTTGATGAAATATCCATCTTTTACACATTTATGTAGAACTCTTCATGATTATAAAATATTGATTATTCAATATGAAGGTACATCTTCATTGGCTCTTATTGATCAATCTAACGTTGTACCTCAAAATAATTATTAGTCATTAAAAGAATATAAAACTTCATTAAGATAAATACTCCTCAAACCACCAATAACATTGAAACATGAGTTGATATTATAAACACAAATCCCTATCAATTTAGGCCAAGAGATAAATAATTTTCACAATTTCTTGATTCACATTATGCACTAATGTTCCAATTGCTAAACAAGAGCCTGATTCAGTTCTCCCTCCGATTAGGCCTATTGACACAAGTAAACCTTTACCATCAAAATTTAATACAAAATAATTGTCAATATCATCATATACCTAGATATGATACAAAATGATGTATGTGTCTTAAGTACCAAATTCAAGACCTCATTGACTATAATAAAATATAGTTGGTTGGTGATAATGATAAATGAAATAAATTAGTTTTCCCACCTAACTAAAATTTGAAAATATTTACAAACCCATTGCCAAGTCATTCATCCAACTTTGTGTAATGTAGTGATAATGATGAGTAAGATGATGATTTATTCAATGTTTTCAACACAATAGAAGCTCAAAATTGTAAGGTTCAAACCAATTTGTTTCCTAGCATTACTTTTATACATATTGATGCATCCATAAATGCACCCGATGGTCCTCTCTATATCACTGATTGTATTAATAACAAAACCACAAGGGGGATACTCATTGATCCCATGTACCTAGAGAATATAACCACTAAAGAATTATTATTTGTGCATGAAATTTACAAATATAACTATGAACAACTGAAAGCGTGGTTAAAAACTCATGATGATTTTTTTCACACTAAGATAGGTTTGATAACTCTGTTAGTAAAAGTTGGACCTAAACAATTGGATGTTTCATTTACCATTATTCTACCGTTGGACCAATTTCATTTGAATTTATGCTATCCATGGCTACACTCAATGAATACGGTATGATCAGTTATCCAAAAGTGCATAAAGTTCTCATTCAAAGAAGAAATACACGCTATTTATCATAGATGGTTTAAACCTTTGGTTTCCCATGGAAATTTTTCAATAGATTATTTTTGGCCTCAACCTATTGAACCTATTAAGCCTCCTAATGATCATTTTCATATCATATCAAAAGTTTAAAGCTAAACATATAGCCAGGTTATCCCTTAATAATATCCCTTCTGAGATTCCTTGGTCTATTGTGACTTTGATGGATATTCATCCTACCCCACAGGTAGTGGATGGATCTAATTACAAACTAGGTATCCTCCCTCATAAAAGTGGCATGTATGCTATAGTTTCACTTTTGATGTCCTATAAAATACCAAGGGATAATCCTATAATTAACTTTGTGCCTCTAAAAGAAAAAAAAAATTTAGACCTAAGAATATGGTGATCTCCCAACTCATGGTGGTCCCTTCAGTTCCTCCTCCAAAGGAAGAAAAAATACCTATATTGGGGAACACCTCCATTACCCATTCACAAGCCAAAACCCATGCAAGAAGAAATAGAAGTGCAAAAGAGCATAAAAAAAGACATCATGCCATTACTTGTCAACTTGCTAAAAAGTGTGAAACCTTACCTAATGATCATCCATCCATCCAATCCAACTTTGAAGAATTACCTCCCACCCACCCATCCTCGTCATCACCTGACTCCACCTGACCACCCTCACCAAACCATGACATTAAACCTTACCTATCCCAACCTAATAAAATAATGAAAGAAGAACATATGAATGTGTAGACATGTAAAATTGACTTAACACCTATCTCACACCTCAAACAACATTGAACAACATCGAACAACCTCAAACAACATAAAAAATTATTAAATATCATCCTAGAACATCCTGTAACATCTCAAAATGACTCAGAATTGTCCCGTAACATCTCAGAATGACTTAGAATTGTCCAATAACATCTTAGAATGACTCAAAATTGTCCCATAACATCTTGGAATGACTCAGAATTATCCCGTAACATCTCAGAATGACTCAGAATTGTCTCGTAACATCTTGAAATGACTCAAAATTGTCACATAACATCTCAGAATGACTCAGTATTGTCCCACAACATCTCATAATGATGTGGAATTGTCTTGTAACATCTTAGAATGACTCAAAATTATCCCGTAACATCTCAAAATGACTCATAATCATCCCAAAAAATCTCGTAACATCTCAGATAATCTTGGAATCACCCTAAAACAACTCAGAATTGTCGTGTAATGTCTCAGATCATCTTAGATCATATCAGAATCACCCCAGAACATCTCAGAATCATCTTGTAATGTCTCAAATCATCTCATAATAATCTCACAATGTCCCCACATCACACCACATCGAAATGACATCAAAAACTCTAATTCCTCTATTAATTTAATAATACAACATTATTTAATTAATTCACTTTTTCATCACTTAGGACAAATTAAATAAATTTCACTTATAAAGTCCTGAAAACCCTAAATTCCTCTATTGATTAAATAAAACAACATTATTTGATTAATTCACATTTCATCATTTTGACCAATTAAATGTATCACATTTATTTAATAAATTCCTAATCTCAATTTATTTCATCCTGATTGATTAAATAATGCCAATTATTTAATTGTGTCGGTAAATCACCTTATTCCCTTAAATTGATTAAATTATTAAATAATAATCTAATTGTGACACTTTCCCTCCAAAATTTGAATAATTAAATCAAACCATTCAAATCAATCATCAAAAATCAAAACAAACTAATGCAACTTTATTTGCAAAATTCAAACTTGATTTGCATGTTCAACTCCAAAAAGGAATTAATTAATTAAATCAATTAATTCATATTCCTCACCCACTTTCTGATTGAGGAAATTATGACTATTGACTGATCAATCTAATTTGTTAACTGATCAATCCAAATTGTTAATTGAACAATCTAATCTGTTAATTGATCAATCACAATTTCTAACTAAGCCATCACATTCCTAAATAAGCCATCAAAATCCTAACTGAACAATCTAATCTCTTAGCTGATCAATCACATCCCTGACTGGTGAATCTGTTTCTCAACCACCCAAATTGTGCAATCAACTTTGCACAATATTCTCATGTCTAAATCCTCTCAACACACTCTGATCGTTGATCTATATATTCTTCAACACGATCCTTATTGTTCATTTCAAATTTCATTTTCTATATAACAAACCCTTTTTCTCACAAATAAGGATCGGAGAATCAACATACATTGAGCAACAAAGTGTTGTCAATAACACCATTGATAAATCTTCACCATTTCTTTGATCAACCAAACAAAACAATCACCCATCAAGATTTTGCACACGAACTTTGGAGGCTTCACGGTGATAAAAACAATCCAACATCAAGAAAATACACTCCACTACGGGATGGTAAGACTATGTTATTCATGTACATTCAATACTATAATCATATATTCATTTATGTATGTTAGGATAGCTTAGTTTCATTTCGTATGTGTAGGTTTAGGTTTTAGATTAATATGTTTAATCTTAGTTTAGATGCTTGGATTTGACATGATTTGATCTGTCTTTCGGTATAATGTTCTCCCCCTCATAGCATAGGAAAAAACTAGTACAACAAAACCTCCAAAGATGACAAATATGCCACCCATGTTCTCACACAATAGTGATCAATCCAAAGAGAACCCCTTGTTTAGAAAACCAAATCAGGTTTAACAAGCAGTAGTGGCACAAATGTACCAAGGGGGGCCATCTCAATATGAAACTCAAAATAACAATCCACCTCTTAGGAAATATATACCTCATAATACATCAAGCATCGACCCTTTCTAGAATAATCAATAGCTTCAATAGGGTGGAACATAGGGTCCCCCTCTAAACAATTGGTACCTTCAACAGGGTGGAACATAGGGTTCCCCTCCAAACAATCAGTACCATCAATAGGGTGGAACACAAGGTCCCCGTCTAAACAATTAGTACCTTCAAAAAGGTGGACCACAGGTTCCCCTTTCAAACTAACAATACTATCAACAAGGTATCTCGCCAACGCATCATTAGGGTAACCTTCATTTTAGTCCTACCCAATAGGGTGTACCATAGAGTGCCCTAATTCAATCATCCCAACAAAAAGGTATCCCACCAATGCATCATCATCAAGGTAACCTTCATTTTTGTTCTACCTAGTAGGGTGCAACACATAGTGCCCTAATTCAGTCATCCCAAGAACAAGGTATCCCGCCAACACATCATCAGGGTAACCTTCATTTTAGTCCTACCCAACAGGGTGTGCCACAGAGAGCCCTAATTCAGTCATCCCAACAACAAGGTATCCGACCAACGCATCATCAGGGTAACTTTAATTTTAGTCCTACCCATTAGGGTGTGCCACAAAGCACCCTTATTTAGTCATCCCAACAACAATGTATCCTGCCAATGCATCATCAGGGTAACCTTCAATTTAGTCCTACCCAGCAAGGTGTGCCACAAAGCACCCTTCTTCAGTCATCCTATCAACAAGGTCACCCACAAACACATCATCAGTGAAGCCTTCTGTATGTTCCAACCCAACAAAAAGGAGTTAAATCTCCTTATGCACAACAAGGAATTAACCCTCCTTATATCCCATATGGCTATCAAGGTCCTCTACCTTCACAATACTCGATCTATGACCAAAACCTAGTAGGACAACAAGGCCATTACATGGAGGGTTTGCAAACACATGTACCAAGAACAAAGATGGAACTAAGGCTAGATGTTGTCACCCAACAAATAGAAGATATGCAGATAGGAAAATAGAAGAAGACCTACACTCTACAAGAAATTTGTATGTTCCCATTTGATCATTCCATCAAGACACTAGCCTTTCCAAAAAAATTGAGATACCCAGATTTGAAAGAAAGTACAAAGCAGTAGGAGATCTAGTAGAGCATGTACGATACTTCTTGGTATCATGTATGGAGGTACAAAACAATGCTACCTATCTCATGAGTCTCTTTCCACGTAGCCTTATAGGTCATGCTATGGAGTGGTTCACCTGTCTACAACCCAAAATAATTTTTTTTGATGATCTATCTAGTAAATTTATAACCCACTTCTCGTTTAATATAGACTAATATGTAACCATCATGAGTCTATCCATAATCAAATAGAACCCAGGAGAATCGTTCACCTCCAACCTATAGTGATGGAGACACAAAGCGAGTTAGTGCAAATGGCCCATTCTAGACAAGGAGTTGGTGGATATTTTCATCACGAATGTCTTGCCCGAAATAAAATACCATCTCACTATGCTATGTCCTATAGAATTTGATGAAACAATCAAAAAAGGGTTACATATTGATAGATCTCTCATAGCAAGAGGAACCTTAAGAAAAAAAACTCAAAAGACAGTCCCTCTAGCTCAAATGAGAAACCCAAAGTTTGGGCCAAAAAAAAGAATGTTGCAAATGATGGAGTGGTAGACACTAGAGAAATATGAAATGCATTAAAAACAAATCAAAATAAACCACATTTGGAACAAACAAGCTATGGTCCCAACACCACACAAAGCAACCAAATTACCCATCCCAAGAACAATTAGGTTGTAAACCAATAGACAAATCAGGGAGGGCTACAAAGGCAATATGATCAACCTAGGAGGCAATTCACTATATTAGGTGAGTAGCTTGAGATAGTTATGTGAAAAATCATACAACAAAACCTCATTACAACAAATGATCACCCAACTTATGATGAACCTAGATTTAAGACACTATGGTACAATGAAAAAGACTTGTGTGATTTCCATATGATCAAAGGACACATGACTAAAAATTGCATGCACCTCAAACATATCATCTAGGACTTGATAGACAAAGGGGATGTAGACATGGAACATCATCCCAGAAACAAGGACCTACAAATATACTCAAACCCAATCCCAAACCATGCTAAGAGGAATGATAAAGGAAAGGGACAACAATACCACAATGTAAACTACACATATGGTGACAGTTTTAGGAAACCTCTCACAAGTTGATGATAATAGGGAAAATGTAGTAACAATTCAAGGAGGATACAATAAATGCAACATAAGTACCCATAGCGGAAGAGTTACAATACAATGAGCACTTCCCAAACCCACAATTAAGTCACTAAGTGACTACAACATTGTGGAATAGTTAAAGAAGACACCCGCCATCATCTCAATCCTAGAATTATTAAAACTATCACCTGCACATAGGGAGATATTGGAAAATCATTGCAAACATCAGTCCCTAATGACCTCGATCCTAGTTAGTTCCAAGTCATGGTTGGAAAAATCATTGCAAGTAACCATTTAATCTTTTCAAAGAAATATTTACCACAAAGAACATTCCACAATCAAGCTCTATACATAGAGGTTGGTGTTTACAAGACCATGGTCAAAATTTGATAGATAATGGTGTAGGTTTAAACATCTGTACCTTAAAATTCATAAAATAGTTGGGGTATTCTGATGATTTGATTGAAAAAGGAAAGAGCATCACCATAAGGTCCTATGCTGACTTGGAGAGAAATTCTGAAAGAACAGTCAGGTTGTCGATGCAGATAGGACAAACTATAAAAAAAACTACTTGTCAAGTACTGGATCTTGAGTTTCCATACAACCTACTCTCGGGACACCCTTAGATCCATGCATTGCAAGCAGTCCCTTCCACTTTTCATCAATGCCTAATGTTTCTCCATGAAGGAAAGGAAGTAACACTATATGCCGATCCTGAACCTTTCTATTTTTGTGCCAAGTTGGAGGAGAAATACAATAAAATCTAATAGGTTCCTAGTGATGATATAGCATTCCATTCCTTTTCTTATATCGCCCCTTCCATGCTTCCTTAAAATTCCACCAAGAACACATCAGGTGAGCAATCGCAAGTGGAATCCAAGATTCAAGTACTTGACAAGGGTAATGGGAACTACAATTTTGACCAAGCATTCTGCATCGACATGCTTCCACCAATAGCGAGAGTATATGGAGGTCCCAAAGAGATCAAGATAGTAAAAATGATAGCCAAACTCACTAGCTTTACCAAATGGGGAGACATAAAAGATGTAGAAATATTTGAGGACCAAAAAGAACCACAAAAGCCACAACCCATTTTAATTGATCCTAACACTAGAGGTTATCAATTAGTCAAACAAATGGGATACAATGGAATAGGTAGCCTTCGGCTACATAAAAAAGGCTGATCGGAGCCTATCATAGTGGAAAAAGGGCATAAAAATATGGGGCTAGGTTATAAACCAAAAGATGTGATCATTCCAAAAACCAGATGAACCTCTTGGAAGAAATAAGAAAATTTTGCTAGCGTTAAGGCAATAGATATCTATCATGTCATGGACAATGAATTACCCATTGAAGACTTATTCAACAAATTTAGAATTGATAGGTTCCCTCCCCAGTACATGCAAACCATTCCCAACATCTATTACCATTATGAATGAACTCTAATGAATAAGAATGGGATTCTCCTTCCTTTGTCACCGGATATGATTCCCCCGCTTCTAGTAATGATGACTTAGATACCCAGTGGGAAAAAGACACTAGAGCCATATTGATCCTTTCACCTACTTTTGTAATCTTTGTAGACCAAGATGATAGTCTCCCACTCTGTTACCCACAACTCATAAATTGGGATCAATAACAACATACTCTTGTTCTAGATCAATTCCAGAATGATGAGGCAATAGAAAAGTTCATGGGACTTCAAGCAGACATACTAGTAGGAGATCACAAGGCAGGGTTCATCATGGAACTAGAACTAGAGGCATACTTTGGTGGAGAGATTGAATCTTTTAGTCATAAAAATGAAAGAAAGCATATAAAAATATGATCCCCTAGGGAAAACCACACTATGGCTCTATCAGATCCAGAAAAGAGAAAAATAAAGGATGCATCTGAACGTGAAAGCCTCCCAGAGGTGCTCGAGGATGGAGGCTTCAATCTCCCCATATCATAATATCAAGAAAGATCATAATATAATATCATAATATTTAGAAGAAACATAATCCATAAATGTCGGTACAATAGAGGACCCAAAGATAACATATCATGTAGCATCACTTGATCCTGAGGAGAAAGTAAATTTCACAACATTCATCAATGAGAGACAGGTAAAATTTTCATGGACCTATGTTGGCATGCCTAGACCTATGAGGGCATGCCTATACTAGATCCAACATTAGTGGTACATCATCTAGCTGTCATCCCTGGAGAAAATCCTATAAAGTAGAAACTCATAAAAATGCATCCCCAGATAGCGTTATTAGTAAAGGTAGAACTAAAGAAGCTAATAGATGTGGGTTTCATCAGACCCATCGGCTATCCATAATGGATATCAAGTCTAGTAGTAGTGTCCAAACCTACCGGGGGCATAAGGATATGTACAGACTTTAGAGACTTGAACAAGGCTTGTCCAAAAGATGAATTTTCATTGCCAAGCATTGAAATGATTGTAGATCTAATAGCAGGGCATGAGATGTTTTCCTTAATGGATGGTTTCTCTGGATACAACCAAATAAAGATCTCTCCAGATGACCAACAAAAAACAACATTCACTTGTGCTTGGGGGACTTTCTGTTGGAATGTAATACCTTTTGGTCTAAAGAATGTAGGAGCAACCTATCAAAGATAGATGACAACCATATTCCATGACATGCTACACACAATCATGGAAGACTATGTGGATGACATGCTAGCAAAGTCAATCAAAAGGGAAGATCACTTGAAAAAAATAGCAAGGATATTTGATTAGCTGGAATAATACAATATGAGGCTCAACCCTAAGAAATGTGTGTTCGGAGTAACGTCTAGAAAGCTATTAGGGTACATAGTTTTAAGAAGAGGGATAGAAGTGGATCCTTCCAAGGTAAAAGCTATAATAGAGATGCCTCCTCTAAATACACTCAAAAAATTGATGAGCCTACAAGGGAAGCTACAATCCATCAGGCGATTTATCATACAAATGGTAGACAAGTGCCACCCTTTCACCCATATCTAACAAAAGGACATCACCTTTAATTGGGATGGAAGATGCGACCAAGCATTCCATCAAGTCAAGGAGTATCTACTTACTCCTCCTGTAATCATGCCACCTATTCAAGAAGGAGATGATACTTTATGTGTCCACCACACAAGAAGCATTGGGAGATCTCTTGGCACAACTAGATGATAACAATAAAGAAAGGGAAATCTACTATATCAGTAGAACACTGGTGGGCTATGAATCAAACTATTCAACCATTGAAAGAGCATGTCTCTCAATCTTGTTTTTGACACAAAAGCTAAGATATTACATTTTAAACAAAAAGGTGAAACTGATCTTAAAGGTGGACCCACTCAAATATTTACTAGCAAAAGCAGCTTTAATAGGTCGAATAGCCAAATGGGTGATGATCTTGACTGAATCTGATATAACATATATGGACATGAGAGCTATAAAGGGACAATTCATAGCAAAAAAATTGACCAAAGCACCCATAGATGATCATAAACCTCTCATAGTAGATTTTCCAGATGAGAGTATCTGGATGACAGACAAGCCAATGGACTCTATACTTTGATGGGTCCCATACTCAACATGGTTCAGGAGCAAGTATTTTATTTCTCAAACCATAGGGAGATAGTATATCCAAGGCCTACAGGATTGCATTCCCCTACACAAACATATCTCAGAATATGAAGCTCTTATCATGGGGCTCAAAATGGTGATTGAATGGAGAATAAAAGAGCTACATGTCTTTGGAGACTCTCAACTAGTAATTAGATAGGTGAATGAAAAATACCAAACAAAAGATGAAAAATTGCTACCATACAAAAGGATGGTGGAAATCTTCAAGGAGTACTTCATTAAAATAACCTTTGAACAGGTTCCTTGGATTGATAATAGAGCTACTAATGCAATGGAAATGATAGGCTCGCTGCTTGATATTCCTCAGAATGTGCCTAAATATGAATTCCTCATGGAACAACTACTAGTGCCTATATTTGACATCTCAAAATCAGAAATGGTATATGTTGTTGGTCCTAACTCCCCATGGTACCGATATACTTTTGACTATATCGAGAATGGTATGATACCACTTAACTTAATGACTACTCTGAAGAAAACCTTCACCTGTAGAACGTCCCATTTTATGATCCTAGGAGAAACCCTATATCGTCGTAGCCTAGATGGTATGTTACTCTAGTGCCTTAATGTAGAATAAATACAAATGGAATTACAAGAGGTCCATGAAGGTATTTATGGATCCCACTCTAGTGGACCTAGCCTAGTCCAAAAGCTACTTAGGGTAGGATACTATTGGTCCTCTATGGAACAAGACTACATTCAACATTTGAGAAGGTTTCAACAATGTCAACAACATAGTGATCTAGTTCATGCACCAACACAAGAGTTGATACCCATCACAATACCATGGCATTTTTCACAATGGGGATTATAATTGATAGGAAAGATAAAACTCACTTCATCCAACTGGCATAAATTCATTATCACCACAACAAGATACTTCACTAACTGGATAGAGGGAATTCCATTGACCTGTATCACTGGAAAATAGATATCAAAATTCATTTTGAATTATCTCATTTGTAGCTAAGGAATCCCATAGACAATCTTAACAGACAATGGTACCCCATTCAAGAATCAGGATGTCTAGGAACTTTGTTCCAAGTTCTATATCCAACATAGATTTTCTACACCCTACTATCCTTATGGAAATAGTCAAGAAAAGGCATCCAATAAAACAATCCTGAAAATACTAAAAAAGACTCTCAATGATGCCAACCGTGATTGACATTTACAACTAAACCCAACCTTATGGGCTTATTGAACCAAAATTCGCACACCTACTAGTGCCACACACTTTTCCTTGGTCTACGGATTAGAAGCTATATTACCTATTGAGGTCGAAATCCCCTCATTGCGAGTCTCATTAAAAGGCATGGTTAGTAACGAAGAATACATGGTATCTAGATTGAATGAATTAGAGCTCTTAGATGAAAGGTGTTTAAGAATGTTAAACCATCTATAGGTTTATCAGAATCGGCTCAAACGAAGCTATGACAAGAGAATCAAAGACAAAAATTGTCAAGTTGGTGACTTAGTCCTCAAGGAGAATCATAAGATACAATTGAATCAAGACAACAAGGGAAAATTTGAACCTAACTGGTTAGGCCCATTCATCATAACAACAAGCTATGGCTCTAGGGAATATCATTTGGCTACTCTCAAAGGAGAACCTCTAGCCAAACCGCTAAACAACAACCACCTCAAAAATTTCTATACATGAAACGTGTCAGAATACCCTACACAAAAGGGTAAAAATCCAAGAAAATGGAAAAATAAAGATAAAAAATGCAAAAAAATCAAGAAGCAAGAAAAATAGTAAAGAGAAATAAAATGTTCTTGAGTGAAAACCAATTTGTGGTGCTCCTAGAATAGGTACCATAGTGAAAACCTAGAAAATGAGCGCTATGTACGAAAAACATGCTTCATTATCTATCAACACTTTTTCACAACATCCACCCATCTATTTCATAAATCATGTATCTAACCATGGCTTGTATCTAATTAAGGTAAGTCATTATATTGGGGGAAAATTATTGAAGTTGGTCATGGATTAGATCTTGTAACATCCGATCATGGTCATAAAACAACAAAAATTAAAAACATGCGAAAAACATAAAAAAAAAACAACATCGTTGGGTTATTCATTTACTCAAACAATCTAAGATATCAAAATTTTCTTAAACCTCATAGCTAGTTCAAGTGAATTTCCCATAACATATCCTCTAGACACATAAATGGGATATCAATCCAAGCTATCAATGCTTTCTACCCAAAAACAATTCATGCTTTGAGTCAAATAGCCAAACTACGTGGTCTTTGCATGTACAACATAGGAAAGGATTTTTAGCCCCCGATACCCTAGGTCAGTCCCCTTAGGTTTCCAACATGCTTTATTTCAACTTAATCAAAAGATACAAAATCCAAAAACATTCACAAAATAGAAAAAAGGTCAAACCAAGTGAACTACAAGCCTCTGCATGTACAACGTAGGCAATGTTTATCTTTGATGAGACCCTAAGGCCCTAGGTTAGTCCCTTGGAAACAACAAAAACAACATCATAAAACTTAGAAAATCATAAAGACCCATCCCATCATCAAAATCCATAATAAATATTTCATCCATAATAAATGAACCATCACAATCATCCTTTGACAAAACAAACAAACAAAAAAAAAAAACATCAAAAAGCTAGAACTTTCAAGAAAAACAATCACATAAGAGTTGAATGTAAACAAACAAAAACAATACCAAAGTATCAACTACCTATCTTTTTAAACAAGTCCCAACAACATCCTAAGATATGCCTTAACAAATGTATTCCTACAATAGACATGATCAACAACGGATAATAGCCCCACCCTAAACATATATGGCAAGTGATACTGCAACTTTTTTTTCTATATTTTGTGGTCTTACATTTTGTGATTTAATTTATTGACTCATTCCCAAGATCTCTCATCGATGTCCATAAGGATTTAGAGAAGAAGGAATGGGGGAAACTAAGCGTCATTTCGATTTGTTGTTTGTAACATATCTTTGTAATATTACCATGGTAAATACTTGTATTATTGGGTATAGAAGTTGTATTACAACAATTCGTGAAGTAGTTACATGTTAGGTATTCTATACCTCTCTGTGTGACTGGTCCAAAATATTTTTCACGCAAACCCCCTATACTTTAAACAAAGTTTCCATATGTCTAGTATGAACAAAGATATTCTTTTTTTGTAGAGTCAAATTCCATGAAATAGATACAAAGTCACCTTGGTCATTCATACCCTGGTGCATCGTATCTGTTTGCTACATCAAACAGGGTTTTTCAAACTCTGAAGTCTCTAAAGTGAAGCAAAAGCATCTCATCAATCACTATACAAACATCATATTTCTTCTAATTAACATCAAAACTCTATCTATCATCAAAATTTCTTCTAATTAACATTCATCTTGCATACAACAGCATCAATACCATATCCATATTGTATCCAAAAAATTTACCAATACATATCATGATGATAATAAACCAATAAAAAAAACATCATGTATCATGTATGGGGCATTCATTTATCAACATAAATCACATCATAAATGAGACAAAGTATGATTCATTCATCCACATCAAATTCATACATCAAAAAAGCACAAAAAAACATATAAACATACATCATCATATATCACCATCACATAAAAATAGAATGAGGCTGAATCAAAGAAGGTATATCTCGTATATATCATCATCAAAAAGGGAATGTCATAAGTACACCATCCGCAATGACACAAGTGTGATAGGATAATACAAAATCATAACATATATATGAGGTCTAAAATAGACTAATGAATATATATATGACACATGTCTACAAAATGCCTCTGTGCCATGAAACAACTTGAAGATCAAGTACCAAAAAATAGTAAGACACCAACAAGAGGGACAAAACACTAGTAACTGACAAAATGATCTGACTGTCTCATAGATTGATCACCTACACCTGCACCTATACCACCACCTCCATCACTCACAACACTTAGCTCCCTAAACCGTGGATGCTGAGAGGCCCTAGGAATAGTAGCATCATATAAGGTCTGATAATAAATGGATGTGTGTAGATATTGATCTCGCTCAGCTCACATACTATCATGCTTTACCTGGAGAGTATCTATCTCTGCTGTTAGTAACAATACTTGAACCTCTACAACATGTCGTCTACCAATCTCGCTCTCTCACTTTGCCCAAAGAGTATCTATTTTTGCTATCAATAATAGTACTTGAGCCTTTGTCACATGTCATCTACCAATCTCACTCTCTCGCTCAACCCTCAGAGTGTATACCAAAGCCTCAGTAACCTATCACCATGCAATCTTTGCATCTCTGGACAAATTCATCTGAGCTAGCAATATATCAACATCCCTAGCTAGTGGAGGAGGACCTGAAACCTATATCTAACCCTATGCAAGAGGCACTCGATCATCCTGAATATCCTGTGCCTCATCACATTGAGCTCAATCCAACTACTCTGTGAGAACCTCAACATGCTATCACTCCCCACAATGACCTATAATTCCTACCTTTCCCACAATGGGATCACCTCTAGGATCAGTAAGCCTCAAATGCCTGCGTTGTTCCCACCACTCATCATACTCATGAGTAGTACCTTGATCTGCGACACCAATCAGCCAACCCCAACCAATTGGGGCAAGTGCTCCAAAATCGGCAATCATTGTATCTAAATCAACCTAAAGACCCCATACATGGACCTCCCAACTAGTCCAGCTAAACCGAGCCTCATATGCATCAAGAACTTGCCCTTGTCTCTCTCTGAACTAGCGACAAACTTGGTCTGGTAGATAAAACTCTACCACAGAAGATGAACAACCAATGGGTCTGTCAGTAGTACAAAAGCTAATCAACATCCTCACGCCAAACCTCGTAGCTCATATAAGGTCTCCATATGAAACCAGACATCTCATCAAACACACAAAACCAATAATGCAAGTCCCTAGGAAAGGTATAATGCATAAAGTCCCCATAACGATAAGAGTATTGATTGTTCAAAGAAAAATCCTGAATCCTATCCAGACAAGTCACTGAAATATGCTCCCATGCCAAAACATGCAAAAATGACACACCTATAGACATAGAATTCCCGCCCCAATACACCATCTCATGCATATCTTGGTAAAGATGAGCAAACAAATAGACACCCTAGGCATATCTTGTACCATGCTCTAGCATACTCTCAATACATGTACCCCAACCCACATCAAATTTTTGACCTCGTCTATCAGGAACAACCAATCCTAATACCAGGCCACAAAGGACAAGAATGATAGGATCTGCGCTGTTAAAAAATTAGATAAATCAACCTCTGAATCATGAACATCCAAGTGTTCCACACCTAATAAACACTCCATAGCATGGGCACCTTATCGAATCTGGTATGCAATGAGCTCACTCTAAATAGGAAGATGAAGTATCCTCCACACATCCTCCAGAGTAATAGTCGCCTCCCTTGTAGGAAAATGAAAGGATGTCTCAGAGTGTCACCTCTCCAAAAGAGCACTCATCATCACCGTGTGAGTCCTAATCAAAGGCATGTGACAAATATAATGTAAACCCATGACATCTAGGAAATCCTGCTCTAATACATCAAAAGGGGAAATTGGATTGAACAAGTGACGAGGATGTCTTTCTCTAGTCATAAGTGGTCTGAGACTCGTCTACAATCATTATAAATGAGGATGTTAGGTTTTCACTCTAAACATGTAAAGCAACACAAAATGACATGAGAATGATGACAAATGACATTTAGGATGACAAACAGACACATGCTAGGGTTTAGGACAAATGCTAAAAGCAAACGATAGAAGGAAAAGCCAACTGCCAGGTTCTAGGGCAAATGCTCAACAAACAACTAGACAAGAGTGTTGTTTTTAGACAATAGCACAGTTTCAGGTCAAAAGAATCAAATAGGGGCACGATTTTCAAACAAAGGTACAAGATTGGGTCAATAGCACAATTTCAAGAAAAAAACATAAAACAACAACACAATTTTCATACAATAGCGTAGTTTTCAAGCAACTGTGTAGTTTTCACAGAGCAAAAGCACCAAAACTGATGCAACTACATAGGAATCTTAAAAGCAACGCTATTGACTGAAAAAACTTCACACACGTATAACGAGAACAAAAACATGATGAAAGCAAAAAGTGAGAAGGTACATACTGGGCCACCAATGCTTGAAGGTCATCCAACCTCTCAAACAAGCTCAGAACGATGTGGGGCATCCTCGAATCTTGGTATTCTTCCACAAAAGATGACAAAATGTGAAATCTAGAGACAAGAATTAGCAAGAGGATCAAAGCACAAATGAGCCAATTTGAAGACAAATTGCCTATATAACACCTCAAGAAAACCCTAATTTCACTTAAGGATCCTTCTTAATGTCAAATTAGAAACTCTGGAAAGCATCAAAACGAGAAACATAGCACTTATTGATATAACATTTCATTTGAAAACATCAAAATGATAGTACAATAGTGTCAAGAGCCTGACCTCAAAGCTTGAAATTTTTGGTCAACCTCTATAGGGGTCAGCACAAAGCCCTACCATCATTCCACTGAATGTCGGGGCATAATTTTTTTTCAAAAACTTGATCTTAGAAATAGAATCTTTCAAACAAAGCAACCAATAATTTATATCAAAGAGGGGTAAAATTTAGACATGTAAAATTAACTTAACACCTATCACACACCTCAAACAGTATCAAACAACATCAAACAACATCGAACAACATTGAAAAACATCGGACAATATCAAACAACATCGAACAACCTCGAACAACATCAAACAGTATTAAACATCATCCCAGAACATCCCGTAACATCTCAAAATGACTCAGAATTGTCCTGTAACATCTCAAAATGACTTAGAATTGTCCCATAACATATCACAATGACTTAGAATTGTCCCATAACATCTTGAAATGACTTAGAATTATCCTGTAACATCTCAGAATTAGTCGAAATTATCTCATAACATCTTAGAATGACGCAAAATTATCTCGTAACATCTCAGAATGACTCAAAATTATCTCGTAACATCTGAGAATGACTCAGAATCATCTCAAAACATCTCGTAACATCTTAGATCATCTGAGAATCATGCTGAAATAGCTCAAAATCATCCTGTAATGTCTCAGATCATCTCAGAATCATCCCACAACATCCCCAAATCACACCACATTGAAACAACATCAAAAACCCTAATTCCTCTATTAATTGAATAATATAAAATTATTTAATTAATTCACTTTTTCATCACTTCAAACAAATTAAATAAATTTCACTTATAAAGTCCTGAAAACCCTAAATTCCTCTATTGATTAAATAAAACAACATTATTTGATTAATTCACATTTCATCATTTCAACCAATTAAATAAATCACATTTATTTAATAAAGTCCTAATCTCAATTTATTCCATCCTGATCGATTAAATAATTCCAATTATTTAATTATGCCGCTAAATCACATTATTCCCCTAAATTGATTAAATTATTAAATAATAATTTAATCATGATACTTTCCCTCCAAAATTTGAATAATTAAATCAAACTATTCAAATCAATTATAAAAAATGAAATCAAACTAATGCAACTTTGTTTGCAAAATTCAAACTTGATTTGCACGTTCAACTCCAAAAATAAATGAATTAATTAAATCAATTAATTCATATTCCTCACCCACTTTATGATTGAGAAAATTACGATTGTTGACCGATCAATCTAATTTGTTAACTGATCAATCCAAATTGTTAATTGAATAATCTAATCTATTAAATGATCAATCACAATTTCTAACTAAGCCATCACATTCCTAACTAAGCCATCAAAATCCTAACTGAACAATCTAATATGTTAACTGATCAATCACATCCCTGATTGGCCAATCTATTTCTCAATCACCCAAATTGTGCAATCAAATTTGCACAATCTTCTCATATCTAAATCCTCTCACCACACTCTGATCGTTGATCTAGATATTCTTGAACACGATCTTGATCGTTCATTTCAAATTTTATTTGCTATATAACAAACCCCTTTCCTCACAAATAAGGATCAGAGAATCAACATACGTTGAGAAACGAAGTGCTGTCAAGAACACCATCGATAGAGCTTCACCATTTCTTTGATCAACAAAAAAAAACAATCACTCATCAAGATTTTGCACACAAACTTTGGAGGCTTCATGGTCATAATAACAACCCAACATCAGGCGA
Source organism: Sequoiadendron giganteum (assembly GCA_007115665.2). Classification (NCBI taxonomy): domain Eukaryota; kingdom Viridiplantae; phylum Streptophyta; class Pinopsida; order Cupressales; family Cupressaceae; genus Sequoiadendron; species Sequoiadendron giganteum. The sequence goes on from CM021109.1 coordinate 484,302,350, forward strand.
ATACACTCCACTACAAGATGGTAAAATGTGTTATTCATGTACATTCAATACTGTAATCATAGATTTGTATATGCATGTTAGGAAAGCTTAGTTTCATTTCGTATGTGTAGGTTTAGATCTTAGATTAATATGTTAAATCTTAGTTTAGATGCTTGGATTTGACATGTTTTGATCCATCTTCTGGTCTAACATTCTCCCCCTCACACAAAATGATATTACTCGCAATCATGATGATAACAGGCAACCTAGTGTAATACATTTAGATAGTGAGATAGAAGATAAAGTAGAAGAACAAAAGGAAGAACATAATGAACTAGCTTATCTGTTTTCTAACTTGATGAAATTAACTAGGGGTAGCTATGATGATACACTGAACTCTATGATACTCGTATGATAATTTCTATAGTACCTTTAGTATATTATTCACTTGCCATTTCTGATGAGAAAGATTGGGATGCGAATTATTTTCTTTAGATTGGATTGCATGTGTAGTACCCTTGTATGTGGTCCTTGTGTATTTTCTTGCACGTGATGTGATATATTGTGTTGTGTTTTTTGGAATGTCTTTGTGTTTGTTAGTCTTCTTTGGATGAACCTTATTGTTCTTGTTGGTACAATGATACAAAGAAAATAATTTTTTCATGACATTCATCTATGTGTATCTTCATTTTTCTTTATGTCAGAAACATTATTGTCTTGTGTTTTCCTTTTAGGAATAATGAAAGATGTTGAGACCTTTAGGTCTCTTCCATGTTGACCAAAAAGCATATATGTTGTCTTCAAGTGTCATTATTCCATAGTGTTCATAGTTCCAAGAGTATCAAGGTAATGATGTTGATTTTGTGCATAATCATATTATATATTATCTATGATCTATACTGACCCTACATCCATGAACGCCTTATGTGATATCTATTGTCTTGTTATGTGGCTTTATCATGTTGCATATATTATTTTACTTTACCTTAAAACAAAATTTATCACAGTTCCAGTGTTAACAATTAATTTAAGGTGTGTACATGCATTATCTTATGTGCTTCACTTTGTACGCATGCATTGAACTTGGTGATGTGTTTGTTTGGTATATTGATCATTTTTGTACTACCTTATCTAAATTATTGGGAATATAATTCTTAGTATGTTTGATGTGAGATCACATTTAGTGAATATCATACTTCACTAACCCTTGTGTGTTTCTCATTTGCTACCTTTATAAAAAGTCACCTAGTGAATATCAAACTTCACTATCCTATGTTTTTTCTTGTCAAGGCTCACCTAGTGAATATCAAACTTCAGTAGCTTATGATGCTTTGGTTCATGGGTCACTTAGAAAATATCAATTTTTTTTAGCTTGTGACTCATGAATGCTTTGGGTATGTACCCTAGTAATATTTTTTTGAGGCTTTCTAGTTTGTGATTGTCATACCCCTTTTTTGAATATTTTCATTGTGCTTGCATTATATTTTGAGTGTGTTTGTGTTGTGTTTGCATTGTGTTATGTTTGCATTATGTTATGTTGTGTGTCTTCATTATGTATGCTTCATGATCATCATATTGTATTGAAATTTACGTGTGTGTTCCAATGTCCTTACATTGAATTTCCATAGGATTTTGAGTTTGGGGGCTAGCGCATCCCCTAGATTCATTGTTGTCCTATCTCTTCAATGTTTGGACAATTGAAACCCTATTAAATTTTTCATAATTTTTTGTGATTATGAGCATAAGTTCATACTCTCATTAAAGTGGGGGATAAATGTAGTGTCAACAATTATCACCCTTCAAAATTTCACATTAGATTTATCTCCCCCAATGTTCTTAGACCTAATTATTTATTTAATTTATTGTTTTATGAATATCTTTAGAAAATTAAAAGATCAGAATGAAAAAAGAATTTAATATTTTCCCTCAATTTTTTAAGTCCTCAAAAAGGATGGGTCTAGAATAGGGTGCCTAATGACCTTGTCCAACTTTTTTTGGCTCCAATTTGAATATGTCAGGTGAATGATATTTTATTATTTGAAAATATAATTTTATTTCTCACCTATTGGTATTTGATTTTTTGGAAATTAGAAGAATTGCATATAAATGAAAATAATTTTCACCATTTTAATCCTAGCATGTTTGAGAAAGAAATTGAGATTATTATTTATAAATCAAGAGTAATCGAAAGTATAATTATCAAAATTATTGCAGCATTTACTTCAACCAAACATCATGTTATCCATGCATCATATTTTAATAAGTTTGTGCATGTTTTGTGTTCATTTGTTTTGTAAGTACTAACACTTGTAGGACTTCAAATAAAGCATCAATTTATCCTTGAAGGTGATGATTATATGACTTTAGTCCATCAAGGAATGCAAAAATGGTGGTGAGTTGCAAAATAAATTCAATTTATCACTTGTTATGATTTAACCTCTAATCGATTGAGGGTAAGCTCTCTTTTTACATCATCATAACCATTGTAGAAGTAGAAATACCAAAACGAGGTTTGTCTTAGGAAAGCCCCTATATGGCACAACCATTCCCCCTCTTTCATGTGTGTATATTTTTAGATCTAAAACAAATTGGAGGAATATTGAAGACCAATTTCTCATTCATGCATTCAAGTCCTACAAGTTTTCAAGTCAAGGAAAGTGGTTTTTATCAGCAATAGATGAAGTTTCAATGGTAACCAAAAAAGAGAAGAACTTACATATTAAAAGCAATAGGAATGTGAAATTTGATCTTGAAGAGTAGTCATCTAGTCAAGGGAACCTAGCACCCCTATCCAACTATTTCATCCCCAAATTTAAATGTCAAGTTCTTCTATGTATGCTCTTTGCTTTTATGGAATCTATTTTTGTATGTCTATTATGTATTTCTCAAAAAACATCTTAGTTTGTTAGATTTTCATAAGTAACCTAGGATCCTAACTACATCATATAATTCAGTCAATTAACAATCAAATAATCACATCATCATCCTCCCCCATAAATAATTAAAACCTTGATCCACCATTCTGGATCTTCCATTGAACTTTGTAGACAAGTGGGTATTGAGATCATTTTTAATCCCTAAATGTCCCTAATTGGGAAGAAATGTGATTCAAAACATAGATCATTTTTTTCCAATCAAACAATTAGATTGCTTATTTGAGCTTGGAGTTCTTCAAATATTATTTATGGTGCTCATTAATTTTAGACCAATTATACATGTGTGGTTGGATTAAGGGTTTGCTATATTCTTATCATGGATAAGGTCGTAGTTTTTATCCCTTGCATATATTTTTTATGTAATCATATTTTCTTCATTATTGACTACTAGATATGTACTTGATATGTACTCATTGATGTACTTCATTATTGTACTACTTGTTGGAAATGTGTCTTAGATTGTCATTGATGTCACCATGTTGGTCCAGTACCCTGTATCAGTGTGCAGAACTAGTTTATCCCATTTGGTATTTGATTTGTTAATTCTGATATTTTTGGTCCACATATGCTCTCTGGTATTCAGTATAATCTAAGGTTCTAGGAAAAGGTTTATAATGGTTGGAAGCATGTATATATGCATTCTCATATGTTTGGGGGATGTATTGGCATCGGTTTTTGTATTTACATTTCAGTATTATGTTTTGGCTGACCTAATATCTAGTCGATTGGATTGCAAATTATATGTGAAGACCTAGCCTTGGTCCCAGCTGACTTCATGATGGTTTGACATGATTGAATTATATTTTGATGCCAACCTAACTATTGCATATAGGTATATATACAAGATGTTTAGAAGATCCGAAAGTGAAGAAGAGAAGAGATAGAGATGTGCAAGGTTTTATGATGTGTGATGCGAATGTGAAAAAGAGAAGTATAAGTGTGAGAATCGGAGATCAATCTACGAGTGAACCCTCTGAGCATATAAGGAACTGAATCAACACTTGAGGTGAATCTTCATCAGTTCAACTTTGGCAGTTAGCTAAATTTTGTTTATACATTTTTGTAGGCAGTGGACCTCCTTTTTGGACAACAAGTCCTCTATAAGCAGTGAGCCAGACCTTTTGATATAACTATATATTGTGAGCTAATCCTCACTATGGTTTTTCCCTCATTGGGGTTTCCATGTAAAATCTGGTGTTTCAGTTTTATGAATGCCATTTTGTGTTATTTCTATTTTTTGTTCTACAATGAAATAAATTAATGGTAATTGTTCAATAAGAGTTAGTGGGTACTCATTCACCCCACCCCTCTCAATATCTAGTTTATCCAACAATTGGTACCAGATATTTTTGGTTCCTCTAAAGAAGTTTAACAGCTTGAGGAAGATCCTATAGATTGAACAATGGATAAAGAAGAGCTCCAGAATGCCCTTGAATATCTTGACAAGGCAGAAATCAAGAATAGAGATCTGAAGGAGAATCTTGACGAAGCTAATGACCATGTTCATAAATTCAAAGAGAAGTTAAATAAATTTAAAGAAAGATACAGAGAAGTGAGTGAATAATTTAAGCTAGCAAATGATGAGAATATTAGACTGAAGTTGGAGATAGATGAAAAGGTGAAAGTTGAAGAATGTTTGAAGAAAGTGATATAAAGCAAGGCTGATGTTTTCTCTAGACTTGAATAGGAGGTGATGAATCTGAAAGAAAATCTTGAGAAAGAAAAACTCTGTGAAGGTGACTTTAAGACAAGCTCCACAAAGCTTGATGAATTAATAGCTAGAAAAAAACCCTCTAAGGACAAAAGCGGCTTAGGAAATGAAGTTGATGGAAAAATACAGAACTCAAATCTAGTAGATAATCAGAAGACTGAGGATAAAGGAAAAAAGAAAAGAAATTTAGGAAGGAAACCACCTATCAGACAACCAAATGCACAAAGGTACTCATCTTTCAATGGTGTATGTTTTTCTTTTAATAAATTTGGACATAAGGAAATTGAGTATAGGAGTAGGTTGAATCAGTTTTCTGGTCCCTTATCTAGACAATGTTATACATGCAAGAAGATATGACATAAAACTACTAAATATAGATCACAAGTAAGGATGGTGAACATATTTGATAGAGGAAGGATAAATCAATATTTTGATGGCTATTTTTATTCATGTAACATGTTTGGACATAAAGCAAATCAATGTAGAACAAGGATGAATGGAAATAAAAATGGACAAAGAAACATTGTCTGTTATCATTGCAAGAAACTGGGACATATTTTGAAAGATTGCAGAAGTAAAAAGGGAGAGAAGTCTACTCCGGTGAAGAATGATAAACTGGTAAAAAATATTGACAAGGAAGAGGTTAAGCAGGAGATGAGAAAGATATGGAAAAAAAAATAATAATCAGAGACTATTGATGCATCTCTACCTTCATTTGGGCTAGATGATTCCTCTGGGACCTAGACCTAGGCTGATCTTAGGGGGAGCATTATCAAAAAATCAATTAAACCCCTAGAAGTATGGCATGTCAGGTGTTGACATGTGGATATGGTATGAAGTTTTTCAGGATTGAGATGTTGCAAAAGGAACTGGTAGAAAAGATGCAAGCATGATCTTTTGTGGAGTGAATTAAGGTTTCTCAATTGAAATGGAAGAAAAGTTTGATAGCTTTTTGCATTTAATGTGAGTTAGGGAAAAATGATGAAATATAAAGGAAGTTTCTTGAATAATTTTTTATCATCATTACATTCAAAGGAATTGTAGAGTGATTTGGAACTCTCTCGAAGCATTTCTGAAGTGAGTCGAAGAAAATCGAAGAGAACATTGTGGATATTCGAAAGAAGGTGTTGGAAGTCTCCTTAGCTCATGACAATAGAAGAAGTAAATAGAATATTTTTTGTTATTGAAGAGCTAAAATGGAAAGTTCTATCAGAGGATCGAGTAGGAAGACTTCTCTGAATTTGAAAGGTTTTGAGCTAGATGAATTCGATAAGATCAAGAAATTGGAATTAGGGTTGGAACCAAGTCAATTTCAGAATTTGCAAACCCTAGGTTTGGACATATGGGGAGAATTCCCTTGGTTTTCCAATAAATAATTTATTTTGTTTCTCTTGGGAAAATTCAAGGATGACAACATTATATTGGACAAATCATATCTTCTCTCGAAGGATGCGATCAAAGTGGTTACCGGATTGTGCAGTGTTGGAGAACTTCCTGGATGGAAGACAATTAAATACAAGGACGTAGAGGAATTGACGAGAGTTGACAAGGATCCCCGTGCACTAGTGATTGACACTATTGTCGATTCTTCGGTTAGGTATGTTTCATATGGTATTTTGTATAAAATATTTTTTAGGAATAAAGAGTTCTACTTCGGCGATTGTAGTATATTTGGTGTATAAGATGGTTATGGAGAACATGCAATTTGATTTACGTAAGATAATTCTTGAGAATCTGGTCGAGAACATTCAATTGTCACTGAAAGAAGGATATCCATTTCATTTTGGATTGTTTCTTACATGTTTGGTTCTTTATTTTTTGAAATCCCTACTACGAAAGAAGGATGTTGTGTGGGAATCCAGGATTCCTATTGCAAAAAAAATTCATAGACATTTGGAGAGTCTTGAGGATAAAGAGAGTGCATGCAAGAAATTTTTCTTGTCATTGCAAAATGTAGTAACCTCCGATGAAGTTATGCCTAGTCGATTTGAGGAAGGTTCCTCCTCCGGTACGAAATAATTGGAAGTTGTTGTTAGTGATTCCCCTCTGGAATCAAGGAAAAGAAAAGTTGTTGCTAAAGATATTGTTGTTATTCCTAAAGAGTTGGAAGAACAAGAATCTTTGCCTAGATCTAAATCTTTTGATCCAGATGACATCAAGTCTATGTTAAGTAAAGGAAAAATGAAGGAAGTTGGTGAATTTTGGAGTGAAAACTCTCTAGTTGATTGGCTTAAAGTTGATGATGCTCTGATTGAGTATCCGTTTCACAAAAATATTGATGTTTCTATTTTTTATGATTCTCTTCCTGAGAATCTAGTTGAAGTGATTGAAGAAAGAATGTTGCTTGAAGGTCTGGAAGGACACAAGCTGGAAGCTATAGTTGAAAATAGTTGTACTAAAGAAAAATAGAGGTTAGCTGAGTTGATTGTGGAAATGAAGGAGTGCATGAAAGAAATGACTGCGATTTACAAGTATTGCTTCTAGTGGCCTACAATAGTTGATAATTTTTTTAAGCATAATTAAAGCAATATAATATGAGGTAAACAATATTGGGAAGAAATTTGACATATTTGTAGACAAAGATGGGAAAAAAAGATTGAGAATTGGTGAGTTGCAAGCTGAAATGATTATTATGCAGAGAAAGAGAGATGATGTTGTGAAGACCTTCTGGCTTCTAAAGGAGATTGTTGAGGTCCAACTAGACCATCTTGCCAAAATACTCTTTGATGATGAAAACTATGAAAAACAATGTTCATCCTCAAACTGGTCTTCCTCCTTCACAGTGTTGGTTGTGTTGGAAAGTGTGTCTACAAGAATGGATTTTGTTGTTCTAGAATGGAAGAGATTGCTTGCGGTGATCAAAGAAAGGTACAAAAAGGTATTTGAAGTAAAAATAGTTTTTTTGGTTTGAATAATTGAATGTCACCATGTCATTTTTCTCTTTTTTTTGGTGCCCTTTTCCATTGATGTCAAAGGGGGAGAGATATAGAGTTTTGAGGAGAGATATGGATAAGGGGAGATAAAGTTTTTTTTGGGGAGAGGTATTGGAGAGATATGAATTTTTGAATTGGATTTTTTTTTATGTTTCCATTAGTGACAAAGGGGGAGATTGTTGGAAATGTGTCTTAGGTTGTCATTGATGTCACCATGTTGGTTTGGTACCCTGTACCAGTGTGCAAAACTAGTTTATCCCATCTAGTATTTGATCTCGTAATTTTGGTATTTTTGGTCCACATATGCTCTCCGGTATTCAGTATAATCTAAGGTTTTGGGAAAAGGTTTACAATGGTTGGAAACATGTATATATGCATTCTCAGATGTTTGGGGGATGCGTTGGCATCAGTTTTTGTATTTAAATTTTGGTATTAAGTTTTGGCCGAACTAATATCTAGTCAACTGGATTGTGAATTATATGTGAAGACCTAGCCTTGGTCCCAATCGACTTCATGATGGTTTGACATGATTGAATTATCTTTTTATGCCGAAATAACTATTGCATATGGGTATATATACAAGTTTTTTAGAAGATCTGAAAGTGAAGAAGAGAAGAGATAAAGATGTGCAAGGTTTTATGATGTGTGATGTGAATGTGAAAAAGAGAAGAAGTATAAGTGTGCAAATTGGAGATCAGTCTGCGAGAAAACACTATCAGCATATAGGGAACTGAATCATCACTTGAGGTATATCTTCATCAATTCAAATTTGGCAGTTAGCCAAATTTTGTTTATACATTTCTATAGGCAGCGAGCCTCCTTTTGGACAGAAAGTCCTTTATAAGCAGTGAGCCAATCCTTTTGATATAACTATATATTATGAGCTAATCCTCACCGTGGTTTTTCCCTCATTGGGTTTTCCATGTAAAATCTAGTGTTTTAGTGTTATGAATGTCATGATGTGTTATTCCTCTTTTCTATTCTACAATGAAATAAATTAATGGTAATTGTTCAATAAGAGTTAGTGGATATTGATTCACCCCGCCTCTCAGTATCGGATTTATTCAACACTACTTGAGTTGAATTTATATATATAATTGATCTTATTGGATATCACTTGCATGAGTTGCACATTTTTTTGATTGAGTAAGTAGAGATTTTGAAAGGGCTCTGATTCCTTTTACATCAAGAAATATTCAACAAGAAGAACAACCAGACAAGGAACAACAACATAAGAGACAACTACAAGAAACAGATCTTGCAACCAATAGATCTAAGCCAATCAGAGTAGCAAGAGTAGAACATGCAATATCACCAATAAAATAGGCCAACAAGCCACACACAAAGTTGAAAAACAATAGCCAAGAACAAAAACCAGACAAATAAAAAACTAATAACATTAGGGTTTAATGGGTCTCACAACCCAAGCAACCTTCAAAATAGGCTACACAACTAGTGTAATAGGCCAACAAGCCACCCATCAAGCTGCTATAATAACAACCACCTCAAGGGTGGGCAAGACGACCCATACATCTGTAACCACACCAAGGGTGGGCAAGAAAACCCAAACTTCAAACCAATACAAATAGATTTTAATGGGACCTAGAACCCAAAAAAATTGGGCCCATCAACTCCCCTTGAAACAACAATCCAACCAAAAACTTGTTGCTCAAATTTTTTTTTATGATTCATAACTTTGCCTCTCCACCTCTATAGGAGAAGTTACTAAGAGTACCCAGTCCACTGCAACAAAGACTCTTCAGCACACCCGAACTCTACCTCAATAGGAAGGGTCTCCACCTCAATTGGAGAAACAAGGAAGAAGACCTACTAAAGAATAATGAGAAACCCACGACACCCTCATAACCCTTCTTCACCTCCATAGGAGAGGTCTCCACCTAAAAAGGAGAGGACTCCGCCTTAATAGGAGACACCATTTGAAGAGTCGAGAATATTGCACACACTCCAATGGAGGAAAATGCTTAGCAACTAAGAGCAAAAAATGCATATAAACCTTCAACAAGAACTTTGAAAGTTTTCCCACCAAAGATATTCTTGAAGCTAGGGAGTCCACAACACCCTTGATGACCATCTAAAAACCTACCACTAAAGGAACCAACAATCCCTCAAAGAGGACCTTAAAGGCATCCTTATACCATAAGTTCAGCTTATCCAAAATAACTTCAATAATGGCTCCAAATGAAGCCAAAACAATCACCTCCTTAGATAAATGCCAAACCTCTTGAAGAAAAAAAATAAAGCAACAAACATAAATGTTGCATAAATTATAACCCTTGAGAAAACCTTGCTTGATGGCTCTAAAGAAAGAAACTAACAACTTTAGGACATGGCGTTTCCCCCACCACCACCAAAAAGATTACATAACAAACCTACTATCGTCATAGAGATAGTGATAGTAGACATCCTTGAAACTTCAACAAAGGCAAGACACCTCCAACAGAGCCCAAAATCCAAAGGAATTAAGGAAATAAACCGAAGATACAAAAAATAGTCCATCAAAATATGCTTTTCGAAGACCAAAATCAAAATAACAACAATAAACTTGAAACCCACAGAAGCTAGAGTGTGCGGCTCCAAGACAGTAGAACTAGAGAACAAGATGAGAGTCCATAAATAGGACAAAAAAAATCTATAAGCAAGAGTTATAAAAATACGTTGCAGAGCATCTAGAAAGATGGGACAAAAACACACAACCAAAGAAAAGAAATGAAGTAGGCTCTTGAAAGGGTAAAATACCCCAAAGTACCATGAGGGCACCAAAGAGAACACAGCAAGAAACATCTAACAACCACCCACATCCAGTAGGCAGATTAATAGCAAGAAATAGAGAGTTAACAACTAAAGACAGAGCCTTAGTGTCCTCCATAGAAATAATAATAGAGAACACCATCAAAATATTAACTGAATCTTTGAAACCCACAAAAGGTTGCATGAACAGAACATTGACTTTGGAGAAAAAGGGCAAGATGCTCAACCCTTTTTGGGAAAAAATGCTAAAAATTTGATAGCCACAACAACACCAACAATCTCAAGGAGGAGTTGCAGATCTATAAGGAATTTGGAACTAAAAAAATCATCAGATGAAATGTGATTGATGCAGAGGGAAAGGGCCTCAAAACAACCTCCCTAATACTCTCAAATGGGACTTCAATACTAAGGCTGCAATCATGTACTTTTTATCATACTAGACAATGTGTTCTCAAGCCCAAAAGGTGGGGCAACTTACTAAAAGGCACTCAAATTTTGAAGACAAAATGGAAAAAGGGTAAAGTGATGTTTTTATACCAGCATCAACATGTTTTGAAGCTCTCCAAGCATGCACATCTCCAAACACATGTTTGACACCAATAAATTGATAAATTAGGCTTATTAACACTAGGTGTATGCAAGGGAATGACACCAAACAAAGGAAGAAACTTGTAATGTGGATTTTCAGGCCTGTATAGACTTCTAACAGCATGTAATAATTATTTCTAAAACCTTCCCTTAACAATCAATGTATAGATTAATCAAAACAACAACGAATCTAGAGTCTTTTTTGGACTATTGCATTGAAAAAATCAGAAATTTATTTCAAAGAGATCTGTTACACACATGAAAATCATGGTACCCAATCTTGCGGAGATGTATATGGTGCCAAGAAATAATTTTACGCCAACCTGCGGCATTTTCCCACTGTGGAATCTCGAGTTATGACATTTTTTTAATGTCTAGAAACCCTAGGCAGGGTTTGGGACAGTTTTTACCAAAATGCTTGTAACTTTTGAAAATCATAACAAAATTTGACCAAAAAAATTTCAAATGAAAGGTATCTCATTCCTCTACCTTCTCCAGGTAGTATCCCATCCATACAATCAATTACATATCCATACAAAAGGAAAGAATAGGTCTGCAACATTAGAAATGCACAAAAAATGATTGCTTTCATTCACCAAAACTTTTAAAAAATATATTTTCAACTCTCCCATTTGAGTTTGGAGGGTGTAATTATACATTCTCAATCAAAAAAAACTATTTTAAACCACCTTTGTGATTATTTTGCTAACAAAACACCTACTTTCAATACTTTTTGCCAAAGTTGCTTGACAACTTTTTGAGCAACATTGACAACTTTTACATTTTTTATCCAATGATTGTATAACACTCAAAAATGGATCAAAATGATTCCAAATGTTCATAAATTAACTTATTAGACTCCAAAACACCCTATCAACCTTAAAACAAGACATAAAAACCATTCTTTCTAAGGGGATCCTGATGCCCCTGCATCGGTGACAACTCATGAAAGGGCCACTTTCATCGAGGACAAGCAAAAACATGAGACATGCCAAAGCTAGATACCTAACTGAAACACCCATCAAGTGCCCAAGAGAATCCAAACATAGTACTCTAGGGTACAACCAGTAACAAGAAAACAGAAATAAATCTTCCACAAACACATAAATGACCCCTAATTAACTTAAGCAGTGCAACGAGTCTAGGGGTGGAAAGAATAACAACAAAAACCACTCTATTAGAACTAAGGAGAAGAAAAAATAACCTCTCCTAGTTACCCAATAGGGTGAAACATAACTACAGGCCATCAAAGACTCAAAATAACTCATCATTATCCTCTAAATCAACACCGCTATCACCCTCCCCTTCATGAATTTTTCAAAAAACCCCCTCCACTCCCTTTCTTGCCCAACACCACCATTCTTTCTAAGGCATGAGATATGTTGTGAAGGTTGTGAGAATGAATCATGAATTGCACATTGTTGAAATATTGTATAATGAAAGTTAATTTATATTTTTTATTTTTATATTGTACCCTTTTTTAGCATTAGGATGCTTGAAGTTTTTTGAGGTTATTAAGAATCTTCCATTGTATTTTCACTAACATAAAGTGAAAATAAATATACTTCTTGTGGGCTCATATAAACAAGAAATATACTAGTCTTGGGGTATTATAGACAAGAATATTTGTAATCATCAATGAGATAAATTTTTATTTTAGGGGGTATTTATCATAGATTTGGATATTAAATTTCATCATTCTATTATTGAAATAAATTTAGAAATTTATTTATCATAGAAGTTAGAGATAGTGAATGACTACATTATGTAGGATATAATTCCCTATCTCTTTGGACTCATCCCTAGGTCAAGTGATGTTGAAAAAAAATGTACATGGTTTAAAAACAATGACATGGTCTAAAGACTAATATATTTTACTATTTTTATGGATATTCTAAATTAATGTGAGCATACTAATTATCCTTTCACTACTTGGACCTTCATCCTTAAGCTATTTGGAGGCTTTGATTCTTCATCTAAGGGTGATGATTCCTTGAATAAATTATCACACATAAATGATATTTCTATTGATTCCCCTCATCCTCATATCCCATCTTTAGTTGAGTGTATTCCTCCTATTTAACTATTGGTAATTTAGAGTTTAGAATTACCTTTTTGAGAGCTTCCAATAATTATTTTCAACAAATATTATATGTTTCTTTTACATTCACCTCATTAAAAAAACTACCAGAAATCACTTCTTTATTTTTAGAATCCCACATTTTAGGTCTAGATTAAAATATTGGGGGCATAAATTTCCTCTTGTAGGACATTCCTTCATTACCTATTTATTCATTAAAGTTCAAAGTCATTAATTTAAGGGAATCTAGATGTTCTCTTTAGCAGGGTTCATATATGATCCAATTCATTAGGAGGTCTACTTACTAGACATTTCACATCTATTTGTGGATACTCACCTTTATATCTTGATAAAATTATTCAGGATATTTTTCTTCACTTTGGTGATAGCTTGCATTGAGCTAAATCATATCTTATTTTGGATCCTCTTGTACTCTCTCCACCCTATCATATTATTGCATAGATAGTTTTCATTGCACCAAAAGATTGACCTGTTAATTCTTGATACAACTGCTAGAGTTAATGAATCCATGGGAGGTAGTTAATCCATGTCATGAACCCAAGAATTATGCTACACAACACAAGGATACCAAGGGCACACACCTTGTAACAATCTTCCCCAATGCAAGTGAGGGGTTCAAACTCATGACCCAAGATCTAATACCAATTTTTGTAAAAATGATTGTCGTTGCACCAAAAGATCAACCTGTTGATTCCTGACACAATCACCAGATTTAATGAATCCATGAGAGGTAGTTAAGCCATGTCACGAAATCAAGAATTTTTTTTGTACACCACAAGGAGATTGGGGGAATACACCTTGCAACACATATTACTCAATTAATGTATCTTGATTCACATTGGTCTCACTACAGGATTTGACCCCAATTTCCAACGGCCTTTCGTCAGAATCTCGACAAAACATTGTCAGTCGATCGACGATTAACATAAGTCAATGTCATTGCTCAAATTTTGTCTACATCTCGATGGGCTACAAAACCTCGACCTCACGACACACACTTGTCGGAACCGCAATGCGAACTTCATCGATCGCGCGACGAACAGTGCCCGGATTACGGGAGGCATACCTTCACCAAACCGTCGGATTAACAACATAAGTCTGTCACCATTACGACACAAATTCAACGTATTGCCAATATTGTTGAGAGATCAATATTGTCATAGCGATCAAAATTGCCTGAGAAGATATTTCAGGAGGACTGGATTTTTGTCTTAGCAATAACTTTTCATTGTCGAGATACACATCTTGTCTCATCGACAGAGCACGAGGGAAGCATATCGGCAAGACATATATTATCGGAGTAAGTTTTGAAGGTCTACTCAAGCAGCTATATGACGCCGATAAGATTACATCGGCAGGAGTCTTGGAGAAATAATTTAGATTGAAATAGCGACAGAAGTTTGTCGAACGAGCAACAAAATAGGCAAGTCATTACGGAGAAACTTCATCGGATAGATTGCAAATTCGTTGGACATTTTTACGGTTCATCATATATTCGATGAGAAAGTGCACTTTTAAAAAGAAAACCTATTCATTGAAAGATCAAGACTATTACAATGATCAAAATTGCCTAAGAAGATATATCGGGAGGACTGGTTTTTTGTCTCAGTGATAACTTTTCATTGGTGAGATAGACATATTGTCTCACCGAGGGAAGCATATCGACAAGACATATATCATCAGAGTAAGTTCTGAATGTCTACCCGAGCAGCTATATGACGCCGAGAAGATTACTTCGACATGAGTCTTGGCGACATAATTTAGATTGAAATAGAGATAGAAATTCATCGAACGAGCGATGAAATCGGCAAGTCATTACAGTGAAACTTCGTCGGATACATTGCAAATTCGTCGAACGCTTTTTGAGGCTCATTGTAAAATCGACAAGAAAGTGCACTTTTTTTTAATAAACCTATTCGTTGAAATGTAGGCATATCGGTGAAAGATGAAGACTATTACAGCGATCAAAATCGCCTGAGAAGATATATCGAGAGGACTGGTTTTCTATCTCAGTGATAACTTTCTATCGACGAGATACACATATTGTCTCATCGAGGGAAGCATATCGGCAAGACATATATCATCGGAGTAAGTTCTGAAGGTCTACCCGAGCAGCTATATGACGCCGATAAGATTACATCGGCAGGAGTCTTGGCAACATAGTTTAGATTGAAATAGCAATAGAAGTTCATCGAATGAGCGATGAAATAGGTAAGTCATTACGACAAAAATTCATTGGATACATTGCAAATTCGTCGGACGTTTTTTTGGTTTGTCATAAATTCGACGAGAAAGTGCATTTTTTTTTAAAAACCTATTCCTTGAAAGATCAAGACTATTATAGGGATATGAGGCCTATTTGTAGCATCAATAATGAAAACTATTTTCTTGGCTGTCATACAAGCCATCTCCATCAATAGAGCTTTGAAACCAAATCCACACACAACACAATGTTCATAGTGAATAGTTGGTACTTTCTTTCATCTTTGCAGATTGGTTTGATGCTTCAAACGATGCATTTCTTAAATTGAAAAGTGCATTACTTACCTTTTTGAGCTTCTCTTTGTTTTGAGAGTAGTTTAATAATCTCTACTTAGCAGGGCCAACCACGTGAAGCTGGAAGCTCATTTGGCCCTTCCCCCCCCCACCCTCACATCACTCTCAGTTCCCCATACCCGATCATATAACATTAATCATTCATTCATCCATTAATAACATATAACATTCATTCATTAACATATAACATTTTTTCATTAACATATTCAAATTCATTCATTAACATATTTCATATTTTTAGTTTTTACATATTATCAAAAATATGGCTGTCATAATATGATTATAATCACTTTTTTTTTTGTTTCTTTTTTGTAGCTAAAAAATGCTGAAGTGGAGTATCATTTTCAAAATCATTTGTCCCCCCTTGAGTTGTTTTGAGCTCTGCTCGTGATCTTAATGTATGCCTAGTCATGTACTCACAACCGCGTGGATGCGACTGCAAGGGGGGGTCTGCTGCAATAGCAAAGAAATGTTAAATTGATATATTTTATTATTATTGTTACACGTATTTCATTAACTAAAAGAACATCAGAGTGGTGCTCTTTACCTGGTTGGTCCACATCATGTTCCTATTGAACACCCTCTAAATCCTGATCTGGAGTTGAAACACGAAAGATTACATTAATTAATACACCAATTGCAATTAAAAATGTTTAAAAGAACATTAGAGTGGTCCTACTTACCTGATGGAGCCACATCATGTTCCTGATCTTGTCTAGCCTGATCATGCTCAACATGTTGATCACGCTCTACATGCTCTAAAGTTGAAACACGAAAGGTTACATTCATTAATACACTAAATGCAATTAAAGATGTTTAATTGTATTAATCCATATTGTGTTTTGTATAGCACATGAATACATCTAGTACTTCAATGCACACCATGGCCTTCATCGGCAGGTTGCGCTCCACCCTCTCCAGGCTGCATTCCAATGTCATGTGTAGGATTATCATTGCTTATCTGTGTAAAAGAAATAGGCAAATTATTATGGTGGAAATTAATATTGAACAGATTGCACAAGTATTCAATTTGAAATAAACTTTATTGAGTTTATTTACCTGCGTGTTGGATGCAGTGGAAGATTGTGTTTGCCCAGTCGAGACTCTTAGTTGTTCAGTCAGGGCTCCATAGCCTTGGTCGAAGGCAATCTTTAGGTCCTCTTGTGTGGGCACTCTGTTGAAATCAAAGCCCTGCATTTTTGCATGCGATCATGAATTTTTCTTCTATGATGTGATAAAACCAAAATTGTTTGTAATTTATTATTTGGATGCAATATTTCATTTATTGATACTTACAAACTGTGCAGCTACTTTCATATAACCACTAGAGCCAAGTTTGTGTTGCCCGTGTTTTTCTAGTCTTGCCTTTGTTGCCTTCGATGTGTCGGGCATCCTATGAAAAATTTGAAATACGTTAGATTATGTAAAAAAAAGATTAATTAGTATATAATTAAATTGTTGATAGTATTACATACCTTCCTTGGCCTGATAGTATCTTTCCTTTCCATTCGACACCAAGTCCTTCCACTCCCTTTCTGGAATCATGGGGGGACACTCGTACTTTCTATTCTTCTCTAAATGTGACCTATATTGGTCCCTCACATAATTTAGATAGGTACCAACATTCTAAAGGACCTTGGTTCGGTTGAATGATTTATCACCGAACAACACAACTAAACGGTTAATGAGCTCATCTTTAAATCTTGATTTTGGGCATTCCACCATGTACGTATGGTGGGCCCAAAGAGCTCCAATGAAATATCACTTAGATGTTTATAAAAAACATCATTTCCTGCAATTATAATGTAGGCAAATATTGCCATTTTGTAAATCAATATAATAGGGTGCTATCCCCACTATTAGCACTTACTTAATAAAATAATAATAATAATTAAAACATTTTAAAGTACTTGGGACCTTCTCTATCTTTATGGGAAGGAAATCCTCGATCACCACAAATGTGACCAACAATGTTCCCATACTAGTAATACAAGAAGATCCAAGAAATGCTGCTAAAACATCACCAGTAGTAGTGGCCTCTGCATCCACAGGTACTAACACATATAGTGGCATGTGTTTGCTGACTACCGAATGCCTGCATGGTATGTGTTGCCGACATTTCATATGACAATATAGGCATAGATGATGGGGTCGAATGATGTGTTGTATGCGCAGGAAGATTAGGATTGACAATTGTACCATCCCCTACTTCTCGGGAAACACTTGCAGTACCTTGATCACGACCAACAACATGATCATGAGGACGCAAATAATCTTGTAAAAACAACACATATTTTAGTTCATGACATAAAAGAGTACAAAATATAAAACCATGAATGAACTTATGTTATAATTAAAGATCTCATGATAGCCTACTTCCAAGTTCTATGCTCTCTCAGACAATATTTTAACCCTTTCTCTTATCTCATTTGTTTGAGGCACTATGAATACCAACTGAAGGATTTCTTGATTGCATTTTTTTTGGGCCTTCCTCATCATCGCATAATAGTGACTGCACCTCCATATGGATGCTCTCCTGTGCTATTGGTGCCTCTCCCCGATCAGCCAACTGCAACAAGAATATTAAAAATATTATCAAAATTAACCCAATAAACTCATGAAAAAAACATAATAATAAAACATTTTGCTCGTATCTAATTTGTACAATTACAATGACGTAAAACTGTCAGATAGAAGTGCCTGAAGATGGATCGCGATCTGTGCTCTAGGCCGGAGCCTTCCTCATATGATCAATGTCCCGCTATGACAAAAATTAAATATAAAAAACATTACCGAAATGAAACCAATAGACTTATGAAAAAAAACATAATAATAAAATGGTATATTGGAGGCATTAATTCGAGGTTGGGTAAAATGGTATATATATAGTACATACCACCCCCATAGTAATTGTGTTTGTATCTAAGTGATTCAAATTGTAATCGATTAGCAACTCTTCCCCTGCAGTTATTGATTTTATCACACACATGAATACACGGTTTCCCTCTCGCGCCTCGAATATACAATTGGGTTGCTTATTTGTTGACCTAGGTCATGTACTATTTATAAACCCTACAATATTTCTTGATGCTTTTGGCCTCCCATCAATGTACCTAGCCACTCCTTTATTTTGATCCTTATCTTTTAGTTGTATATAATTTGTTGATCGTGCATACCCACACATACTTCGTGTATATCGAACTAGCTGCATCCAATCTTTATAACTGTAACAGGGTCCAACATACTCCATCAACTCAATAACTTTGTCATAATAGAATTTTATTCCCTCCATGCAAAATAGGCCCAAACCATGTAATGATGATGGTGCTATGCGATATATCCTCTCATTGACACAAAGATCAGTGTTTATTGGAGGAAGTTCCTTGGGTACCCATTGTTTCCGTAGATGTTTGTACCTCAAGGGAACCTCAATGTCGCTTATGCTCTCATCATCATAAGAACATGACCCCCCTTCAGTAAGAAAAAATTCCATGCGTTTATGGAATTTTCTTCTAATCTTTTGACCTCTAGTTGATCTCCCTCTTTTAGACCTACTATATGTCTCGCTTTCCTCTTCTCTTCCTAAATTTCCCTCACTTGAGGAAGACAAATCTGATAAATACCTATTTTGTGGTGCCTACACTCATAAGGATGTTAGATGAAGTTCTTTCATGGTGATGTGATCCGAAGGTGACATTATGATTAATTTATCATTTCATCGCTAGAAATTGATAGGTTATAAGGTAATCAAGTCTTGATAGATTGCAAGTTATTGTTACTACCGTCAAAATGTGTCCATCACAAATCAAATCTACTTAGCGTCTTTGCAAGCATAAAGTAACTTCAAATGATAGTTTGGAGTTATTTCTTTCTTCTTTTAGCAAGTATTGTAGCTCATTTTTGGAGCTTTCAAGAAAAAGATAGCATTGTAACTCATTTTCACAGACTTGTACTCGGCTGTATTTTTACCTTTCAATCAATAAAAGCAAGCTATTTTTCCTTCTCTCTTGTCTAAACTTAGCCATGAAATAGAACAACCATAAATAAGGTTGAAAGGTTTGAAGAATGCAGTCATGATAATATTATATCAACCTTATTAGGTTCTTTGAAAGAAGAAGAAAACCATGAAGTTCCAAATCAATTTCTTGTACCACAAGAGCACCATAAGAGTAAGATGAAGGATATGATCACACCAAAAGAGGAAAAAGAAAAAACCAATCTAAAGCTTTCAAGGGGATGTCCTATTAGGCATCTAACTAGGATGGAAACTAGCAATGCATCACAAGTCATTATTGCACCCAAGCATGAGGACTCTATCCTACTATCCTATCCATTTTAAGATAACATGAATGGTAAGTGGATTTGTGGATTTGTTTTCTCCATTTATGAGGCATTGCAATAGTTGGTTAAACATCTATCATTTCTTTATTTCCTCTTTGATGCTCACAAACATATGGAGCATTACAAGTTGCAAATAAAGGGTAGCTACTTTCATGAACCAATTAATAGTTTTATTTAAGTATTCCTTTCCTCGGTTAGTCTAGGTTAGGATAGTTTTTGTTTAAAGTGAATAAGTTTTGTTTGCACAGTTAGTTTATTTTGAGTCATTTGGTAGGTGTTGTGGTGGAGCTTTTATTTTCCTTCCCTTTGGGTTGGTTTTATCTTCGTTATTTTTCTATTGGTCTGGTATTTGGGGGTTTTTTCTTTCTGGCCATTGACTTGCTATGAGTAGTACTCAGTCACTTAAGTCATGTTTTATCCCTTTTGGCTGTCACTTCACCGGCCCCTTTTACTTATCCTTTCGGTTTTGCATTTTGACTTATGCGTCCTTGTGGTTTTTGGCCTATTAACCTTTACAACATAGGCTTTGAATTATTTTTTGACCCCGTTGGTTATTTCCCCGTTTGCCTAGTGGTCCCCTTTCTTTAAAGTAACTATTTTGAATGTGCAGATTTGTATTAGCCAACGGATGCAGGAACTGTGATCTTGACCATTCATTGCACACCTCGCAAGGTTTTTGCTTAGGTCACAAAAAATGTTGCGAGGCTTGCGAGATGCTGTCACCTGTTTTGTAACTTGGTGGGGCTAGTTTTTGAGTGCTGACTGATGGACGGGTGTGATGCTGATAGCTGTGTACTATCTGATGCATCTGGGCCATCCCTCGCTGACCTCATGCAATTAAAACTTCAATTTCAATAATGTTGCAAGGTACGCGATGTGTTGAAGCATGGGCGCTGGTGTTATCGATTAACGAATGAGGTGGGACCCGTTCCATGCTGATGTGGTACCTAATGGGAAAAATTCTTGCTCGCTTGTTGACTGGAAGGAGGATGTGTCATTTTCAAACTACTATTGACCAAATTTGGACCGTCTATCTGGCCAACTGTATCTTTGATCAATGGCGTGTTTTCAAACAAACTGGTGTTGTACTATAGCCGTTCTATCTCACGCGAGTGAATAGTAATGGTCAAGTTCAACTTGGCCTACATAATTAAATGCTAAATAACCAGTGGATTGCTATTTTAGTGTTGCATTCTGGTTTATAAGAATTCCTCGATGTTTAGAAAAGCGGATATTATCTCAGTTCTCCATTATCGCGACAGTTGACGCTCTGCAAAATAAACAGTAAGTGATATGAACGCCTTCTTTTGTAATTTCAGAATATATTAGCGTTGCCTATTGAATAATTGGTGATTGTGTCCTTTTCAATTCCTGGTGAATTGTTAAGCGAATTGGATGTTAGAGCTTATATAGGTCATTGCTAGTGATTTGTGTGCATATAAAATAGTTTTCTGTAACAATAGTTGAGAATAGGGTGTAATTGTTTGTTTTTCTTTAAGAAAACCCTAGTTCAAATCCCCTTTTGTTTAAAATATATGGCATCCAACGCATGAACTGTTGGTCCCGAGGCTACGCCTAGGGGTTTCTCACAAGATATTATTGATCTGTTGAAACCTTCTATGATCAAGAAGCAAGAAGGAAGGATATTGTTCTATGGACCCATGATTCATGAAGGTTTAATGGACAAACAGTGTACAATCCATGATATTGAATTGTCATACACTGGTTGGCAGCTCTTTTCCAATTGGTTTGGAAATAGAAATTTGCCCATTCCTTTGTGTAATCCATGGAGACTGGACTTGGGTAAGCTAGTGGTACTGAATGTCTATGAACATGTAGACTTATTAAAATATATTGCTGCAAGGTATGATCCTGTGACTCGAATTGTCAAAACACATCTTGGCAAGCCTATGATTAAAGTAACTAGAGAGGAAATTGCAGAGATTTTTGGCTTACATGAATGGAGCCAGGATATGATTCCCATCAAATTGGAGGTCTTCAGGGAAGAATACAGAAACACTAAGGGTTTGATAAGGACATCCCTTTTGATACCCCATTTGGCTGTGTCGGGAAGAGGGAAGAATCCAAAAAAGGTTATTATTGGCAAGAATGAGCGTGAACCTTTCCCGGTAGACTACTTTGCCCCTCATTTCAAGAAGACCATCTGTGCACTATGTCAAGTTTTGGGGATTGACCTAAAGAAGATTGTGCCTATAGAGATAATGTATATGGCTATCAACCTCCAACACCCTGGTTATAATGTGGTATATGACTTTTCCACTTACCTTGCAGAGAACATAGATTCTGGCTTAACAACTTTGAAGCTGGAAAAGAATTGGGTAAAATTCAGATGGTTTTCATTGTTTATTCATATGTTTTTATATAGTGGTCAGAAGGTATTTGAAAAAGATATGGAGTTGAGGAAGATGGAAGGAGATATTGAAATGCTTGTCCAATATTGGACTAGGGTCTTAGACAAAAATGATCATAATTTTGATTATGTCACCTTTCATAATATTTTTGGATCTAAGTTAAGGAAGGCTTTAGTTGTTGATCCACCCAAGATTCCAAAAGAAATTCATGACTTTCTAAGACCTATGGAGATGAGGCTTGAGCTGAATCTAACCCACAACTGGGGTGATATTATCCCCAATCACAATACTACAATCTTCAGGGTCTTTGGCACCAATTCCATCCCATCTATCCTACCTAAAGAAGTTCCTCTCAGACTTGGTTTTGTAGAGATTATGAGGCAATTGGGAGCATCTCAAGATTTCCATTTGCCTACTGAACACAAGAAAGGAACCTTTTTCCTTGAATATACAACTTTTCCAGATTTTGTTATGATAAAGGGAGGGTGGAGAAATTTACATTTGTTACTCAAGCCATATAGATTGAATACTATACGCCCTAGGATTTATTATCCTGAGGGTTTTATCTCCCAAATGAAGGCTAGACATCGGACTAGAACCTTTGTTCACAATTTCTACTATCCTAAAGATATCATTAAGAATATTTTTGATGAGGACTTAAAGGATGAGAGAAAGGCAATGTACATTGCCTATTCAAAAATGGTAAGAAGTAAACAGGAGAAAATACCTAGTTTTGATCCTGTACCTAATGCTAAAGATGAGCTCAGCAGGGCAATCTATGTTCTTGATAATTTTGAGAGCATAGTAGGAGTCTTGAAGGAGGAAAGGATTGTAGAAGGAAAGGGAAAGTCACATGTTACTGAGCAGCACCCTGAGATAAGAATTGAAGAAAGGCCTACCTACCAGCCTCAAGGGAAAATAAAAGTGTTTTCAAGAAGGAAGAGAAATAGGATAGAGGAAGTTACGATGAGTGGTGCATCATCTGTCCTAAGGAAATCAGTATCTAGTATTATTGATCTGGATTCACCACCGAAGAGTTCAGAATAGATTAGCACATCATCCCCAAAGAGGCCTAGAACTGATAGTATGGGGGATGTTGGCCAGAAACGTAATGATGAGGAGGATATTATTGTAATTCCAGATGAAATAAATCCAGAAATGCCACTAGATCCGACTGACATTGCAACGAGCTCAGGAGCCATCACCCTAAGATTGGGGAAGGATGAGATTAAAGGAATTACAAATAGTGATGATTTGAGAATGGAAGCTTGCAAAGAATTCATGATGGATGACTCTTTTATCCATACCTGTGCTTTTGAAGATTTTGTATGGAGAGCTCATCTCTTATCTTATATTGAGCAGGTAGCACATGAGAGAAGTTTGCACCCAGAGCTTCCAGAGCAAGTAATTCAGTCAAAGGTTAGATTACAATTGAAGGAGAGGTTTAAGGAAATCACACTAGAACAGGGCAGAACATTGGTTCAAAAGTGTGGGATATTGTTACTCCCTGAATGGGATATTGTTGATGCTGTAGTATTTGATACAGTAAGAAGGGAAAATAAACCGCTTCTTGCAACAGAGGAGGAGGCGGCATTAGCACTTAAAGGATCAACTTTTAGTGAAGAGTGGGATTCTCTGGAAATATGGTCACTATCTACAGGGTCTTGAAAACCTATTGTCGCTAAAACATCTGATTTTAGTGGTCATTTGATTGTGAAGAGAGTTGCTAATACCCCTGCCTTGGAGGTTGTTGACATCGTTGTGAATGTTGCCAAATTTACTAGGGCAACCGTGGAGGATTTAACTAAAAACCGAGATAATCCGAGGAACCAGTATAATGACATTATTATTGAGTATAATAAGAGTCAACAAAGGGTGGCGGAATTGGAAACAAAAATGGCCTTATTAAGGCAACAAATGGAAATCTTGAGATCCCAAAATCAGGTTAGCTCTAGCCAAAATATTGCTGACCCACCAATTGATCAACCCCAACCTCCTGCACAAGTTCAATCTTGGGCTATGGTCCCGTATAATATGGGACAAGTGCCTATTGCGGTTGAGAAGGCCAGTACCTCGAGCGAAGATCCTTCTAGGAAAAAGTTACTCCAGCAGATTGAAGAATATAAGGAGATGGTAAATCAAATCCGGGATGCAGCAGGAAGGAATAATTCAGAAATTGTTGATACTGTGTTAAGGCATCTACATAAATGGGTCCAGAGTAAGCTGAGTGGTGTTCATGCGAATTATGCCTTGATGCTGCAAGCACTTGAATTGTTTCCAAGGGACAAAGAATTGGCTATCCCTTTGCTAAATAGATGGGGCCCTAGAATGGAAAAATTGAAATTTATGGCAGTTGGAGCAAAGCAGCATGGGAATAAGTGTCCTATAGTCATGACAACATATCAATTTGTTAAGACTATTGTTGAGCAAAAATTTCAGGGGTCTGTTGCTCCTATGGAGTCCAAAATCAAAGCACTGCAGGATATTTATGATGGAAAATATTTGACTCCACTACCTCATATTTTGCATAGTCAGGATAGTGTCAAGCCTTGCAGGTGTGGAAGGAGCCAATGAATAATATAATGACCGCCCAAACTCAGGAGATATGCAAAAATGTTGATATTCGCATGTTGGAGAACACTATAGAGAAGTTATCACTTTTCATTAGTTTCCTGGAGAATTTTGACAAGACAACCATGTCATTAATGATAAAGTATGTACCTTATTGAAAAATGGTGGATCGGGTGGTGGCTTTCAATTGGTCGTCGGAGGAAGATTTTGAGTGATGGAAAAAGATGTTTATTGATGAGCTTGAATTATAAATAATGGGGATGAGAGTTGCAATTTGGTCATGTAAAATACAGGTTTGGCCTACGGTATTATATTTTGAAATGCATTCTCTTCCCGGATTCAGGTACAAATTACGCAAATAAAATCAGCACATGGAGCGGTTAAAAGATGCTTTGGTGTCATGGAATCAATACTTGGAACCACGCTTTCCTTTCCTTCGTAAAAAAATAATCATCATTTTGTTTTAAGCTTTTCTTCTCTTACCATGCAAATGATGTAAAGATAACTAATTAGAAATTACCGGTCCAATTAAAAATGGACATGTGTATCCTCTGGCCTAAAGCTTGTTTGCTCCCTTGTTTTTATAAAAGGGAATTCTGGGCCGAGGAATAGGATTGTTGAAATTACTTAAGATACGTAAGAGAAGAATCAAGTAGAGAGAGAAAAGAATATGTCCAGTTTTTTGAAGCTTTGAGTCTGTTTGGGAACTTAGTAAATCATGGGGTTTTGGAGCATGCTTATGCAAATCTTGTGATTGTTTTGAGTCCATTTTCTCTCCTATTGTAATAATTTGCATGAATTTTTAATGAAAAGTCTATCAAAGATAATGTTCGTTAAATTTCATTTGTCATTTCCTCTGGATTATGTTCGACTATAGCTTTGGTTCAATGGACCTGTTAAATGCTTTAGTTGTTCAATAAGTTCATGCAAATTAGCACATAGGATTTGCTAAAGAGTAATAGATTCATGTATTGATGAATGGATGGTAATGCCTTACATATAGATCATAGATGCTCTAGATGAAAGTTACCCTGTAGTTCAGTTTCCAGTTTGAATCCGTGCTTTAGGATATGGCACTGGTACTCTGACTGCTTATTGTTCTTGTACTTTTTGTTATAGCTTTAGGCAATTTCACTCGAATATTTCATAAAAACACACTTAGGTGTTATTTCAATTCCTTGTTAAATAAGAGCTGAATTCTCTTAAGAAATAGCCAATTTCTTGAAGGATTATCTTGTTTAAACTTAGACTGGAATTTATTTATTGTTTATCCATGCATGAGAAAATAATTTTCATCATGAATGACAATATATTTTAGGGATACCCTCCTGGATCTTATAGAGTCCGAAGTGTAGGAGAGATAATAGTTTTTTTGCATTTTTCTCGTTAAGTTGGCACAATGCCTTCAGGACTTTTAAAATTGAGTATAGCAAGCTCATAGAAGCTTCTACAGGTTCTACTTGGGTTGGAAAAACGCCAACATTATGCACTATTTTGGATGAGTTACAACATTATGCAAGAGTATTTCTCAAGTCTTGTCAAGTTCCAAGAGTCGACACCATGCCCAATGGATAAGTTTAGGCAACTGGTGAGGATGTTTAGCAGGAAAACATATAGAAGATGTCACCAATTCTTTTACCTAATTTAGCTTCTAACTCAATCAAGTAAATTTGGGATAGTTTTTGCAAAAATAAAGATAAAGTTACACATTCAATTCTACTAAGTTCCATTCATATACACAAAAGTATTATCAAATGAATTGCAGTTCATTATGCAAATGTATACAAGAGAAAGATTGCACAAAATTTTCACAAATGTCTTTTATTGATAATTACAAATGTATGGTGTCCCACACAAGTTGTGGGAATAACTATTTCAATACAATATAATACATAAACTATACATTTGAAGAAATAGAAAGGAAAGAGCATATGGAAAGAGTAGGGATCCGTCATTGCCTAAATGATGAACCCAAAAGTTGAACTGTTGCCTAAATGATACACCCCAAAGTTGAACTATTGCATCATTGGAAAAGTATGATCAAATTCATCTATTATGAAGAATTGGTCTATGTGCCTATAGTAATCACTATAAAAATGTGAAAGACAAAGCTATTTTATTTTTTCTGTCTTATCTTATACCATTTTACGAGAATGGGGGGCCCAATGTGCGAGAAGATCTTTGGAAACTAGGCATGAAAATTGCAGGTTAAAGAGAATGGGGGTGCCAAACTTACAGTACTCATTGTCCCTTCATCATCGATTTTCCCTGAGTGCCCTCAACCTGGTCCTCGGCACTGGTATTGACCTTGTTTTAGCTCCAAACTCTTCATCGACGCTGGTATTGACCTTGTTTTCACTCCTCCAAAGTCTTCCTCAGCGCTGGTATTGACCTTTCACTTGTCCAATTTGACGAGCTACAACCTGCTTTAGTTAGGTTTTAGAGTATGTTAATTAAATTTAAAAAAATTATGGCGCCATTTAGAGTAGTGAATATAAAGCAAGCAAAGCCTATTATGGTGCCATTTAGAGTAGTGAATATAAAGTAAGCCAAGCCTATCATAGTCATGAGGGAAATAATAAAACTCCTAGGATACTTTGTGAAACCATTTTCCTTGGTTAAAGGGAGGCCATAAAATATACCTTTGGATTTTTTCAATCTTCAAATATGAGGATTTGGAAGGTTCTTAGCAACATGAGTAATGGAAATGTGTGCAACAAGAATTTTTGAACACACATGGAATCTCCTTGCCAAAGAAAGGGGCTTGATAATTTAATATGATAATTTTTCTCAGCTCTAGAATGAACTTTTAAATATTCTCCTAATAGGGCCAAAATCACATCTTCTTGTGTTTGAGAAGTCACCAAAACTGAACATAACCGTCAAGCAACTTTTCATCGAGATTATAACATCACTGTCGATTTTGAGCACATGCATCTCAAAACCGCTTTAGTAACCTATCATATAATGTACTAAAACTTGACATAAATATTAAAGCACTTTGATTAATAGTAATGTTATAATATTAATATATTATATAACAATATTATATTACATTATATGAATTATAATGATATATTTGATATATTAAGATTATATATAATCTATATATAGATTAATAGAAATTATATTAGATTATTAATATTATTGATATATTATTAATAATATTAATATTGTATTAGATTAATAATAATTATAATATTGTTAAATGATTAATTACATTACAAATGAATGCTGCTTTCAAATTCTTAGCTTTGAATGAATGGTTGAAGCACCAATGTTGAATGTTGCAACTCTAGTAGGCATGAATAGAAGTAGAGGAGATTGTTTGGGAGAAGAATTTTTTCTAGTGCTAGGTTATGTGTTAGGTTATATAGGGTTAGGTTATATAGTGTTTGAGCCTAGCCTCAAACACTACAATTAGGGTTAGGTTTGGGATTAGGTTTAATGTTATGGTTAGAGTTTAGGATAATCCAAATCATAACCTAACCCTTTCTCTCGAAACTTTAACCTTGACCCTAACCATCACCTTTATCCTATCTTGATAACCCTAACCACAACCAAAAATCTAACCCCAACCCTAACCCTAAATATTATTTATTTTATTAATTAGTTGCATTCACTCTAATAACCCTAAACCTATCCATAAACTTAATCCTAGCCCTATCCTTGGCCCTAATCCTAACCCCAACTCTCAGCCAAATATAAAAACAACCCTTAATCATAATTACAATAACCCTAAAACTTCATTCTAGATATAACCCTAATACTATAATCCCTAATTGTAATACTAAACCCTAACCCTAATTTCATATCTAATCCCAACCATAACCAAAGCTCTAAATCTAACCCTCACCATAAAACATAAACCCTAATCTAACCCTAATCCTAACATTATTTTCCTAACCCTAACCCTAACTCTAAACCTAACACTAACCCGAACACTAAATCCTAACCCTAATTAAATACCCAATCATAACCCTAAATTGTAACATCATCCTTTGAATTGGATACTACATCAAAAATTATGTGTTACAATCATTGCTTCCATTATTGGCATTTTTACATTGGGATGCATATATTTTTAAAATCAACAAAATCTTTTAATGTCTTCCAAAATTAATATTATTAATTGTAATATCAAACTTATAAACATGTATCCAATTTAGAACATAAATAAGAAATATATGGTAATAGTTTCTTCAAAAAACAAAGTGATGTGGACTAGAAGGACTATAAGGACTATAATTATTTTAGAATATACACATAATGGATTTGTTGAAAAGGTTTTAGGAACTTTCAAACAAAAGCAATTGGTAGATGCAAAGAAAAATTCCACAACCTGATGGAACTTCAGTAAATTGAAGTTGGGGTTAGAGGGTTTCTAAATTACTCAGGGTAACCTTCAGTATGGATCGGTCAAAATCCTCTTGTTATGTTTTAATGGTGGATCGGTCACTTAAGTGAGGTTTCATCCCTCTCGGGTCGTGCTTAACTGCCCTTATTTCACCTGATTTTTTAGTCTTTTTGGCATAATGGCCTAGGTATTACACCGCCAAAAATTTCAATGTGGGCCACACTTAAATGTTCCATTTGAGGGCTGATGAGCCGTCCGATCACAAAATTCAATCTTGACCGCTTCTCGCAGACCTCACAGGTTTGTCTGCTGGTGTCATCAAAGTAGTGCGAGGTTTGTGAGATATGGCCACGTGGCGTGAATGGATGAATGGGTTTTCTTCCTGAGGTGTTCGATATGATACGGGGCCATCTTTTCACCGATAATAGCCATAAATAATGGGGTAATCATGATCTCTCGCACACCTCGCACGGGCAAAGTAAATATCTGGGAGAGCGTTGCAAGGTTCATGAGGGAGTGGCACGTGGCTTTTCTTTTTGTGCCAGTGGGATTATATGGGACCCATTGTGCGGTCTGGGTCTATTCTTCTACGGGTTTTTGATTGGATATGTTTTCTGAAGGCGTCGACATGGATTGTCAACATCCATTGACTTGATCTCCACCCTCCATTTGTTAAAGTGCCTCCCGAATCGACGGTTCATTTATAGGGAAGAAGTGTGTGAGTTACCCGTGTGGCATGTATTACTTGGTTGTTGCTCGTGTCATTAATGATACAGGTTTCTTTTCTCCTGAGGATCTCCACCTGATTTCCTCCTGCATGCAAATAGTGCCATCCTGCTGAGGGTATTCATAGTTATCTAGATCATTAACTGTGCAAGTTCTTGAATTGCCTTCAAGTAATTCTACCCTACATACTGGCTTGCTCTATAAATGCTAACTGAATTGTATGTAATCAGCATTTCATTCTCTTGTGTCTAAGTGCAGTAAGGTTTTTCTTTTGTTTGTGGTTTCCCTTTGTTTCTATCATGAGTAAATTAGTTAAGTGAAGGAGTGTGAGGCTGGCTTCACTAGTCATGAAGAAATCCGATTCTCCCATGTCTCGCAAGGCTATTATTAGGAACACTAGGAAGAGGCCAGTACATTGTTCGTCCCCGATAATCCTCTCGGATTCTGATGAATCTGAGACTGATTCTGATTATCAGTACTATTTGGCTTTCCTGACTGGTCTTATGGGAGTGGATGAGGAGGTTCTGGCAATTGAGCCAGTGTCTGCATTAGCACCAAGTCAAGTTGTTCGGGAATGTGCTCGCAAGGTTGGTAAAGAGGAGGTGGTGCCATCGCTATTGCAAGCTCGAACCCGGAGCAGTTGCTTGTACCGGGGTCATGTTCCTTCTTCATGATTACTGGAAGTGGGTCCGTTGGACTTGCCTTCTCTTCTCTTGTTGTTCTATCAAGTGGATGTGGATGTGGATATGGACGTGCACGTGCTTTGCATGAAATTTTGTTTTTCGACTGGTTTATTTCATACCATTTTGATTCCTTTGTTCATGCACGATATCATTATGAAAAGGAATGTAAATTTGAATTTCATTTTGGTGCTGAAATTCAATTTGGTGTCACAATGTAGCCTAATGCTTGTTTCTCTCCTATTCTATAAAGGAGATTTAATGGCTCATTATGAAGGGTCAGAAAAAATTTGCAATTCGATGCTTGGAAGTTATACAGTCCTCTTTATTGTTAAAGTGTTATGAACATTTTGTTTCAAGAAGTCATCCTAGGGTTAGGTTTATATACAGATTAGTGTGATATGCTTTTTTAATTACTGATATCGAAAGAAATCTATAAAATTAAGATGGTTTACTCTCCTGGGTGTGTGCCATGGATTATGAATAGCTTTATCAAAGATTCATCTATTCAGTTTCAATAGTTAATTGAAAATGTGATTCATTTTCTTGCTTTAACTCAAAGAGTTAATCAAATGCTTGAAAAATAAGTTACATGTTCATGTTTGTATATACTTAGGATGCTTGAAGAAGTACTATCTTAATATGCTAAAATATCTCATGATAGTAATGCTATATGAGATGGGTTCATCGTATCAGGATTTTGTTCTGTATGACTCCGTTGCCCTATGGATGAAGCACTGGATAATGTTTGTGTCATTTTATTAGTTCAAGACTGTAGGTTCTAAGCAAGGATATCCAAATACTGAACACAAAACACTTGAATACAACCTTGTCCTCCTCAGGGAGGTATTGTAACAAATAAGTGGGTCAATTCCGTTGCTCTTTGGTACTGGTAGTCATTCTCTGGTCTACCAAAACCTTGAGATGATCACTATCCCTTTGAGTGTGTAGGAATTGTAATCTTTACACAGGAAGTGTTCTTACCAATCATGAGACATTCATGTGAAAACATTTAGGTTTACCCACCTTGGTCCTACAGAGCCAAAAGTGTAGGAGAAGTCAGTCCTTTACTATCTCTCGTTAGTTGGCCATTAGTGGTTGTAGTTGTCCTCAATAGGGGTTGGCTACCTCTTAGATATCTGCAACCTCTACATGGATTGCATTTTAAACACCAACACAACCTTCACCAAAATCCTTATTGTTTTCCTTAATATGGGAGATTTGGAACAAGGTATAGACATCCATCAAAGCATAATATGAAGATGATTTTTTTCAAATGTTGTGGTTGTAGATGCCCTTTTAAAATTTATATAGAATGTGGAAGGATAGAAAAAGCTTGTGAACTATTTGACAAAATGTCTCAAAGAATTGTAATCTCTCAATTTATTTTAGTGTCTATTTTGTTATACCCCATGTCACAAATTGGGTATAACACAATAGACACTAAAAAAAATTGATAGATTGTTATGAGGGCAGTGATGAGACTTTTCTAATTAGAGTGTATTCCATGAGATTACAATTATTCGAGGCATTGTGTCAAATAATTCATGAGCTTTGTCTATCCTCCCACATTTTGCATAGATTTCAAAAGGGCATCTACAACCACAAGATTTGAGAAAATTCATCTTCAGATTATGTTTTCCTTATGATTGGTTGACTCTTATACTAAATTAATATGTTCAATTTATGTTTCCTACTTGATCTAACTATCCAAAAATGGCAATTTAATAGTGGAAAGATATGATCCTACTTTCGTATAAATTGTATATGCAATATCAAGGTATGAATTAATATGTTCAATTAAGAGATGTTAAATAAAATAAATAAAACTAATTTAATGTAAATAAGGGAGACCAGTGCCTTATTGGGTAAAATGGAGTCAAATGAAAGCCTTTAATGAATGGTTTCTATCTAGCAGGTCCTCTAATTGTTTGGCATATAACTATGAGTTTACAACTGGTATAAACATGCAAGAGTGTAAATGATAAACCCTAGTTGAGGCAGAATATCAAATCTAATAATCTGATTCTTCTTAATGATCCAAATGGCATTCCCTGAATCTTGTAATTTATTGAAAGGAATTTTAATTCTTATTTAAAGAATCCAATAAACCAAATCACACAAAAACAAGAAATGTGTACTAATAAATAGAATATATACTGGATACTTCAATTTAAACAACCAAGAAACATCAGATTGGAGACAATCAAATAATCGCAAGAATCCAACAAACAATTGATACCAGAATGAAGCCACTAAATCAACAGTCTTTCATTATCTCCTTCAAAGTTCATACATGCAACATAGTCTCCTTGAATGTCATCATTTCTGAAAATTTAATTCTTACAACAGTCTATCCTATTCTAATTCTATCTTCTACCCCTTAAATTTATCCAACAACGGATACTTATACATCAGTTTGCAAAAGGACGTGCCTTTTCAAAAAGGTTTAAAGCATAAAAGGTTTAACAAATCCACTATTAACTAATTTCTCTTGAGCCACAAATGGACTGCAGACATATACTCCGTATAATCCTGGCACTCATGAGTGTCGGCATCTCCCAACGCATCGCGGATCACAATCTCCATCATTATCATTTGCTCATTTTTCTCACATGTTGCATCCAATATCACATATTTCGCAGTGGCTGTCTCCAGCATCCCTTGGAGTATTGTTTTGCACTCACTTTTCCATGTAGTTGCTTCCTTCATTTTCCCTTCATCATCACATAACTTGGTGAATCTATCTTTGGCAACCTCTGTCAATTCCTGCATATCCCCTTGTAACTCCACATAGAAATCCCTATGCCTATCCATAATACGATTGGCATTTTCAATCTCTTCATTACTAGTAGTGTCCTCCTCCAATTCCTCAATTCTTTCCTGAATTCTGCTATCCACTCTCCTGTGTTCCTTTATTGCATCTACGTACTGTGAATGTTTTCCATAGAGTTTATTTAACCAAGTGGTTAAAACAACCTCCCCTTTTTTTATTATTGCAGAAAATGCATCCATTCTCCCTTGAGAGTATGCAGTTGACCCTTCCCAACGGTCTTTTTTCTGTGAAATCTCACCTTGAGTAAGCATCCTTGTTGGTTCTATTACACCACCTACCAAGTCTTTCAAGCATTCATTCTCTCTCAACATCCTCTCATTATTGGTTTTGTACATCTCCCTTTCCCTTATCAATGCTTGGATTTGGGCTTTATTCAACTTGGCTATATTTATCCCAATATCAGCAGTCGCTACAGGATCAACCTCCACAGCCTTCAGGGTCATGACATGTCCGAATGCCTTTTCAGTATCAATAACAATTGATTTCTTGTGAGGAGGATACAAGGCCCAAATCATCAATGTTTCATCATCAAGATTGTATCTTGATCCTGTGTATACCTCTTTCACCTTCTCTATACTGAGCTTGTGGGTAGCATTGTTATCTTTTAAGAAACTATCAAAAACTAATGCAGAATTCATATCCAAACTTGGAAAAATCATAACACCTTCCTTTTCAAGGGTCATGTCAATCATCTCTTTGTCCACTTCATCCTTTAAGCTTTTTAACAGTTGATCCTCATTCCCTGGAGTGACATTGTCAACCTGTCCCCTTATCTCTTTCCCTTTTTTCTTATATAAAAATGTCTTAAACTCCGAGGTCTTTATAAATTAATCATCTGATATGAAAGACCTATAGTCTTTATGTCTTGTATCTACATCCATGGTTTCCTCAACATTTGTTTCTCTGGCAACATAGGCATACTCCTGAGTCTTCATTCTTGAAACTTTCCTCGATGAGCTTTGTGGCCTGTCTATTTCTGAAATCCCCTTAATGGAGGATAACAACTCAACATCCACCAACTCTTGATTATGTTTTTCAATCATAATTTCAGCTTCCTCTGCCTCCAAGTTTCTGATTATGTCATTAGATTTAAAGGGCACATGATGGTACCATCCGCGATTTACTTTTTGTCTAGCAGAGTGGATATACCCTTCTGGATCAAAGTTCTTTCTCACTAGTGCTCTGCTAATGTTGTAGTGCAATAATTTGTCCAGAATCAGATCATAACCTTCCTTGGCTAATATAGTGAAATCACTAAAACACAATCTACTGGGCATAAAATCCTGTTTCCCATATGAACTTAAGTTCATAACACTAGATTAATCCATTTGCCTAACAATTTCAAGGTATGCAATTCTATCCGGGACAGTTCTGGGTAGAATGAAAGGTGTATCCTCAAAGCCATAAACCCTAATCATTGTGGCATTCTCTAAGCAATACCAATCCCCCCAGTTGTGGTTAATTGGTCCATTGTAATCTCTAGGCCTAAGAAACCTTTTTACTTGTTCAGATAAAGAATAATCACAAGGATGGCTAAAAAATCTATACAAGGGTTTCGCAATGAATTCTTTAAAATGCAAGAAATTTGAATTGGCAAACTTGTTGTCCCAAACAACAATCCATAATTGAATAGGCAATGGCCTACCTTCCTTGTCAGATTGTGAAATCCTCAGCTCTTGGGGCCATAAACCTAACTCTTATACAAAATACAACACTAAGGGCATCAGTAGTGAGTAATTTCTGAGATGGAGAACATAAGCACCACTCTTTATCGCCATCAAACCTACATCCAGCTCCTTAAAAACATGTGCAACATAGTCAAATGATCTGGAATTGTGGTACTGAATGTCTACAGAAATCACCATGGGCACAACCACCATATGCTCAGGTACCTCCATCCCTAATACCTGTCCCACTGAGTAGTAAGTATATTTTAGGTAAGGTTCCAAGAGGTCTACATGAGAGGGTGGCCCCTCACTGTCTTCCATTGGAGTAGGTTTGCCATGACACCTAATTTTGTGCAGAGGTAACCTCCACCCTTTATAAGTGGTTTCCATCCTTTTGAACTCACTATCGAGCTCTTCACTCACTACTTTGTCACTACATATTCCCTCCATTATGAAAACCTCAGATACATGTATCAATGGATTCCCTGACAAATCACATATAGCTTTCTTTTTTGAATCATAGTGTCCAGCCAACAATTTTACCAGGTCGACATTAATAAAAACATTAGGGCACACTAATTTCCCTAAATTGAGTCTCCATGGATTGCATATTGGCTCAAAGTGATTTCTCCAATGGTAATGGAAATGGAATAACTCATAGCCTCTAATCAGAGTCCAAACATCACCTATAAATTTTCATTTGTCATCCAATTTGTCAACTTCCACTTTGAGCTGTGCAAAACACCTAGCTTTAGGTCCAGAACTAGGTAACTAGTCTATGAGGTATTGATTTAGCTTCCTTTCAGTACCTTCTAGTTGCAACTCAGTCTTTTGCTTTTTTGCTTTTGATTGGCTTCCCTCCTCGGGTTTTCTTCCCTTTAGTTTTCCTGAACCAATGCCTTCCATAATTCATATTTTTATGAATTCTGAGAGGATGAGAAACTTACTGTAACTTCTTCCAAACTCAAGCTAGGTGAATGCATTAATTGCTCTGCTGGTTCCCTTGCTCTCCTTTGCTTTGAATTCTATGAGACAATGATTTCAATTGATCATACCGTGATATGCAAAATCTCCTACGCTTTGTGGCACCATTAATGTCTTTTATCGATCGAGACATGAATGCTGCAAGTTTTTATTTTGAAATTCTCGCTGTCACATCAGGGTTCAACGATCACCCACCCACCAAGACGTCTTGCAGTTTCCCTAACATCACAAGTCTCCCCGATAGTTTCTTTCCTTTTTCTTTTATATCACCATGACTTTCACTGAAACAACTATCGCTCAGACTTAATGAATCGGGCCAACGGTTCTTTGCCTTACTCCAAAAGTACTTTGTCTCACCGAGATGTTTACTTTATCGAGTATGTCGTCGAGACCAAGCAATTTGTTCTGGTGATAGAATAATACTTGCTGTGATGTCTCTTAGATCTCCCCATAGTAACATGTCTCACCGATACACCTCTTCTTCGGCAAGACAACGAGCATCGTCTTATCGATACCCTTTATCTCTGCATGCTCAATTCTATCGGTGTAACCTGAGGGGTTGGTAAGACTTTTATGAACTCTTCCCGACATCGTTTGTCTTACCGATTGAGTTCTCCTTTTGCTTTATTGGAAAGACCAATAGCGCTTCGGCCAATGTTTTCAAATCTCTCTCTGACGTCCAAAGTCTCTCTGATAGACTTTACTTTTCTCCAATCGGCAAAAGGTAACTTAGCTCGATATGACCTTACACCATCACGTCGATACCTTTTGTCTTGTCGATAAGTAATACAAACCCACATTCTCCTAGTGTATAACTTTGTCGGTATGACTCGTTTGATGTCTCACCGATACAATAACATCGATAAGACATTTCAAACCTTTGGCCAGTCTGTCTATTCAACATTCACCCATCTGCTAAGACGTCTTGCAATTTCCCCAACATCACAAGTCTCCCTGATAGTTTCTTTCTTTCTGCTTTTTTATCTCCATGACATTCACCAAAAAAACTATCACCTAGATTGAATGAATCGGGGCAACAATTCTTCACCTTACTTCGAAAGCTTTTCGTCTCACCGAGATGCTCACTTTATTCACATATGTCGCCATGAACAAGTATTTGTTTTGCCAACAAAATGGTACTCGCTATGATGTCTCTTAGATCTCCCCGCGGTGACATGTCTCACCGATATGCTTTTTCTTCAACGAGACGATGCACATTGTCTTCTCGACACCCTTTATCTTTGTATGCTCCGTTCTGTCGGTGTAACCTGAGGGGTCGGTAAGACAATCTGAATTCTCCCCGGCATCGTTTGTCTCACCGAGTGTGTCCTTCCCTTGCTTTATCGGCAAGACTAATAACACTACGAGCAGTGTTTTAAAATCTCTCTCCGATGACCAAAATCACTCTGATAGACTTTACGTTACTCCAATCGGCAAAAGTTAATTTAGCTCGATGTGACCTTACATCGTCTTGCCGATAAGACATAAAAACCTGCATTCTCTTTGTGTATAACTTGATTGGTGTGACCCTTGCTATGTCTTGTTGATACATTTAGGATATGTATATTATCATCGATGAGACCTACATCAACTTATGCCGATATTTTCATATGTAAAGATTTTAATGTCAGATGAAATTTATGGGGCGTTATGGCACAATTTTAAATTGGATTTTGGTAAAATATGCTATGTGAGGATATTTTTGTCTGCATTATGAATCTTTTTTGGAGACTAATAATCATGAAGAAATAATGAATTTGTCAAAATTTGACAGTTCCAACAACATGAAGGTTTGATGTTTCATGACAATACAAGCATTTCAGTTATAATGATATATTTAGAGCTCATGGCTCTCCTTTGTATAATCATATCACAATTTTGAATAATATAATCAAGGGTTATGGTGTTCATCTCACTATTATCATGGTGTGTATGATTTCCATTTTTGCTTTAATTCAAAGAGTAAATTAAAATGCTTGGATGGAGTCATAGATGGATATGTTTGTAAAGGGATTTGATAAGAAGTATTGAGTTAGGATAGAAATTGACACTGTTGTAATGCAATATTATTAGAGATCTTATATGTTATGTGTTTGAACTTGTTATGGAAATCTAAATATTTGTGAATTAATTTGACTCCCCAATAGTATATGGCACTGGCCTAAATTGTATGTGTTTGTAAGGTTCTTTGTATGTTTGTCTTAGCTTAGAGCTTGCTGCCAAATTGCAAATTAAATGACTATCTTATGTGGTGAAATGTCATTGTAATCATCTCATGCTCGAAGTAGTTGATATTATTGATGCTTTTCTATTGTTTAAATTGATATATCAAGCATATATATATATTCAGTTTACCGATACACATTTTTTGTATTTGTGTGATGTGATTATTTGGTTCTTTCAAGTAAAGATTAAACCCTCCTAGTCAATCATAGTAACTAAAGAGTATTAATTGTATCAATAAGAAGAATCACATAACTAGGATTGTCATTCTATCTCAAGTAGAGTTTGTCAGTCATTTACTTGCACATTGATACAAGTTATAAACTACATCTATGTGCCAAACACTTTGAATTATTGCCATCATAGATTACACTTTTATAGATCTTCATTAGACTCCATACACCCAACAAGGTAGTGGTCTCATGCTTTCATCTTTTGGTTTATCCATTTTATTTTTTACATCTGTTCACTAACCATATTCTAATATAATTCAAATATAATTAAAATTAAAAACATCATAAATTAATTATGTAACCACATAAGTCAAATATAATTCTTTCAAGAAATTAATATCAAATAGATAATACAAATTAATGTCATTGATCTTCTTCTTCATCCAACTCTTTGTCTGTATCATCCGATCCAGATTCAACATTGTAAGGATTGGTCATATCATCATCATCATCATCATTGATATCAATTTCGATAATGTCATCATCCACACGGATATCATCTTCATGAACATTAACTCCTACATCATCATGATCTAGTTCCTCCTCTTCAACATTTTCGTCAGGCACATCATCAACTAACTGTTGATCCCGATCATCATCTACATCATCTTCTATTTCTTCAGTATCTTCTTCTTCCACCACATTATACTTTACTAGCCTTCCTCTTGGATCATGTCTAACAACATATGACCAACCCGCTTTATGTGGAACCTCTGAGTAAAATACCTGCTCACATTGGCTTGGAAGAACATAGGGCTCATTTCCAGCTCGCTCAAAATACCTTGTATTAACCATGGTAAATCCATTATCATGTTCAATAACAGTTCTCTCGGGATCATTTTCATTCAATTGTAGCCTGTACCATAGGATGACGAACAAAACTAATTTGAAGGACTTAAAGTCACACTCAAGTATATCATCCAAAATCCCATAGTATTGATTTTTTGAGACTTCTGGATGTATGTCACTTCTAGATGAAACATTAGTCACCTGGAAGACTGCAGTTATCCCAGAATCACAAGTTTTCTTCATGTCATCCAACTTTTTGATTCGAAATTTACGACCATTGCACCACATAGCCTTGTGGTGTTTCACCTGCAATATGTCAAACATGCAAAACTTATTGCAATATCGTCAGTTGATAAACATATTTATTCTTGGCCGAATGTATGCAAAGAAAAAAATCTCAACATATATATACATCAATATAATTGAAAATAATTAAATAATATGGGTGATTAATATATTTATACATACCTATTTATCTCTTAAACCATATGCTAAATCAATTTCCCTTGGTGTAACATTGGAATCTCCATTATGATGATCTTCTTTAACCAATGAAGCCACACCTTCCCATGTTAATGTGCGACCAGATTGTTGACATCGTTCAATCCATACCGTCATCCAATGAAGATTGTTTACGACATACAAATGTAGTGCATCCCACTCTCGACCAACTATATCAAAAAAAATAAAATTCACAAACGACGTATAATTAGTTAATTGCCACGGTATACAACCTTAATTTATAAGTACAATATACATAAAAATCAAATGTAAAATGTATTCTAATTAATCTCTGGTGTAGGAGCACACCTAGGCTAACCTCAATAGTTAGGATATTTTAGGCTTGTATCTAACATTAGCCAAGTCAGAGTAATTGTATGTTTGTTTTGGACCTTAGAAGGTCATTGTTGTGGCTAGGTGAGTTAGTCATTGTTAATAGTTTTTACATTGCTTAGCCTTAGTAGCTTAAGTTGGGATTTGAGTCTTAAATGTGTTCTAAACACATGAATGATGTTAGAAAGATTCCATGAGGCCTTTAATGGTGTTGGTTACTCGAAATATAGGAGATAGAGGTCCTAAGAGTTAGGAAGGTGGCATAATGATAGAGTTGCCAAATGTTGTTACAAAATTGTCATGACAATAGTTGCCATTATGGCAAATGTTGCGTGCAACTCGGTTACATAGGATCCCCTAAAGGATAGGAGTGGAAGATCGACCAACATACCCTACAAACATGGTGAATGGCATCTAATATGAAGTAGACTCGAATTCAAGAAAGAGGGAGATTGGAATCAAGTTTTTGGAATAGAAGATAGCTCTGCAATTTTTGTTTTTATGTGAACTCTGAGTGTTATTGAGTGACAGTGATACTAAGTGAATTGGATGTTTTGATTTAGTGTTAGATTCATGTTCATGGGAGAGTATTAAACTTTTTTCATTCTGCAAGTAAGTTGATTTAAGTTGTTTTAGTGTCCTGAATAGATAGGTTAAGGTTTAAGGGTTTTACTGGTCCTGTCCTGACCAACTTGTGTTTTTATGGCTCCCCCATGAAATCTAGTCATGGGATTTTCCTGAGGGTAGATGGATGTGTTAGGGGAGCCATTGGTCTATACATATGTAGAGTTAGGAGTCATGGAGAGTGGAACAACTATATTTAATGTCAAGTCCTAGGCGAGCTTAGAGTGCTCGATTAGAGGTTTGACAGTAATGAATTGAAGAATTTAGGCAGGGGATTGAGGTACAGTACATAACAAGTATAGTTCTAGGTAGGGTATAGACATATCCTAACATGCTAGAAGGATTGAGATTCTATCAATCCATTTGACTGAGGTTTGAGCAAAAAAACCAGTGGGGTCCTACAAACGAGGCCTAATGGCCCTATTTAACCTAGATAATAGGAAACTAGTGTACAAAGGACTTAGGAGTATAGAATCTTTTGAATCCTTCAAGAAATCCAAAAGGGTATTCGAATGTGGAATTGGGTTTTTAAGTTGTTTGGAAAGTTTGGGCAGGAACGAAGTAAAGGTCTCTGTCAAGGGCTATAAGAAATAGGCCTCCTCAAGACCAATTCTTGAAACCGGTAGGAAAGGAGTTTGGAGATCCTCCAAGATGGATCGAGTTGGAAGTAAATGGCATGTTTCTAATGTGTTTGGCACCCCTACAATCAATTCAATGTTTATGTGATGTTGGCACTTAGAGTCTTCTAAGTGTAGGAGAGAGTTTGCACATAACAAAGTGGTGTTAGTCCTTCAAGGTGAAGCACAAGGTGTGAGACTCCTGGAGAGGAGTTGGATTAGGACTTAGTTAATCATCTAAGCCTAACAAGGACCTAAAAAATATTAGGTTCCCAGAAGAAGACAAGGAAAGGTCTTCTTAGCTAGTTGTGCAAGAAAGCCTTGGAACACTTACACCAATCTCCATGACCATCTTATAATTACCTGACACTTTCCTCAATCTACCTTTCCCCATTAAGTACTCCCCTTCGAATTTTTTAATGGAGTTGGGATCCCAAATGCGATCTACATGGATCTTTACTACAAACTTAAGAAGATATTTAGTAATGTACACCATGGTTTGGTATACCATGTATCCCTCCACCACAGAACCCTCAGGATGTGCTCTCTATCTAACCAAAGCCTTCAAAAATTTCAAGTGTCTATCAACCATCTACATTGACCTTGTATGTACAGGTCCACACAATTCAATCTCCTCAACTTGGTGTATGAGGTAGTGTTCTTGTACATTGAAAAATGTCGAAGGTAGACAGTTTTTCATTTCACACATTAGATGAGGAATTCTTCTCTTCCATTAATTTATATCTTCTTTATGGATTGCTTTAGATGACAGCCATCTACAAGTGATTCAAGGCACAAATATATTAATGAGATTAACAAAAATATACAATGAATTGAACAAATATCGCTACTTACCTCATGTATTTTCCAAGCTCATATATAACTTGCTTGACATTGTTGTCGAAGTTGTGTGGGAGAGATAGAGGTAGAACGTACTACAACAATTATAAAATGATCTTTTCATTAATATTTTTCCAAAAGTAGTAAACATAATACATTGAAAAGTACATGCAGTATACAAATATATATATAATATACCAGAATAATTAACTTAATGAAGGTATGTCAATCATGCGTTTTCATCCTTGACCCAAATTCACCTTTCTTTGTTATGATATTGTTTATGTTGGTAGCAAATCCTATGGGAAATCGAATTTTTCGTATGACTTGTTTTATAGTATTGCTTTGCTGCTCTGTTAATAACCAAGGAAGGGCACTTAGATTAATTTGGTCTCCATCGCTATTTAATTGAATGACATTTTTCATTGCATGACTGGCTTCTTGAATGTCACTACAAATTTTGACAATTTTTTCTTTGTCATGCCTTCCATCCAATATTTTCCATAACGTTTCTGTCATATTCTTTCTGATATGCATTGTATCAAAAAAATACACAATTTGTAGCTGCTCATAGTAGGGCAACCTACTAAATTGTCTGGGATAACTTTTCAGTCCCTGTGGAAACCAACCATTAATGCCTTGACGACCTTCATGAAGCATATAAGTTAAACAAATTAACAACGACAATCATTGTCAATTACAACATGATCACAAAATAAAAATAAAAATTCAAAACATATCATAAATGATAGATAAACAATTTGATCCAATGTATAACCTTGACGATTAATTTTATTATATTCAAACTTCCATAGGCGAGGTGTCATTCTTCGTGGTTTTGATGTAGTCTCTTCTTTCCCATTGAAAAGATGTTTTTCAGTAGTTCGATAATTATGATTTCTATGGAGGAAGTGCCTATACTCATCAAACACCTGCTTTCCTAAACTTGTTGAACGACGAGATTTCATCTTTGGGCCACAAATTGGACATGCAAATTTTCCCTTTGTTTGAAGACCTGCAAATCATATATAATTGGATTAAATATGTCAATTTTTATAATTATATAAAATGAATAGATTATTTAAAAAATATGCATGATATCTAATTCATAAAATTAAATATCGTTAAAGTCATGTAGTCTAACGTTATAACATACCAAAAAAATGTGTTAGCCCTGGGGCATCATGAATTGTCCATACAAGCATTGCATGGAATTGAAATTGTCTTTGTCCTATTGGTCTAGATACGTCATACATAGTGACACCATTCCATAACTTTAGTCACTCGTCGATAAGAGGCTCAATATATACATTCATATCTTTAACTTGGTACTTACCTAGTTGAATGAACATAAACATTACATAATTATTATAACCATTTTACTGCAATACATATAAATTCATGTACATGACTATTAAATGAAAAACACATAT
Source organism: Sequoiadendron giganteum (assembly GCA_007115665.2). Lineage (NCBI taxonomy): Eukaryota > Viridiplantae > Streptophyta > Pinopsida > Cupressales > Cupressaceae > Sequoiadendron > Sequoiadendron giganteum. Next base: position 484,346,050 of record CM021109.1, read on the forward strand.
AAGTCATTATGCAACAAACAAGACAAATGAGATGGTACTACGCTAAAGAAAATTGATGTAAAAAAATACCTGGAACAATCATTGCCAACATTATGTGCTCCCTCTTTATTGACATCTATGGAGGAATGTTATTGTTGATAACAAAAATAGGCCACACCGAGTAAATAGATCTCAGCTCTCCAAATGGATTGATACCGTCCACTTCCAATGAAAGCCTGAGATTACGAGGTTCTTCTTTAAAGTGTGACCATTTTTCCTCCATGTCCCTAAATGCAGAACCATCCACAGGCATTTGAATAATCTCATCTCCACTTCTATTACATGCATAGTAATCCATAAATTGTGCTAAGCTTTCACACCTAAATAATTGTTGCATACGTGGAATAATGGGAATATAACAAAGAACCTTGCGAGGCACCTTTTTTGTTAGTTGATCTGTTCGATATCTACTGATATAACATTCTGGGCATTCTGTTGCAAATTCATGTTGTTTATGATATATAATATGATCATTGGGACATGCATCTATTTCTTGATACTCCATTCCAATATCTTTCATAATGCCAGATAAATCTCGATATGAGCGAGGTAAAATATTTGATGGTGTTAACAAAAAATAACTTCTTAATATAAAGAATATTAAAGGTACATACTTCATCCTTTATTTACTAGCGATGAACTAACAACAATTAAAATAGATGAAAAAAAATAACATATATGACATACCTTAACATCCGTGAGATTGCTATGTTGGATAAACCATTCATAACCTTCAAGTTCACCAGCAACAATACAGCAGAGAGAAGAGTTGTTTGGGAGCCTTCATAAAGCTGGCTCGTATGCCTTCTCAAGTACAGGTAAATCATGAACATCATCAAAGTCATCTCGATCAACATGATCAGATGTGCCACTACATGTGTCATGGATCAATGTATTTGTACCATCATCTTCAATTGTGTTTTCTGGTGCATGATCATCTTCTTCCATAGGATCATTAACTTCATCTTCGATATTCACAGCTCCATGTTCCTCGCTTGCAAAACCACATTCTCTGGGCCGTGATAATTCATATCGTGTGCCCTAGGGCGCCCCACCTTTATAATAATGACAGACACAAATAAACCATGATCATGATCAAGTGATTTTTTATATATATATCAAATGTTAAAACAATATAAACATTTACAAATTCAATCAATATAAACACATATAATGAACAACTTACCAATGGACAATAATCATGCCCCCCTTCAACATGACCATGCTGCCTACAATGTTTCTCAGCTGTTGTGATTAAAAGTCTTCTCATCTTTAAGCCCTTGCAATTATTGCAAGGACAATAACATTTCCCATCACCCTTTCTTTTCAATATAGCCCACAATCTAGCAACTATCTCTTCATTTTGTTCTAGACTAATATTATCTAACATGATTTTTCTTTACCAAGCTTGAGTATTTAGATTTTCAAAAAATATCAAACTCACACGCACTCCAATAATTTTTAATCATACAGAAGTAACAAAATATAATAATTATGATATTTTAAACCCAAAAAAATCGGCATGCAACCACCCCTGCAAAAGAGAAGATAGTCTGAAGTTAATGACCCCAAAAAACACTTTCAAATGCTAATTCCAAAAATTATTAAATTCTAATTTTACAATGATTTCCAACTGTTATACTCCTAAAATCAGAATATTGAACTTGCATAACAAAATTTGGAAATGAAATTCTCAAAATGCAGCTAATAGGCCTCAACAATTAAGGCCTTCTCAAGACTTTGTGAAGTCACTACAAGGTTTGCAGGCCTTACCTAATGATTTGAGCAAGAGGATTAAAGAGTTGGTAAAGAGTTTTGATGACTGGAGTGGCACATCTTTACCAGATATTGTAGATTCCCAAGGAAATGTTAGATCACTGCTGCAATGGTAGGACAGGGTAGATGAAATCATTAACACTAGCACATTTTTGGAATCTTTTGAAAGGGAGGCGAATCAATTAGCAGTAAAGTATACAACTTACAGTGCAAAGGTAAATTAGGTGGTAAATTTTAATTGGCCAATGGATGAGGAATATAAAAGATGGGTAGAAAAGTACTTAACTGAACAAGAATAGGATAGAGTCTACAATCGACAGTTAACAGCTCAGCGGTTATGGTTATAACAAATTTTGGCTATGTCTTGGTGGCAATTTTGGTGCAAGTTTTCAAAGTTTGACAAATGCAATAGTTATTCTCTAGTGGACGGGATGAACAAGAAGATTCTCCAAAGACTTAGTTGTTGTAACCAATTTTTGAAATGTCATAAGGCGGTCCAAGTGACCAGTGACAGGTGTATTTTTGGTTTGATGCTTGTTGCTCCTTCATTTTCCCTATAAGAAGGGTTTCAGGACCAAAAATATGGCCGATTAGCAAGTTAGATATCTTTAGGTCAAGTCTAACTGAAGTTGCAGAGTGAATTTGTAAAGAGCCTGATATTATAGTGAAGATACTATTCTTAGGTTTGGTGATGTGAGTGTTCCAAGGCTTGCTTGCACTACAACTAAGAGACCTAGCTTGTCTCTTCTAGGAACCTAGTCTCCCCTAGGTCCTAATTGGCTTAGATGATTAACTAAGTCCAATTCTAACTCTTCTCTAAGAGTTCTATCCTTTGTGCTTCACCTTGGAGGACTAACACCATTTGACAAGTTCAATTTCTCTTCCTCACTTAGGAAGTTCTAAGTGATAACTTCTCACAAACATCATTCTTCATTTCAGGGGTGCCCATCCTATTGAAAATATTCATAACCTTGCATATTTTAACCATTTTAGAAGGTTCTTCAACCCTATCCTTACCAAGTTCAATGTTTCACCATTTAAGACCTTAAATAGGCCTATTCCTTGTAGCCTTTACCAGTCCTGTTCTGTCAATTCTTGCTAAATTTTTCCAAATACCCTACAAAAATAAAGGCAAATTTGGATACTCATTTGGAAGTTTTAAAAGGTTCAGTGGGGCTTAGGGCCTGACAACCTCCATACACTAGTTTCCTAAAACTTAGAACAATAGGGCTAAAAGGCCTAATTTCTAGGACTGAGTGTAATCTTGCTTGGAACCTGCTCAAACCATAAACTAAATAATTGACATGACCTCAGTCCACCTAGTATGATGAGCTATGATGAAACCCTACTTGAACCTATACCTCTTTACCCTGCAAGAAATCTTCAAAGACATTCTTAGACCTTTAACCGGGCTCTGTCTGCTCGCCTAGAGACTAGTGATAAAAAGAGCTCTCCACTCTTTCATGCTTCCTAATCCTAAATCTATATACACTAATGACTCCCCTAACATTTCCACTTCTCCTTAGGTGTTTCCCAAGGCTAGATTTCATAGGGGAGCCATGAAAGCACTGACTAGTCAAGACTGGACCAATAAGAACTTAAAACCAAAACAATTTGCCTAACACCAAATATCCTACTCTAAAAAACTTGCTTATCAAATGAAAAAGACTAAGATAATCCTATAGAATAATAAATAAATACTAAACTAAGTCTCTCAATCCATTAAGCATCTCTTTCATCACAAAATTTTGGGTTGTTTTTGAAAACACTGTTGCAGAGCTCTTTATTTTACTTTCAAAAACTAATTACCAATTACATCATGTCATGAGATTCGAGTCTTGGGTCATACTAGATGCCATCCCCATGATTCTAGGGCATGTTGGCCGATCTCCCACTTCCTATTCTCAAGGTAATCCAAAGGTAACCGAGTTGCATGCCCATGCTAACTTCTTTACAACATTTGGCATCTTTCTCTATGCCTTGATCCTATTTCTTAGGACCACTATTCCCTCTAGATTCCGAGGAACCAACTCATTTAATGGCCTTAAGGCATCTTTACAACAACCACTAAGCATTTAGAACATCTTTAAGACTCTAATCTCCCATAGACAACTAACATTAAGAAAACTTAAATTACTAACACTGGCTATTTTTGTGACCTTAGTCCTAATGACTAGCTCACCTAGCCCACAAAAGCAATGACCTTCTAAGGTCTGAAAACAAACTAACATCCTAACTTGGCTAGAGTCAAGTACAAGCCAAAATAACAAACATGGAGGTTAGCCTAGGTGTGCTTCTGCACCATTTGGTGTCATTCTGTTGTAGGTTTTAGTTTCATGGGTACTTAATTTTCAAGACAGTACTAGCATCTGAATGAAAATTACTCATTTCAAGGTCATGTATCTCCATTGTATGAATATATTATTATCTTGAATAAAATGATCAAGGATTATTCTGTTCATCTCACTGTTATGGTGTGTGATTCTCATTTTGGCTTTAATTCAAGGAATTAATTAAAATGCTTGAGTGAGGTTATAGGTGACTATGCTCATATAAGGATTTGATAAGTAGTATTGGGTTAGAATATAGATTGATGGTATTGTAAGGCAATATTATCTGAGATTTTATATGCTATGTGTCTAGCAAATAAACTTGGTTACAGTAAAAAAACAACCAACACCTTTGATATTATCTAGCTATGGCTCCCAAATCTATTGCAAATTGATCATTAGGGTTAAAATTGAAACCTTGCAAATATAATATTTTTCCAAATCCATCAAGAATTCTCCATCAGTTATAAACAATTCCCTTATAAAGAATTTGTGAAGCCAGGTCTAAAATCTGGAAATGAAATTCTAAAAATGCACAAGACAATAAATGAAATCTGATGAGATGTTGCTTTCAAATATGATTTTCAAACCTGGAAGTACAAATCTGACTTCACAAATGAATTATGGAAAAAGACAATGACTTCCCTCAACCTGGCGATATGTTCTTGAGCTTCTTCTGATTTTCCCCAAGAAAACCATCGAGCAAAACACTGTCGCAATAAATAGTCGAGCTCATTTCAATTTATGCCCGCCACAATTTAACTTTGCAGGACCGTCCCAATTTTGACGAAAGATCTTCGTCTAAACGTACAAAAAACAATGGCTCATCGAAATTTCGACGAATGTCGGGGTAAAAATTAAAAAAAAATGGAAATTCGCACAAGTGCCCGACGATACATCTAATTATATAGGTTTCATCGGAAGGTTTTGTCAGAAATTGGGGTCAAATGAGTTAGTGTCTAAATCAAACTTTAGTGTTTGCTATTCTTGTTTCTTGTATGGAATGATTATAGTTTAACATCAACATTGAGAAATATGAGAAACTTCTATATCCAAACATCTTGATTCATTTCTACATTCCACTTGACTATAGTTTTCATAGTTTGATATCTCATGGTCTATTTCTTGCAAAATGAAGATGTAAAATTTATTGAAAAGGGACCTAGTATAATATTTTTCATGTGACATTTAATATTGAATTTATTTCTCTTTTTCGTGGAGGAACATATGGACCTTATCTTGTATGGATTTAATGACACTCACTTATAGAAGGAATCTTTTCATACTTCACATAACTCAATTGGAGTAAAATTTTGTCTTATAGGTTTTTTCTTATTCTAATTTTGGGGGTACATAGTCTTTGCACTTTGAGATTATTTCACACTGTATAAGGGTACCTAACATGGCCTTGTTGCTAGGACCTATTTATTCTTACCTTAGATACACTTAAAGGGGGTTGTTAGTGTAATATTTTTCTCTAAGTGTGGCATTGCACTTATTAAGTTTACTTAGGTAATGGGTGAACACACAATAGTGTGTTCCACTTTTTGGCCAAAGTGAGACACTAAAGTCAACATTGTAAACAATTTTTTTACTTTCTAACACCTGTAGCAACTAAACAATTAAGAATCTAAAGATGATGTGGACTACTGATTTTTAAAATTTCATGTGTATATTTAAAATTTATTTTTAAAAATAAATCAAAACATATTTTGTGAATTTCTTCTATGTAACTTTTAATAACTTGTTTTTTATAGCAAATCATACTTTTTTAAAGTGATGTTTATATCATATAGCATAATTTTTTTTATAGAAATGATAAAATTATAGAATTTCAAAAATAGATTTGTAACATCTATTGCACGGATAATTTTTCATATTTTTATTACATATTTTTTAATTAATTTTTGAATTGAGCTTAGTTATAACTTGGATATAGGTTTATACCATACATCATAACTTCTCTTTGTATCCAAATTAACTCTCTTTTTTGAAACAAGGACATCAATACCTAGTAAATAGATTTTCTTTAAAAATCAGTTATTATTTTTCCATGTGTGTGGAATACAGATCTTGGCGATCACTAAAAATCCTATGGTCACTAGAAAATAGAAAATAAATATAATAATAAAATTTATTATATAGTAAATTATACTCATGGGGAAGCTTATTTAAATTTCTATAATCTTACAAATTATCTTGTCAATTTTATTCCATTTGAGGGTCCAACTAGAGGTTTGAAACTATTTAATTATAAGAAAAAAATTGAGACATATAGTGTACGAGGTCATCCAAGGACCTTTGTTTCAAGGTACTTTGAATAAAGGTGAATGTATCTTCAAACAAATGTGAGACCTTTGTTCAAAAATCTTTAGAAAAAGGTAAAACCTTTTTTTGAAGGTACCTTCATTTATAGATTCCTTTGTTCAAAGATCCTTTTGGCTACCCAAAATATTTTTATTTTTTTAAGTTGAAACACCTTTAAATGAATAATATAATTCCTTTGAAGGTATTATTATATCATTTCTAAATCAATAAATGAATTCCTTCCAATGAAGAAATCCTTCATTTGAATGTAATTTTTGCAAAATCTTTGAACAAAGAAAATTTCATTCAAATAAATGTCTTCAAACGAAGGTGTTTGCTACTTTTCACTCATTTGAATTAATAATATAATGTCCCAAGTTTGAGACTCACTATCATGGTTTTAACCTAATTTATTTTTACTTAAATAGAATAGAATAATGGGGTTCTACTTTTTTCCTTTGGATAAGAAATTTCTTATTTTATTTTTTCCTTCCTCTTCCTCATCTTCATCAAATTTGAAATTCAAGAGGTTGTATATTCTAACTTTTTCCTTCCTTCCAAAGATATATCAAAGAATCTATTGTGATATTTTTCACTTTTCTCTCAAGAATCAATTTCTTGTGCTTTTTTATTTTAATTATTAATTTGTATTTAATAATTTTAATAATTTCTATCACATGCACTAGTTTTTGGGTTAATATTTATTTTGTAGATTCTAAAAAATATCTTCTGTAGATAATAAATGTTGAGGGGGATTATGAATAAGTTCTTATATGTAATTTTGGAAAAGAAAAGTGAGGCAAATTTGAGGGTGAATTTAGATTTATAATTATCAAACTAATGATGCTAGGATAAAATTTGACATAAATTGTTGAAGATTGATAGTTTGAAATAAATATAAGCATTAAATGAAGATTTTGTGGGATGAATTATATCTAATTCATCCAAAAGGAAATCATGTGATATAAAATAATAAGATGAGAAGCAAGGAATAAATAAGAGAGACATAGGTCAAGAAGTCTAAGGTAAATAGAGGAAATAAAATTAGAAGATGTCATGAAAGAGAGTGGAGGAAAATGTGTGAAAGGGATAATGAGAAGGAGCTATAGGAAGAGAATATTTGGAAATTCAAGAAAAGGGATGTATTAACAAAAAGTAGAATGAAAATAAATTTAACATATTCTTAGAAATGTTGAGGGGCAAGGGAGAAGAATCAATTGTTTATAAGAACATTATGAAAGATAAAATAATATAGTATAAGGGAGTTTAATTTTGATGAAGGAATATTAGGGAGTGAAGTAGTGGGGAAAATAAATTATCTTATGGAGGTGGTTTTTTTGTTGTATAAATAAAAATTAGAATTAGGTAGGTAGGAGTGTTGAAACCACAAAATCAAAGATATATATTAATTGTTCTAATTGTTTAGTGTAAGTTTAGTATGTATTCAAAACTAACTTAGGGTAATTTATTTCATCCACTAACAATTAAAAATAAATATAATATTCACTTATTTCTCATAGAAATATTAACAACTTTCATATTCAAATATGTAGTGTTTTTGTAGTGTATTAAAGTATGTCATTTTTTATCAAAGAGTAAACTATATAGTGGACCATTCATGATTATTAGAGATGGGTTTTATGAAGCATTATGTAGGGATTATGAGTCCATGAAGATTAACTAAAAAAAATAAAAATTTAATACTAATAAAATATCACATAACTTTTAGATTTATAAGTTTAAATCTTTTAAGTGTTTAAGAGTTAGGAAATGGAATAATGTGAACTATGTAAATATAAATTAGTTAGGAAATTTTGTATGATAAGGAGATTGATTGTGGATATATTGGTTAGAAAAATATCATAATAGGAGAAACTCTATAAGTTTTTAACATTTTTTCATTAACAAAAAATAAATCATACAAACTTGGGTGCTATTACAATAAATAATGTACTAGGTTATTGGTGCAATTAGAAGAGATAGATATAGGAATTTGGGAACCATAGTAGAATGCAAATTTTGGATTTGGAATCAAAGGAGGGAGTAACTGAAAACTAAATAATTATACTAGGATGCTAGTTAAGATAGAAGTATAGTATAGCATTAGAGAAAACAATCCTGAATTATATGACTAGACTATTATATGTGCTAGGGATTTAAGACCTCCAAAATATGTTCTCTATTCTCTATGAACAAAAAATATATCTTTGGATTCTCTATATTTTTCATATATTCCTGATATTTAAGTTTCAATCTAGGGGACAAGGGGAAAGGATGCAAATATATTGGAAGCTATCTATCATTTTGATATATAAAAATGTGGATACTTTAAGTTTACTTTCCAAAACCTACGATTAATTCCACCATTTCTAGGATTTCATTGGGATACAAATCAACAAGGTACATAGATTGAATTTCAATCTCCAAGGTGAGTCAATCAAATCTAGATCTTATCATTTTGAGTCTTAGGACTGAATTGGAGTGATTTCCCTAATTAGACTATGTGGCCTAATATGATGAATTGTAAAATTCCAAAGATAAATAGACGAAAACAATGATTTACAAGTGGATCTAGGGGATGTTTGATGTGTACCTATCACCAAAATTTGAATTTATAATGTGCATATGCAATCGGTCGCCCAAGGGTGAATGGGTCTTTGATAGGGGGTCTTGAAACTATTTTGTAGTCCTCTAGTGTTGGAGCTGAGCTCTTGATTCCCGATTGTAAACTTGTCAAAATATCATCAATAAATTATGTAGGTGAGTTTTTTTTTCTTGACAACAGTGATGACAAAAAATGCCACAATTGATGATTTTACTTCAATATTTCTTTGATCCTTTCCAAACATGCTACCTACATGTAGACACCGAAATTTGGTCTAGGCTTGCGAACACCACTTTCAACATAATTTCATATTATCCATGGTCATGATTAAATAATGTTTATTATTTAATTACCCTTTCTAAACACATATTTCCTCTATTAATTAAATACCCCTTTTAATTAATTCATAATAACCTTTATTCAAGTTGATTAATTAAATAAATCATAACTAATTAATTCTCCTTAATTAAATAGTTTATTATTTAATTACCCCTTTCTCATATTTCAACTATAATTAAATATTTATTATTTAATTATTCATTTAATCCTTTTGAAACAGTTAATTAAATAAATTACATTATTTATATAATGAAAATCTTTCATTTTCGAATGTTGAATTAAATTAAGATTTAATTCATATTTAATTATTTATGTCACATTCTTTTGTCCTCTAGTTGACTAATCATTCACTCACCTTCTGACTCAAGATCTATTTTAAATCCCTCAGTTATCTCTGGATTCGATGTCTGATCGTCTCTATGAGAAGACTCTCTGTCATAACTAGTCAGTTAACTAGTTCTAACTTGTATGCATGAATGTGTTTATTAATTAGATATATTTATTTAATTAATTAATTCATGTATGCATTCGAATGAATTATTCTGCAAGTTCTAACTTTTTCTTTCTCCTTCAAAGTCTATTTCTTCTATTTTTGAAGACTCTTAACTGAAGATTAAATTGTTTATTTAATCTGGAACTCGTGTTCTTTCTATTTTCGAATAGTCTTGACACAAGATTAAGTTATCGTTCTAATTTAATCTTTATCCTGCAGACTTTCCTAACTCATGTTCTAACTGACACATAACTCACATCTTATGACATTCATCAACCTCATCCATCGATCTCTCTTTTGAATCTAAGCCGATCATTCGAAAACCAAAAATCTATAAAATAGCCTGTCATTATCATTATTCCTCCTCTCGAAATCAATACTTTTGAGAAGAAACTTAATTTTTGATATTTTTCTTAGACATTCAACAAGGTTATGCTTGCATCAATACTAAAAATCTGAGGGCAAGAATACTGAGACAACAAAATGGAGAAGGACAATCAAGATAATTCGAAGGAGTGGACGCATATTCAGTGAGACTGTTCTAGTTATAGTTATTATTGTTTTGTTCATTTTTACTCATTCTTAGTTATTTGATTTTAGACTAATACTTGTTAGATTAGATTTAACCATTCATCTATTCTAGTGCTGATTTCTCCATCTTAATTCTAGGTCATATACATCCTAGTCATAGTCATCCTAAGTTGCATGCATTTAGACACTTCCTAGGAAATTGCATATAATAGAATAGAATAAGTTTCCTCATCATTAGATAATTTCATGCTCCGATTTTTTCCTCATCATTGAACCTAGTCACTTTGGTCCTATTAGTTAATCTTTTCAGCTCAACAGTCTAGTTTGGGAAATTCACCTTGTCAACTATCTTTTGTCCTACAATCAGGTTCCTTGGTCAAACTCAAATCATTGCATGCATTTATTCCATAGGTTGTAGGTTATACCCATCTTAGAATCATTTACCATCATATTCTACTCGAGATTTTTCATATTGTCCGTCCTACCATACGTCATCTTAGTTTACGTCATTTTAGAAATCTTTAGCAACATCCTTTATTTTCAGAAAATCCAAAAAACAAAGAAATAGGTCATATCGGTTTTTAGACATTGTTTGCATTACCCCATTTTGAGAAACTTTTCATGGTTGAAACAAGGTCTAAAAAGAAATAGAAAGCAATGATAGACCCTCATGAATTTTTCAATCCTTTTGGAAATAAACCATCAGGGAAAGAGAGACCACACAAACATTTGCTTGAAAAATACGTCACTAGAGACACACATGGAGAATTTTATGTTGAAGACATAGATGCCGCCGTACGAGATCCTAAGTTTGCATCCTTTATGGATGAGTGTTTGGCAAATGATCCCCAATGATATCTAGCAAAGTTGCTAGTAGAAGGTGCCACACTACCACCAGGATTTGATATTCATACTTTGAAAACACCGTCTACTCAACCAACACAAACTGTGACGTCAAGTTTTTATATTCCCCAAATCATTGCAGCGATACCAAATGGAATACCTAATCAAACATCATCAGTTGTAAGCACAATCCCTTTCAACATAACACAAGGTTTACAATTTACTACGGGAGCAACTTCATCAAACCCTTTTGGCACAAACACAACTATACCAAACCAGAACATTCTAACAGGAAATATTCTTACACCAAACCAGAACATTTAGACAGGAAATATTCCTATACCAAATTAGAACATTTAGATAGGAAATATCCCCATATCGAGTCAGAACATTTTAATGGGATATATTTCCTCTCCAAATCACAACCCGTCACATAACATGGCATTTCAGAACACCTACATTGATCCAAACAATGCAAAAACATGTCCTTGAAACAAGTAGATGTTCTCCAAAACCAAATGAAAATGCTTCAACAACAGATGGACAACATTTCTATGTCAGGCAAATGAACTATCTTTGTGCAAGATCTATGTCCATGTCCTTTTGATAAAGCGCTCTACATGACACCCTTCACCCATGGATACATTATACCGAATTTACCTAAGTATAATGGGAGGAAGAATCATTTGGAACACATTAGATAATTCTCAACGACATGCATGGACATATCTTATGACCCCACATACTTGATGAGACTATTTTTGCAAACCCTTATTGAGATAGCACTGGAATGGTTCTCTAAATTACCATATGGCATACGATCCTGGGGTGAATTACTTGAGAAGTTTGTTGAACACTTTGCCTTTAATATAGACAATGAAGTAACAATAGCTACCTTGTGCCACACAACACAAGAAGATGGTGAAATTTCACCACTTTCTTCAAGAGATGGAGAAGTCTAGCTAGCAGATGTCCAGTTGAAATACTAGAAAAGCAAAAGGTCACGATATTCCTTGAAAACATCAATCCAAAACTAAGAGGTGACTTGAGGGTGCACTGTTTTACTTCATTCCTAGACTTGGTAAAAAAGGGCATCATCCTTGAAAAAGGCCTTATTGACAAAGGAGAAATTAAAGTACCAAGAAGAAACCCAGTCGTTCAACATCAAAATGCACCCAATGATAGAAATAAATTCTAGTCTAGAAACAAAAATGTTAAAAATGATGACATTGTTGATGCTAAAACCATACATACGGGACTGGTTATCACACTTAGAGGTTACAACCCCAATGAAGACATGATGAATAGTCTAGATCAAACAGCAAATTTTGTCCAAAATTGATAGCAACAATGGCCACAAAGGAGATTTCCTACACGTGAATTTGCCCCTTTGGGGCAACCAATCAAGACAATTTTAAAAGAGTTGATTAAACCTAATCTCATTAAACCTTTGGAACCAAGAGAGTATGATCCTGGATAGTTTAAACCTTCATGGTGGGATGATAATGCCTATTCTAACTATCATCGAACAAAAGGACACAACCTACAATAATGTCGCCAACTGAAGAATATTATACAAGACTTTGTTGAAAATGGAACCATAGAGGTCAATGGGAAGAAAAATACCAAGAACATTGATCATAAGGTCTTCACAGACCCATTACATGACCACACGAAAGGAAAAGCCTCTAGTTCGGGAACCAAGAATTCTCCATCAGCTAATTATGTAAATACCAAGTATGACTATGGAAAAGGAAAGATCATAAATCACCTCTGAGCTGCAAATGAAAATTTTGATACCATCATCATTAAGAAGCATCCTGAATGTGCTATAAACACACACAAAACAAAGATAATTATTCCAAGTCCTTCTTTTGAGCCACCTACACAGTCTTCCAAGTCTAAGTACAATCTCCTTGATCAACTGAGCAAAACCCCCGCACATGTATCCATTTTGGAACTGTTGACTTTATCACCTAAGCATCAAGTCATTCTCAACAAAGCCTTACAAAACATGACTATCCCTATAGACTTAGATTTCAATCGTTTCAAAGAAATGGTAGGATATTTAACCAACACCCATCATGCCACATTTTCCCAACAAGATTACCCAACCGAAAAGACTGATCATAATGACCCATTACATCTTGAAGTCCTAGTCCATCAAACCAAAGTCAGATGAGTCTTGGTAGATGAAGGAGCAGGTTTGAACCTATGTACCCTAAAATTGGTTAAGGCATTAGGATTCTCGAAAGCATGCGTAGACACCTCTAAGAGTATAGTCATCAAGGCTTACGATGATGAGGAAAGATCATCCAAAGGAGTTGTCATAATCCATATCAGAATTGGCCCAATAGTTATGAAAACTAGCTTCCAATTTTTGAATCTCACCCTTCTGTATAACCTATTGTTAGGTCGACCTTGGATACATGCAATGAAAGCCGTACCTTCCACATATCACCGATGTCTTAAATTCTTGTATAATGGCACCGAGATCATGATTGATGGTGATCCAGATCATTTTCAATACTGTACAAGCCTAAGGGAGATTCCACAATGACAGGTACCCATTAATCAAGAAGCTTCATCATCCACTTTATCCCTATACATTGATCCATCACATCTTACCAAGTCCATTTCATTCAAACCACCATCATCCACTCCTAAGGTCAAGATCCAAGATGAGGGTTGTGGAGAATATCACATGAAGGCATCATATTGTGTTAGTCAGCTGATTCCACCTAAGGCATATGGATTACCCATGATAGATAGAAGACAGTCAGTAGTCACATTTCATTCTCCCCCTACAATGACATTGACCAAATGGGGAGAGTTAAGTGAAGAGGTTGTGGACCAAAGTGATATTACCTCCTAGTTGTATGAGGAAGACAATGAATACCCCTCACCATCTATTCAAATAGCTAAGGATGAATATGGAAAATGCTTTAGGATAATGCAAAGCGAAGGCTATGACGGACATAGTGGTTTAGGACTACATCAAAAGGGAAGGATGAAACCAATCATTGTCTCGCCATGACTGAAATACCTAGGGCTAGGGTTCCAACTGCTTAGAATTGGTTTTCCTAGTACTTGATCACCATTTCAAGAGGAAGTGAGTGCTTACACAAACATCAAGATATCTCACAAACCACTTCCCCCAGTTTATGATGAAAGCCCTGACTCAAGTGACTATGAATGGGATTCCCTTTCCTCTACCAATACCATGAACCTAGATAGTCTATTTGGAGAATTGGACCTAATGATAAAATCCTTACTAAAGTCATCTAGTCCCCGTAATAAGAAGTCCTTGTCCAAAGAATAATGGCTTAATCACTATTATTGGAAACCCCTTGATCATGTATCTTGGGCACCTGATGAACCATCTTCTGATAGCCTAGTCGTTGCAATAGTCCCACATCAAAGTTTACCTACCCGTAGGCAAAAGAACAAGGAGTTAGTCCAAAACTTCTGTGACCATGTCAACCACTCTATATTCACCTTGTCAACTTCCACCTTTGATAACTCTGATGATGACATGCCCCTCATATATCCCCAACTTATCGACTGGGATCAACAAGGTACACCCATCTTAGACACATCCGAGAATGACGAAGCAATAGTTGAGTTCATGGGACTTTGAGAAGGCATTTCTAGAGGGGATCATAAAGCTATTTTTACCATAGACTTGGATGAAAAAGCATATTTTGGAGAGTCTATTTACACCTCTAGTCATAAAAATGAAAATAAAAAGAAAGACAATGAAAATAAAAATGATGAGTCCCTAGGTGAAAACCGAAAGGTGCCTTTGGACAAAGAAATAGTAAAAATAAAGGATGTATCTGAGGGAAAAAATCTCTCTGAGGCACCCAAGGATAGAGGTTTAAATATTCTCCCCGTTGAAGAGGAAAAGTCACCGATGCTAGTAGAAGAGTCTATTGAAGTCAACATAAATACAAAAGAAAACCCTCAAATAGTATATTTTGCGGCATCATTAACAGAGACAGAAAACAAGAGTTTCAGGACTTCTTCACAAAGAGACAAATAAAATTTGCATGGTCGTATGCTAACATGCCTAGGCTGGATCCATACCTAATATTGCATCATCTACCATTATAGCCAGGTATTAAGCCAATCAAACAAAAGTTAAGGAAAATGCATCCATAGATTTCTCTAATTGTCAAAGAAGAACTTAAAAAACTCCTGGATGTCGGATTCATAAGGACCATAGACTATGTAGACTAGATTTAAAATCTTGTACCAGTGACTAAACCAGCTGGGGGCATTTGCATTTGCAAAGACTTTAGAGACATCAACAAGGCATGTCCTAAGGATGACTTCCCTTTGTCGAACACAAACATGGTAGTAGATCTTAAAACAGGTACGAGATGCTATCCCTCATGGACGGTTTCTCTGGATATAACCAAATCAAAATCGCACCTGAAGACCAACACAAGACAACTTTCATGTGTCCATGGGGCACATACTGTTGGAATGTTATGCCTTTTGGGCTTAAGAATGTAGGAGCTTCCTATCAACAAGCAACGACTACTATTTTCCATGACTTTGTGCATACTCTCATGGAAGATTATGTAGATGACATTATAGATAAATCAGAAACAAGGGAAGATCATTTGAAGGTTCTAGACAAGACATTCTAGAGGCTAGAGAATTACAACATCAGACTAAATCCGAAGAAATGTGTCTTTGGAGTGAAATAAGGGAAACTTCTAGGGTATATCATTTCTAGAAGAGGCATTGAAGTAGATCCAAAGAAGGTAAAACCTATTGTAGAAATGCCTCCTCTAGTCAGCATTAGTCAACTAAGAACACTATAGGGAAGGTTACAGTCTATCAGGCTTTACATTGTACAACTGGCAGACAAAATACACCCATTTCAACATCTACTCAAGAAAGGAGTACCATTTGTGTGGACACCTAAATGTCAGGAAGCTTTCCAAAAAATAAAGGATTATTTTCTCACTTCACCTATCTTAATGCCACCTACAAATGGAAAACCGTTGATACTATACATTTCAACAACTCAGTTGGCATTAGGAGCTCTTCTCACACAAAACGATGATCAAGGTCATGAAAGAGCAGTCTATTACATTAGTCATACCTTTGTGGGATATGAATTAAATTATAGTAACATAGAACATGCCTATCTTGCAGTACTCTTTGCTACTCAGAAACTTCAGCACTATATGGTAAATCGTCAAACAATGTTGGTCACAAAGATTGATCCCCTCAAATATCTCCTAAGTAAAGCAACATTAATAGGCCGATTGGCTACATGGGTTATGATACTTAGTGAGTATGACATAAAATATGTGGAGAGGAAGGATATAAAAGGACAGGTGATTGTAGATCAGTTAGTAGATGAACCCATAAAGGCAGACCATATTTTAGTGGCAGATTTTCCTAATGAATTCATCTTCAACATTGACACTAGAACCGAATGGAAATTATACTTTGATGGGTCACATACAAATCGTGGTTCAGGAGCAGGTATTGTATTTGTTACACCTTAGGGAAATACTATTCCTAAATCATTCAGGATTGCTTTCCCTTGCACAACCAATATAGCAGAGTATGAAGCCTTAGTGACAGGACTAAGAATGGTAGCCCAATGGAAGATTAAGAGTCTACATGTTTATGGTGATTCTGAGCTAGTAGTCCAGCAAGTAAATGATGATTATGAGACTAAGGATGAGAAAATTGCCCCCTACAAGCGCATGGACAATAGTTTCAAGAAGAACTTTGATGACATTACCTTTCAACAAATGCCACATATTCAAAATAGGGCTGCAAATGCTATGGCAACCGTGGGTTCCTTATTGGATATTCCGAGCAACGTGCCTAAGTTTGAGTTTTTGGTTGAGCAACTATTGGTCCTTGCCTATGATGTCCCCGATACTACGATGGTGTGTACGATTGTTTGTCCTACTTCCCATTGGTACAAAGACGTATTTAATTATCTAAATGACCAAACCTTACCTCTAGACTTGTCAAATAACCAACGTAGAACCTTTATCCGTAAGTCAGCTAAATACACCATCATCGAAGATGCCCTATATAGATGTACCTTAGATAACACCCTAATGAGATGTCTCAATGTTGAAGAAGCACAAAAAATCTTGCAAGTGTTGCACGAGGGTATATGTGGATCCCATTCAAGTGGTCCTAATTTAGCCAATAAGATTATGAGATTAGGTTATTGTTGGCCTACAATGGAAAAAGACTCATATATCTTTGTAAAGAAATGTAGATAGTGTCAGATACATGGAGATTTGAAAAGAGCACCAGCATAGGAGCTTCGTCCGATTACATCACCATGGCCCATTTCTCAATGGGAACTTGAGCTCATAGGTAAGATACACCCTCCATCATCCAATGGCCATAAATTCATCATAACTGCCACCGAGTACTTCACCAAATGGATTGAAGCTATTCCCATGACCTACATCACCGACACGCAAATATCCAAGTTTATCTTAAACTATATCATTTGTTGGTATGGTGTACCCCAATCCATAATCACAGACAATGGCTGCCCATTCAAAAACTAAGAAGTACACCATTTATGTGAAGAGTTCCATATCAAACATCATTTTTCCACCCCATATTACCCACAAGGTAATGGCCAAGCCGAGGCATTTAATAAAACCATTGTTAGAATCCTAAAAAATACTTTCAATGATGTTGGTCATGACTGACACCTACAACTTAATCCTGCCTTATGGGCTTACCGCACAAGCATCCGTACTCCCACTGGTGCCACTTCATACTCCCTACTATTCGGATCCGAAGCTATCTTACCTATTGAGGTTGAAATTCCTTCCTTGAGGGCATCCTTGAAAGGTCACATTGATGATGAAGAATACCGTGTATCTAGATTACAAGAGCTATAATTACTGGATGAATGAAGACATATAGCACTAGACCATTTGCAAGCATATCGAAATCATCTTCGTCGTAGCTATAATAGGAAAGTTCTAAATAGACATTTTGACATTGGTGACCTGGTTTTAATGGAGAATCCCAAGAATCAAGTTGAACAAGAAAAGCCAAGTAAGTTTGAACCTAATTGGTTGGGGCCCTATATTTTCATAGAAGATTTTGGATCAGGAGCATACCAACTCTCTACCTCTGAAGGAGAACCACTTTTGTCACCAATCAATAGTCTTCATCTAAAGAGGTTCTATGCGTAGCTCCTAAGAGTCTTTGTCTTAATAAATAAATAAATAAATAAAAACAAAAACAAAAAATGGTAACCTTGCTGAAAACCTGGCAAATAGGCATCTTTGTAACATCAAGAAAATTGGAAAATAAAAAAAATAGTAAAGAGAAATAATCCGTCCAATAGTGAAAACCACTTCAGTGACGCTATGGATAAGTACCATGGTGAAAACATGGAAAATAGGTGCCATGTGTAGTCAAAATCGTTCTTTCATCTACCATCATTCCAATTAAACTTTTTCACCATCCCTCCTAATAAATGGTTGTCCCATCCATTTCTTGGAATGATTGAAATCAAGTCCATTCTGTCACATTCCCCACTCCATCTTGCAAGTCTTATTCCTGACTGGGGGAAAATCCATGTTCTATGCCATGAGGACCTTGTACATAGCATTACACCATCGAAAAATGTCTTGAAAATTTCCAAAAACATTAGGAAAATTCAAAAATCCAAAAAAAAAATCAAAACATTTCAAAAAATCCCAAAATAGAGTCAAGTCAGTTACGTTAAGTCAGTTGTAGACATCGTCGAACTACGTTGCCTCTGTGACTGGGATGTAGGCAAGGCCATCAATTGATGTGCCCCTGAGGCATTAGGTATGTCTATCTAGGTTTGTCATGTGTCACTCACATTAAAATCATCTCTCTTTGTACATTCAAAGTCATTGGTCGTCTTGAACTACGAGGTCTCTGCGTGTACAACGTAGGAAAGTCTAATCAATCGATGAGCCCCCGAGACCGCACTAGGTCAAGCCAATAGGGTTTATCACATTCACTATCACACACGTTGCATATCATCATCTTAAATACATATCTTTAGTCCATTATGTCAGTTAAAGTTGGGTCAAACTACGAGGTCTCTGCGTGTACAATGTAGGCAAGGCTAATCAATCGATGAGCCCCCGAGGCTGCATTAGATCAGTCCTTTAGGGTATATCATCTCAAGTCATACGCTGCCAACACACACACTTTTGAATCAGTCAAGAAATAAAAACAAGTCATGCAACAACAAGGCAAATATCTCAAATTCATCAAGTCAATACACTACACATTCAAAGAGGGATAAAATGTTGTGCCATATAGGGGCTTACCTTAGTCAAACCCCGTGTAAGTGCTCCCACTTCCACAATGGAAAAATGTCAATGATAAATGATAATGGAAAGGAAGGAATGATGAAATCATAATGCTTTTCAACTCACCACCCTTCAATGGCTACCTTGAAGGACTAAATTTATACATATCTCTTCAAGAGTTTAGATCTTGCTTGCTTGAATACTTGAATACTTTGGAGACCTACAAAACAATGTTAGCCTTCAAAAAATATGAAAATATAATGAACACACATAAAATTTGACATGATGTTGGATCTTGAATTGTTGCTATAATGCTATGAAATGTTGCTCTTGACTTGCTCAATAGTGCTCTTGATCATAAGTTTTCCAATATATTTTCACTTATATTTCAAATGATAAAAGACTCGGTATTTATAGGTGTTTATCCAATTTATTGAGAATTAGATTCCAAAAGTCGACACTTCATATTTGAATTTGGGTCTTGGCTAAGAAGGCGGTGCCATTCGCCCATGGGCGAATGGGTCTCAAGCCAAATTTCTAGGACACACTTAGTCAGGAGAAAAATAAAAATTGGTTGTATTTATTTAATGCTTGCAATATTTTAGAAAATGGTAAAAATTAGGCTTTGGAATGCATAATTTGGAAAATTAGAAGCTTAATTAAGCCCAATAAATGAGGGGGACAAAACATAATGTGAAATTGTTAAGGTATACAATTTTCTACACTACACATTCCCAAATTTGGCTTATTTCAACCTAAAAATTGTCCACCCAAAAAATACTTGTGTGTACAAACTTGAGGTTAAAAAGTGATGTAATATGTTTAAACTTTAGCAAAACAAAGATAAAACACCTAGGAAGTTACTATATTCAAAGTGGTGTGTGAGAGTATGGAAAGAAAAGGAAGATGAATGTGATTGGACTAATTTGGGAAAAGCTTTTTAGGATTTATTTTGGAGTTAATAATGATAGCGAAGGTATAAGAAAAGAATAAGGAAGTTTTCGGTAGTAGAAGAGAAATTGGAAAGCTAAAAATATAAGGAATAAAGGGAATAAGAGGTATAGAGGAATAATTAAAGAATGCTTATCAATGAAGAAGAATATCATATATTTTCTTCACGATTTAGACTTAAATATCACCTAGCCACCATTAATGGAGAAAATTTAGTAACCCCTCTAAGTATCAAGAGAAAAAAACTATATCCCTAATTATTAACCTTTTTAAATGACAATGTCACAATAAATATTGATTGTGATATAATAATTTTCTATTGATTATATGGATTGTTGTTCTATCTAAAGTACCACTATAGTATGCCAATATGTGTTGTTGACATCAATAGGTATCAAGGAAGGTGAACTAGGCCTTGTAGTGCCCCTCCCATTTTCATCTTGCTAATGTGAGATCGATGTTTTAGCTTCACTATTTCCTTGTGATTGATGTGATGATTATTTTATGGCTCTAATTGGTGTGTATGAACCACTACAAGTTCAATATGAGATTCCTCAACATGTTGGTTGTTGGAATATTGTATATTTACATGTTTGATTATCATTATACTTCAATTCATTGAAATGTATTATTATGTCGTGATTAAATGAGATATGGATTATTGAGGTTCAAAAGGAATGACTTATTTAATGATTCATATGATTGAGTTATATATGTCATTTTATGCTTATGTTGTTGGACCTCATTGGGATGATTATGTTGTGCTTAAACTATATATACATTGAGAAGGTACCCTTGATGTGTGTTGAATGGTTATATGTACAAGATTATTCCTCCACCTAGATACATAGGTTTGAGTTATTTCCCCAATGGTGGTTAATTCAAAGATGTCACGTTAGGTCTCTCCATATCCCTTCCCTAGTCGTACTTGAATCAAGTACGATATGTGTTATAATTGAACCTATGTGAACCTAGATCCAATTTAGGAGTTATTACGAAATTTTGTGTTGTGAATAACTCGTAAATGCTTGATTTAATTGATGGTTTAAATTCTATGTTTTCTCGCAATTGAAATATTAGGAATTTAAATAATTCTATTATTTATTATTAAAATATCCTTTGTGATTCAAGAAAGGGGAAATAGGACGAAAGAAATTAAATTAATCCATTTCTAACTTAATTGTGAAAATTCATTGTGTTGGTAATTGCAATTTGTGTGTGATTTAATTATCCTGATTAAATTTTGGATTTTGTAAATTTAAATGAGAATATGCTTAAATGGACATAATGGTTAAATTATATGTCAAATGATGTTTTTGAATGGATTTAAATGATCATATTGGTTTTGGGAGAAATTGAGTGAGTTTTGGAAGCAAGAAATGAGGAAAACATTTTTTATTAGTATTTTAATTAGGTTTTGAAAATGGGTAAAAAAAGGGAAAAGGGATTTTTATTATTTTCATTATGTTAATTTGGGAAGAGAAAATAGAGAGAAAAATTTGTTGGAGAGACTTGGAAAAATGTTCATTGGGAGTGTATTTCTCATTGAAATTCGACAAGGCCAGATTTTTTCGGATGGGAATTGGGAGGGGATCGTGCATGTTGATTTTTGTGAGCTATCATTTGGCATTTTTGGAATGTGTTGGATTTCCATTTTGGAGATAATTTAATGTATTTATCTTGTTTTTATTAATTTAAGAAGTTTCCTTCGAATGTGATGGTAGGAAATGGGTTTAGGAAGGGTAGAATCCTCCCATATCTTTTTATTTTTAAATTTTGAAATGATATATTTAGACTTTTGTGTAAATTTTAAGAATTTTCAAAAATATGGGGTTAACATGCCTTATTTTTAGTAAAATGATGAAAATGTGAATTTTATAGCTTGAATAGGGTGTTGGGAATATTTTCAGCAAAAGGGTATTCTTAGAATTTTGAATTTTTGATGGATTTCCATGGTGGAATTGGGTAATTTTTTGGTTTTTACATTATTGAAATATAAGAAAATTTGAAAGTTTAAAGTGAAAATGATTGAATTTTAATATTTTGAAAATATGGAACTTCATGAAATGAGATATTACGCAATATGGGAAAATTTTATTGAATTTTGAAAAAGTTGGATTTTTGCATTCGTTTTTGTGCCACTCGTTGGAGGGTGTGATGAATGTCTTGGAATGTTTTGATGAAGTTGTACTTCATGAAATTTGATATTATGCATTGTGATAAATTTTTATTGATTTTTAAAAAGATTATTATTTTTCTTTGGTTTTTGTGCCACACTCGTTGGACTCGGGTGTGATGAGCTTAGGGTCTAAGTGTTAGAGAGAGTTTGGGAATGGCTCCCAATGTGAACTTGACCCAAAGTGGCACGTAGGCAATCACAGTGTGGGGATTTTGGATTAATAAGTGAAAACTAATGAAACATGGGTAATTAATTAACCAAGATAATGGATAGCCCTCTCATACCTTGAGTGCTCATAAAGGCTAAGGATGATTGGGGAAGACATGCTAACTCGGGGAGCTTGGGTCTTCTAAGATAAAGTACCCTTGTCTATATGAAAGGATACTTGGTTCCACATTGATCCCCACATGAGTATCCACAATTACATTCCCACTCTTTCTCTCTAACATTTAACCCTAGTGTAGTTGAGTAGCATCTGAAAGATGATAATTGCTTTCCTTGTGCCCTTGTGTTATGTCCTTCCCGAGTTTTCCCAAGGAAGATCCTTGTATGAAATTGATTATTTGGCCCAATGCAAATTTTTGATGTGACATTGGTGAGTTTTCCAAATGTAGTTTCTGTTATTCTATTTCTAATTATATCATGTGCTTAATTGTATTGGATATATTACGTGACTATATTATTGGTTGTTATATGATGTGTATGTGGAGTGTATACTTCATGTATAGTGTGAGTGTAAGCCTTCTTCCCATTTGTTTGGTGTGAGTGTTGTGTTTTTGGTCCATGTGACTATCTCCTAGTATGGTGGGAGTGGATCCTTTTGATTCCACGAGCCTAAGTACATGGTAACCACCATTGGGGACCTAAGGCTCGTGGCTTGAGGAAAAATATTGATAGTAGTATTTCAAAATATTTCATATGAATATTAATTTATAATATTTCTTATAATGTAAAATTATTGAATTGGAACCTCTCTTCGGAGATGATTTTCAAATCATAAATTAGATGAACATTTGGTTTGTTTATGTGTTTCGATGTTGGTTTCGGCCATAAAATCTTGTCATTTATTATCATGATGGCATTTAATTATTCACTAAAACATAGGAACATTTATTTTTGTGCTTAAAATGAACCTAACTATGCAAATTCATAGTTGGGTGGCATGGTCTTATACTTAGATGACCCTATCATACACTTGATTAAACCCAAGACCACAAAATTTTTACTAACATTATTGGGTGGTTTGGTGGAAGTAGGGGTGGCTTGGTGGAAGTAGGGATGACTTGGTGGGAGTAGGGGTGGCCTAGTTTGGCAGGCCTAAGAATATAAAACCTCAAAAAATTTCCTATGGTTGTTGGGGTGGCCTGGTCTTGTGTAGGGGTGGCCTCAT
Organism: Sequoiadendron giganteum; assembly: GCA_007115665.2. Taxonomy (NCBI): domain Eukaryota; kingdom Viridiplantae; phylum Streptophyta; class Pinopsida; order Cupressales; family Cupressaceae; genus Sequoiadendron; species Sequoiadendron giganteum. The sequence goes on from CM021109.1 coordinate 484,370,145, forward strand.
CCCCATACAAAATTTAGAGATTGAATCCTCTCAATAACTAATAGGTGAGGTTTTTATAATCCCTTTGACCTTTTCAAATAATTTTTATGAATTATACTTTCCCGTTTTGGCCGTTTTGGTCATCTAAAACCTTGAAACCTAGTCAAAATTTCTCTAACTTTCACTTGAGCTTTCCTTGATTTTTTGGGACTCTATTTGAAAAATAATTGTGAATGAAATTTGTTCACCATATTCCCAAGGTCTTGGTAATTTTCTGACCTAGTTTTCAAGTTCCATCACTGAGGACTTATGTTATCTCTTGCATTTTTTTGCATGCAATCTTTTGATATGACCCTGTTGTCAAACCTAGGGTTGGGGAGATGATTCTTCTAGTCTTGTGAAGTCTTACAAAGGTTATAATCCTTTTTGTATCTTCTTGTGAGTTATCTCAACAATCCTCATAGGTCATGAGGTGTTTAGGATTATTTTCTTCCCTTGAGTGATCTCACTTTTGATGGGATGTCTTAGGTGTTAGAATTGTGGAACAAGCACAAAACCAAGAGCTACAGGATCTAATAAAAAATAAATACACCTTCCATGCAAGATATTTTCAAAAAATATATGCTATATTCCTCAACAAGAAAAAGCTACAAAATCAAGAGACTCTTAAGAAAATATGAAATCTCAAGATATAATTAAAATGAGGGTTGAGTGCTTATAAGAGCAAAACCCTAAATGAGAAAAGGATGAGATCGTGACAAGTGTCAACATCACATGAGATGAGACATAATGATCTAATAGTAGCTCAAATAATAAAGCATAAAAGCACTCCTAAGTTTAGCTTAAGTGCATGAGAATAATTTAGACTAATAATAAATTAAAGAGTAATTAATTATTACCTAATGCATGATAGCTCTAACACCCCCCCTTAAGATGAACTTAGGGAGTAGCTAGAAACCCTAAAAAAGAATGTATGATGGGTCCCGACAAACAAGGATTGGTGAGGTACCCATGTACAAACAAAAGATCTCTATAATGTGGAGAAATAGAGAAAATATTATGGGAAAAACTCCCACTCCAAAAAGAGATGAAAGCCAAGTGAAGGACTAAAGAAGCCTCCAAACAAGACAATGTGTTGAAAAAGAAGAACATGTAGAACATCACAGAAGAACTAAGAAGTTGTAGATTGTTGTTGAATGAAGAATAGTATGGTGTTGAAATGAAGAACCTCATCTGAAAAAAATGATGATCAAGGTCAATATAACAAGAATCTGCATAAGTGCCCATAATGGCAATACTCGAATAAGATGGAAAACAAAGGCGAAAACATCTGGAAATTGAAGATACAAATATAAAGATCAAGTAGACTATACTGTATGAGTGCCTCCAACAACACTAATCAAATCAGATGGAAAACTAAGGAAAACATTTGAAAATCAAAGATTTAGGTGGTACATGAATCTACATGAGTGACCTCAATGACACTACTCAACATGGAAGTCAAAAATGCATGTACCAAATAGTTTGAAGAACTCCGATCATGAGAGAGACAATAATCTGCATGAGTATCCTCAATGAAACTACTCAAGTCAGATTGCAAACAAGGAAAACATTTGCAACTCAAAGATACAAACAACACAAGTACCAAAAATCTTTGATCAAATGAAAATGGAAGGTCACCTCTGAAAATAGGAATGCAAGAGTTTCCATATGGCAAGTGATCCATCTCACTAAAATGCAAGTAACTAGCCATTGATATACTTTGCATCCAAAAGTACATAGGAACAAATACTGGATACATAGATCATTCAAAAGCATTAGCATCAATAGTAGAAACTCCCCCATAATTTTGAAAAGAGAGAGCCTTGATAGGTACACTAAAACTATGTGAAACTAAGAAGTGCATGTAGGAGAAATAACCTGCAAATAAAAAGGGTGTGAAAAATGTAGACATGGAAAATGTACAATTTCGATCTAGCACACTTGATCCCGATTACTAAAAAAATTCCTTCCTGAATCATATTCTCATCATTTCATCATAATTCTATCTCTTAATCTAATGAATCATTATTCATCTGATTAGGTCTATCACCTCTTTTGATTAAATTAATCAATTTAATTTAATTAACCTTACATTTCTTTTGATTAAATAAATCATTTTATTTGATTGAAATCCCTAAAGTCTTCTTATTAAATTGAATAAATTAAACCTTATTTGATTTAATCTAACATTTTCCTCCTTGGTTAAATAAATCAAATCATTTATTTAATTAGTCATTTCCTCTCAATTCTGATTTAAATTAATTCATCTATTTGAGTCAAAATTGTCAAATCATCTAATTTTTCATTAAATTAATCAAAACCTTGATTAAGCTAATCTCTCTCACTAATATCCTCTAGAGAATGCAAGTTACAAACTAAATCAATTACTTTGATTTATTTAATTCTCTATTTTTCCTCACATGGCATCAAAAGGGAATATTCCCTTATTTGAATTCAAAAAGGCCAAGTGGACTTGGTCCTTCCAACAAGGCATTTAAGGCCTCTTACATGTCCTTGACCTTGAGCCAAGTGACATTAACTTCATTTCCCTTCCCTCTTCAACAATTCATCTCACAAATTCAAATTCAAACTAAATGCATTTATTGGCACTTTGGCCAAAATGTGCATAACCACTAACCATTCACATCATGACATGTGGCATTCAACCATTGGATTGAAATTTAGTCCCACATTGCTCAAATCTCACTTTCTCTTCCAAATTGAAAGTTATAAATTAGAGACTTCTCTCCTCATTTCTTATCCACAATTGCATGCAAAGTTACTCTCTTCACATTGAGAGCTAATTTTTCCCATTTCACTCAACCTATCACCATTTTCACAATTTGTAACAAGGTTATGCTCAAATCTCTTTAGAAGATTTGACCATTTCTCAATCACTCAACATTGCAACTTAGGAATTGGGAAAGGGCCAATTGCAACATTTCACTGGCCCCAATTCCCCCATGGGATCTTAAATCTATTGGCTTAATTAGGATTTACATGCTTTTCTTGTATTGTGTTCTTCATTTTCCTAATTTTAGTTTAAATAGATGGATTTCATGAGGAATCTCTCATGCTTGTTTGCTTGCATTTGATCTAACACTTTAACATGTTTGTTGTTCTTGTGCATTTGAAGGTTTAGGGGTTCACATTTTGGCACTAGGAGGACTAACTCAAGAATTTAATCACGTTTTTCAAAAAATTTGCATTTTTAACACTTTTTTTGCAGGTCATAGGAAGCTGTGCCGCTTAATAGTTCCACGACACCATACTGCACCACTTTTAGAGGCACGGTGCTATATCGAACTGCACAATTTTCTTAACAGTACTGCTTTACTTTCTCGCCTGTGGAATTTTAAAATCTCTAAATGTGCCACTTTAATCTCTGTGGCACTATATCGCGCCACTTCTAGAAGTGTGACTCCATATTGCACCGCATTTTCCCAAATCGCGCAGCTTCTGCTTTCCCGCCTATAAAATTTAAATTTTCAAATAGAGGTGCTTCACAAACTACACCGCTTGACCATATTGCACCGCATATTCGGTCTCTATTCCTGCAGAGCGCCACTCACATTCAAATGCATGGCACTATATAGCACCGCTTTTACAAACTGTGCCGCACTTGCAGATTTCTAGTTTTTTTTTTTTTGTGATGCAGGAAACTTCTCGAGGTCATAACTTCCATATGAACCAAAATGTGAACCCCTAAACTTGCAAATGCACAAGAACAACAAACATGTTAAATTGTTAGATCAAATGCAATCAAACAAGCATGAGAAATTCCCCATGAAATCCATCTATTTAAACTAAAATTAGGAAAATGAAGAACACAATACAAGAAAAGTATGTAAATCCTAATTAAGCCAATAGATTTAAGATCCCATGGGGGAATTGGTGCTAATGAAATATTGCAGTTGGCCCTTTCCCAATTCCTAAGTTGCAATGTTGAGTGATTGAAAAATGGTCAAATCTCCCATTTGGGCATAACTTTGTTACAAATTGTGAAAATGGTGATAGGTTGAGTGAAATGGGAAAAATTAGCTCTCAATGTGAAGAGAGTAACTTTGCATGCAATTGTGGATATGATGAAGTAGATTATAGTAAGTTTTCTCAAATTGTGGATGGATAGAATGAGAGGAAGAGTCTCTCATTTATAGATTTGAAATTGGAAGAATGAATGAATTTGAGCAATGTGGGATCATTCAACATCCAATCGACAAGTGCCACTTGTCAAGATGTGAATGGTTGAAGAATGAGCACATTTTGGTCAATGTGCCAAAGAGGGGGAGATTTGAAATTTGAATTTCAAAGTTCGGGGGAGAGAAGAGTGAAGTTAATGTCACTTGGCTCAATGCATAAGGACATGTAAGAGGAATTGAATGCCTTGTTGGAAGGACCAAGCCTATTTGAATTTGAATTCAAATTTGAGGGAATATTCCCGTTTTATGCCATGTGAGGGAAAATAGATGAATTAATAAATCAAAGTAATTGATTTATTGTGCAAGTTGCATTCTCTAGAGAATGTGGCATAGATTAAGATTAAATTAATCAAAGTTTAATTAATTTAATGAGGAATTTAGGAGATGTGACAATTTAGACTTAAATTTATGAATTGATTTAAATCAAATTGAGAGGAAGGGTTTAATTAAATAAATGATTTGATTTATTTAATTAAAGGGGATAATGTTAGATTAAATCAAATAAGGTTTAATTTATTCAATTTAATAAGAGGACTTTAGAGATTTGATTTAAATAAAATGAATTATTTAAATAAACAGAGATATAAGGTTAATAAAATTAAATTGATTAATTTAATTAATAGAGGAGAAAGACCTAATTAAATAAATAATGATTTATTTAATTAAGGGATGAAAGATGTTGATAAGCTGAGAGTATGATTCAGGATGAAACGATGTTAGTAGGATCAGGATTAGGTGCATGTATATTTTCCATGTCTACACAAAATAAGGCACACACGCATGAGGCAAGAATCACTGGGATTCACTATTATCGTGGAAGGGACACTCACTTGAAAAAGGTGTGATGACAAACCAAAGGTAAACATCAACCCCCCCATGGCACTTTATATCATAGTGGGAATTCAAAAGGCACAACAAGATGTGCAATATCCCCAAAAAATTATACACCAGAATGACACTTTATCTCAGTGCTTCTACATGATAAGAAGTGCATACAATGAGATCCCATAATGTCCAAAAAAGGACTACATGTTGAAAATACAATTCTTTGATAGAAAAAGAAGAAACTTGTAGCACCATGATGAAGTACACAAAAAATATGCACTTCCAAAAAAAGGCACCAAAAAATGTGTCTGGATGCAGAAGATATGACCCATGAAAGTCTCCAAAATGAGAATTGAACAACAACAACACTTAAAAAACATAATTCTGGAAAAACTTAGAATTCCAAACTAGAAACCACCTACACTACTGTGAAGAGCTCAAAATTCTACCCTGTTTCAAAAAAAAATCGCACTGAAAAAGCCCATTGTATGGTTGAGATATGGCCTCTAGAATATAGGGTGAAAAAGTGAAAAGCCCAATAGAAAGGGGTTGAGCTAGGAAAAAAATAACTCCTCCACCAAAGTTAGCAAAAAAACCTCCAAATGTGGAGATCCACCAAATTTAGAGGTGCATGGAAAAAAAATTCCAAGTACAGTGCATTTATTTTGCAAAAAAATGCAAAAAATGAAATCGTGCATGCACTGATGAATATTCACATCTACCTCCATCATTAAAAGTGATCTTTAATTTCTGATTTAATTTTTGAAGAAACTACTCACTCTTTTTTATTTTTTTGATCCAGCAAGCAAAAGAAAAAATAAATTTCTTTTGACCTTCAACTTGTAGAAAAATGACACGTGGTGCTTTTTGGACAGCAATTTTATTCAAATATGCTCAAGATATGTAAAATCTAAAAGATACCAAAATGAGATTTCAAACCTAGCTATAAAACCCAAAAATTATTTTTTCTACAAATGAGTGGAAGCTAGAAATTTTAAGCAAAAATAAAATGACTCCATTAGAAATCTACCAAATATGAGCTTCAAACCCTTATTGAAGACAAAAAATCTCATAAATCAAGAAGGGGTTCGTTGAATCCACGCTCTGATACCATGTTAGAATTGTGAAACAAGCACAAAACCATGAGCCATAGGATCAAACGACAAACAAATACACCTTCCACACAAGAGATTTGCAAATAATATATGCAATATTCCTCAAAAAGAAAAAGCTATAGCAGCAAGAGACTCAAGAAAATATGAAAGCTCAAGATTTAATTACAATGAGGGTTGAGTGCTTATAAGAGCACAACCCTAAATGAGAAAAGGATCAGATCATGACAAGTATCAGCATCACATGAGATGAGACATAATGATCCAATATTAGGTCAACTAATAAAGCTTAAAAGCACTCCTAAGTTTAGCTTAAGTGCATGAGAATAATTTAGACTAATAATCAATTAAAGAGTAATTAATTATTAGCTAATGCAAGATAACTCTAACATTGGGAAGTATGAGGTTGTCTGGGAGTGATTTGTTGTCATTCCAATTTGTGGTGAGTTGTGCCTCTTGGTTAAATGAAATATCTTGTGAAGGTTTTCCTTGTGGTTAGACTGATTTAGTATGTTTGGATGTGGATTGGAGTTCAATGAATCCCTCATCCTTTCATGGTGTGTTGTTGTGAGAGAACACGATCATGGTTTAGTAACCGATCATCATGTATGGTTCTCTCTCTCTCTCTCTCTCTCTCTCTCTCTCTCTCTCTCTCGTTTGTTCGTCGTAGTGGATTTATCATAAATTTGGTTAGTCTTCCACTATTGCCACCTTGCTTATGCAATGGTAAAGTGCCTTGTTGCCTTTGGCATTGTGTCATTGTAAGACCTGTGTGCATGTCGATTATGCAAGTGCGACATGTCAATATTGCATTATCGATGTTGTTATCCTTGTTTCAAAAAAAGTTGTTATGTCAGGTTTTTTTCTGAGCTTTGTTAGATCGAGGCATGAAAGGTCTAGTCCGTGAAGTGTATAAATATATGACCACAATTTGTGAAGTAAACACCATTTTTTTGAGTGAGCTAAGAAACATAATTTATTAAAAAAAGAAAAACTAAGTATTCTTGTATATTCAATTATTGGTATTCAATTAGTTGAATGAAAAAATAAAATATTTTTATTTATAAAATAAGCCTTCATTTGAAATATATTTGTATTAATTAAAATTAATTATATGTAATTTTAGAAAAATAGATTTGTCAAATTAGAATTATATCACATGTACTATTTTAATTATTCATTGTGCAAAATTTTATTTTTTATGATTCTAAATTAAATAATTAGAATGAAGTTAGTTATTGATTAGGCCATAATAAAATCTTGAATTATAATTATTTTTATAATAAGATAATTGTTAAAATACAATTTACTATTATTTTTTAATGTAATTACTTTAATTAAATGAAATTCATGAAATGGAGTTATAATATTTTAATTGAAAAAATTTAAACTAGAAAAAAAATAAAAAAATATAGCTTCCAAGTTAAACCCATCTCTTGTTCCTACCATACCTAAGTTAGAGATGAGTTTTGTAAGTAATCATTCTCTAGCACCTATTGAGTAATGATTAATCTATATTTTTTATTACATTGGAATCCTTTTATATTTTTTTAATATCATTAATGTACTAACAAAAATTAATTAAGAGATTATGCAGGCATGATATCATATCATATTTGAATTTCAATGAATATTATAATAGAATAATCATAATTATGATTATTTAAGAGTATAATTTGGGTGAAATATATATTAATATTTTATTTATAGAATTAATGGTAAATAGACGTTGCATGTACTTTAATTATGATTTTTTATTAGTTTTGATTGTATAAATTTTTTTTTTAGTTTATTACTAGTTCTATGACCAATGAGACAACATGTGGACTAGTGATTTTATGGATCTAACTTAAAAATATCTCACTTCACCTAAAGAAGAAATGAGGCAATTTTTATGTGTTGAATTGTTTGCCTTATCACTATTGGTATGAAAGAATCAATGACAATTATGGAATTTCATATAAATGTTTGTTGTTGTGTTATTATTTATATGTTTTTCTAATACTTTATATTTTTAAATGTGTTAAAGTTTGGAGTTATTTAATAGAATTTATGTTTTATAGGATATTTAATGAAATTGTTTTTTTAGTAATTGGAATTATTTATCATATTGTGAAATTTATCCCCTTTTAAAATAGTTGTATTAATTACTTATTTTAATCCCTTTTTAGTTGATATGCAATATTTTAATTTATAGATTCATTTAATAACTTTTTGGGATTTTTGAAATGGAATTAATATTTCCATTTTAAGTTTTATTATAAAACTTTGTTATTAAAATTATCATTGTTATTTTTATTTGTTTAAAAGGAAAAACGAACGATAGAACACTTTTGGAAAAGGAGTTTTTTTGAAAAGTAGCGAGAAGAGAATGTTGGAATATAACAATGAGCATTTGAAGTTGATAGGAAGAGAGATCTTAGTTTTTTGTTTATCTATTGTGTTTTGGATTAAATTTTGTGTGGGTTCACTCATTTAAAAGAGGTTTTTTTCACCTTTGTATGGATATTTGGATTGTACAATTTAGACCTCTCTTCGATATTTTAAAAAGATTTTTTTCTTATTCTTGTGTTTAAAATAGTTGTGGAGTCTTGAAGAGGTGTAAATAATTTCTTTCCATTCATTTAGAAGGGAAATTTTAAGAGAATTATCCATATATTTAGTTATTTATTTTCATGGTTTCTCTTTATTTTTTGAATTTTAATGGGTTTATTTTTCTTTGAATTCATTTTTTTGATATATTGAATTTGATATGAGAATACCATCAATTGGGATTTCATTCTTTCATTTAATTATCCTTTTGGCTCTTGAAATTGTTATTGTCTTATATATTTGATAGTTTGATGGTTGGAGTGATTTGCTCCCTTGATTTTTCATACTCTATTTGTTGTTAAGGGATTATAGACTCATGCTTAAAATATTGTGTTGGGTAGCATATATTTATGAGTTTAATAGCTAATGATTTAAGGTCATGATAGGTATTGAGAAACCTTTTATCACCGAATAATATTTTATAATTTAAAAAATTCTGCAACAAAAGATAGTTATCATCAAAAGGGAATTTATGATCTATTCAACATCTCATATTCATATTGAACTTGGGATAAATATTTTATAATGCAATAATATGGCATTGTGGAAATAATTAAATATATGGTTTGAGAATAATAGTATTAGGGATTATTATGGAGTTAATTACATCAAGTTCCTCAATATAAATCTCAACATACATAATATCTACTTCACAAGTCCAATATTCACTAGCTAAGTTTTTGCAACAGTAGCAAATAAAAAACACACTAGGGCTAGTGAAGTCTAATATTCACTAGATGTGTTATCATGCCAACCATACCAAGAATTATGGAGTTAATTACATCAAGTTCCTCAATATAAATCTAAACATACATAATATCTACTACACAAGTCCAATATTCACTAGGTAAGTTTTTACAACAGTAGCAAATAAAAAACACACAAGGGCTAGTGAAGTCTAATATTCACTAGGTATGTTCTCATGCCAACCATACCAAGAATTATAATCCGAATAATTTTGATATGGTGCTTCTTGAAAATGATCAATATGCCAAAAATTCATCACCAAGCTCAACACATGTCAACAATATGAAGCACATAGTGGAATGCATGCCCCACCTTAAAGTAATTGCTAATACTAGCTATGAGAAATTTCCTAGTAGGTAGAGTAAAATAATATATGCAACATGAAAGTCCATGAGAGCTTATTGCAAAAACCTATGCCAAAGATATGTTCCCAATAAAGCTAACTCATGATAAGGGGTTTCCCCCAAGACAAAGGAACATAACAAGACAACACATATCACATAAGGGATCTACTATCACATGAAATTGCACCCTGTTGAACACGAGGTTCAACATTCCAATGACACAATGGAAATGACCTCAATGTGTGGGACCTTTGCACATATGAGGTTGAGTCTTTAGAGAAGGATGACTTCCTCTTTCGATCCAACTGCAATGTGTTGGTCCAACCTAACACATGAAATCCTACAACTACCCTACTATAATAGTTGACAAGGGAAAAGAAGAAGAAGAACATGAAAGGGAAATGGAGGTGGTACACCAAGATGAAAGGTTATTTATTTTTGGCTAAGCTTGCAAAAAAACACCATCAAAGAGGGATCAGGGGACTCACAAAAATATCTATTTGGTTGATTCCCAAAGGAAAACATGGAGGTTTGGGTTTGACAGGGTGCTGGAAGGAAAGAAAGATTCTCAAACAACAACTGTAAATGATTTAAATCAAACATACATGCATGTAAAGGGAGAAAAAACACTTAGATATTAAGGTAATGAACTTACACAAACATAAACAATTCAAGAAGAGGCAAGATTGATCAATTAAAATGGTGTAGAGGCAAAAGTCCAATATTTACAATTGTTGAGTGGAAAATGCAAGTCTGCGAAAGAAAAACCTGGGAGGAGCTAGAGGAAGAAACCTCGAAATGAATACATTTATTGCCTTTATAGATCAAGCATAACTTGGAACCACAAACCAAAACCAAACCCTAACCTTAACTATGGTTAACAATGAAGTCTATGAGTGAAAGGATGGAGCTATCTAGTGAAAATTGTGATTAGGGCATGGATCTAACATGAAAGTCAACAAACAATAATAAATGAGCATGGGTGGCCATAAAATCCACTTGAAAAAGATAGGAGAGAAATACATGTCATCCTTGAAGCCTGGAAATCAAAACAAGTCGCTTATAAGGTGATTCAAGCATTAATGGTGTCACCCAAAAACCATGCCAATTCTTTGGAAAGGTCAAGGCATAGGGCCTAAAAGAAAACCTTTACTTATGCATTAAATAGTTTGGAGCTACGAAAAGAGGAATATTTGTCGAGGTTTGTTGGTAAGAGACACTAAAATTGTCATCTAGTGTTGTCATTGATGCCAACCATATGCATTGATATGGTGCACATATCTTTATTTAAGCCTACTAGCAGTCAGATTGAATTCAATCAAAGCATAACAGTGTATCCAATAAGTCAACATTAATCGACCCGTGCATACATTTCAGGTTACCATTTTGTGTTGTGCATCTTAGGCAATGATTATAGAGGGTATTATCTATCTTGTGTTCAATACGCATTGGATCGTACCAACTATCACAAGAGTTAGGAAACTTGGTTGATGTATTCTCTGTTCTTCTTGTATTAAGGCCGACTTTATAAATATATTAAGTCACGGATTATGTGAGTTAATTAATTGTATATTTATATTCTTGTATATGTTTGTATGGGTCTTAGCCAACTTGTGGCTGACCATTAAGGATACACATTGTATATTTCTCCTTATGTGTGCTGACAGTTGTAATTTTCATGAAGTCGACAAAGTACAATCAAATCTCATGAAGCAAATATATATAATTGATATTTCATATAATTTTGGTGTGTGTACAAGTTGTGTGTGTGTCTAAATTATGAGTTAGAGCATAATAGAGGTGTGAATAAGCACAGTTTAACTTGTGCATAAAAGATCTGTGTGGTGTGTATTAGCAAAGCATAACAGTATTGTAGATTCAGTCTGTAAGAGAACAGATCAATTTTTGTACTTAATCTGGAACTGTAATCAGGCATTTTAGATGCTATCATCTCAATTCAAATATTCAGATGGTTTTAATCTGAACTCTTTTCTTTGAGCAATGAGCTCTTGGTATTGCACCTGAATGTAAGTGCATTCCCCTTTTGTAATCTTCATTTTTGAGTATACTCAGAATTATACTTATGGATTGGCCATCCACCGTGGTTTTTCCCCTAACAGGGTTTCCACATAAAAATCTTGGTGTTATGGTGTTGTGTTTACTTTTCTATTTATGCATTACTGTTGAATGTTATTATTGCACAACACTGATTCACCCCCCCTCTTAGTGTGCCTTGTTTCCAACAATTGGTATCAAAGCTAGATCCCCAGATGAAGAAGTCTAATAGCTTAGGGATATCTTAGAAATAATTTCAATGGATTCAGGCAATATTGAACAACAGATTATGGTAGCTCTAGATGATCTTGACCAGTCAAAATATGAAGTCTAGAAACTTCAATCAAATCTTAAGGATGGAAAAAAAATAATTGACTCTCTGAAAGACAAGAGAAAGGAACTCTGGATCAGATTCAACAAAAAGAGAATAAGAGCACTGAAGATGAACAATCAAGAAAAACCTTGAAAGAGAAGAATGAAGAATGCGAAAAGCTTACCCAAGAGAATACAATCCTGAAGGTTGAAATGGAATTCATCATGATTAGAATGACCAAAGAGATTGAAGACAAAAAGAAAAATGAAGAAAATATGACTCAATCCTTGAAAGAAAAATATGAGGTATAAAGTCAATTGGATAATGAATTGGAAGTGTCAAGAAAGAATGAAGAAGCACTTGAAAGATAGCTGGATGATCTCATAAATTAACTTACTATTGCAAATGAGTACAAGGAAAAGTTCAAAGCTAGTTCTACCATGATTGATGAGCTGATTGATAATCAGAGGACTCATGATGACAAAAGAGGTCTTGGATATGTAGAAGGAGAAAGCTCAAAAAATGGATAAAGGAATCCTAATCAAAGGAATTAAGGAAAAAGAAAATTCAAGTAAGGAAATAAAATGAACCAACCTAGAAGGTATCTGGTAAGAGAACATAATGCTCAGAAGTTTAATGGATACTATTTTAATTGCAAAAAGTTTGGACAAATGGCTTATCAATGTAGAAGTAGGATGAATCAAAGTGGTCCACACTTCTCAGGTCAATGTTTCAATTGTCACAAGATTGGTCATAAGTCAAATGAATGCAAAAGTATGATGAATCAATTTCATAGGAGTATCAGATGTTACACATGCAACAGACTTGGCCATGCTGCTAACCAATGCAGATCAAGAGGAAACCAATGGAACAATTCTTCTAGAAAGAGAAACATTGTATGCTACAACTGCAAAAAGCTCGGCCATATTGCAACACATTGCTGGAATAGAAAAGATCCAGTAAATCAAAAGAGAAATGTGTAGAAGGATGTCAAAGGAAAAGGTAAGATCACTGTAGATGAAATCGGGCAACAAATGCAAAAGAAATGGATAAAGAAAGAACCCTCTACTGAAGAAAGTATGCCAGCTCCAAAACCTGCTTCTAGGAATTTCTTAGGGAATTAGTTTCAGGTCCTTGGCCTAGGGGGAGCATTAAATTAAATCAGATGAACCCCTAATCGGAAAGTGATACCAGATGTGGATGTGCTCAGTAGATGCACAAATGATCAACTAATGCTACTGAACTTATTATTGCTAGTGGTATGTCAAATTGGAGGTTCGCAGATGATTTATTTGTCATGGTGTACAGATACAGTGTAACCAGATGTATTAGGGCAAGTGTGTTTATTGCAAGAAAAGGTTTAGGTATACAAGTGATAAAAGGTCACTTTTACTCTTCATTTCTCACTTTTCTACCTTGAGTGAAAGATGTTGGAGATCTCCGGGTGACCCTAAGGTGAATTGAGGTGAAAATCAAGTGTGAAGGAGATTTTGTGATTAATTTCGCATCCGGTGGAAAGAGGTATTTATCAAGAAATTCTCTATTTTTGTGATTTGGAAGATAAATATTCCTTTAGTGGTTGAAGTTTAGGACAAACCTTATCCCCAATTTAAAATTGCATCCCCACAAGTCTTTAGAGACAGACCCACTAGGGGCATTTTCATTAGTTCCACATGGAGTGATACATACAGAGGATATTAGGGTTTATATACATGCAAATATTGAGGATCTGGGAAGAAATCAACTTGTGAATTTTTACAATAATCATATAGTTGAAGAGGATTTTAGTATAAAACCGAAACATTAAATTCTAGAATCGAAGAAATTTATTTCGATGGTCAAATTTCCCGTGTTCATGGAGTCAGAGTGGCTCTGCAATGTCTTGAGTCTGGTGCATGAAGAATTCATGTGGCTTACTATTCCCTTCAAAATCACCAAGGAAGTCATTAATGCAGTAACAATTTTGAATTCTTCCAGTGGTCTACTTGTCCTAAAGTCAGTGAAAAATCAAACCGTCGCCGACGCCATAGGCTCAAAATATGACAAGAGAGAAATGTTTGTTGATAATATTGCTGATATAAATGTCATATTTGCATCTATAGTAATAGGATATAAGATTTACCATTTTAGCTGAAAAAACTTTGTATCTGGTACGAAAATTTACACTGCCTTCCAAATGGTCAAAGAAAACATGGACTATGATCTCTGTGAATTATTAAGAAGCCAGTTGATGGAAAACCTTGTGAAGATATAAAAGGACAAGAAAAATTCATTTAAATATGGCATTCTGCTCTTATCTCTATTTTTCTATTTCATGGAGGAAGTTTCGGGTGTTGGTAAAGTTCAATGGCAAAAGAACATCCTGGTAGCTAAATAGATCCAAAACCTATTATTCAATTTCACAGATATGAAAACCAAAAATTTAGAAATCTGGGGTTATTTCAAAACCTTTCAAGACAAAATACAAGAAAGGGAAAGAATTCCCACCACCATTGTGGAGAAATACAAAGACTCAATTTTCTTCATGGTGATCATTGATCAGTGTCTAATGGAAGTAGCATATCCAAGAACTATTTGGATCATGTCGATGGGCTATGAAGTCAAGGAAAATATTTTGGAAATGTATGCTCAACATCTATTAAGCAAACCTCATGATCCATCAGAAGAGATATTTGGCACTTATGTAGAAAAACATACCCAAATCCATAATGAGCTCAAGAGACCAGCTGCAGCTAAAATAATAAGGAATTAAGTCGAAGTTATTGCAGAATGTTTGGGTGTATCCATGGAGAAACTAAGTGAAGTTAGGGAGAAAAGAGAGAGAGAAGAAACAACAAGGCTTACTACCAAAAAGGGAACAAAATCTCAATCATCTGGCCCAACAGCACCACCTATCCAAATTAGAATGACCAGAAGCTCAACATCTCACTTAGCTCCTACAATGAAATACGCTCCTATGAAAAGTGAAGGCAAAAGGTCTGAAAAGGAAGCCCAGGGAAAGAAGAGCAAAAGAAAAAGAGTCTACATGATTGTTTCTGATGATGAGGAAACAAAATCTGATGAAAATATCAAGGAGATCAAGCAGCAAGGTACTAAAACAACTTTGGTACCAAAACCCTCCAGTGTAGATACTCAGGCGCAGAAGAAGACCTGGTATATCTATTGACCAAGTCAAAAAATAAATGATTTCAGATGGAAATATTAAACCTCTCTCAATGGTATGAATATTTCTCTCAATCTGATCAAATAATTTTAGAAGAAGTTACAATAAAGTACAAGATACTTTCAACAAATTTTTGGTTGAAATTATGTCTAGCCTCCCAAAAGGTCTATATAAAATTTTCGAACCAAGGAGATTAAGTTCCCTAATTCAAGAAGAAATAATGAGAGAAAGAGTTCTTGTAGAATTATGTCTAGAAATGTCTATGGAAGAAATGAAAGAATTCTTGAGCAAATCTAAGAAGCATTTCAAAAGAAAATCAAGGGTAAATAAAATGATGATTGGTCTAACAGATGAGGTCACTCAAGAAACACATCAAATTCTAAAAGAGTTGTTATTAAAAGACAAAATGAAAATTGTATCTAAGGATACTGATGCAGATAATGTCTCATCTAATCTAATTCAAGATGCAGAAGTAGAAAACCCTGGTGCCACCGAAGACTTTGAAATATCACCTCTGGAAATCAACACAAAAGTTGATACAAATATGAATGCACAAGTTAAATCGACAGAGAATACTGAAGAGAAGTCAAAAGCTTCAGCTAAGGAAACACTAGTTGAGGAGAAGAAGGATAATGTCAAAACCGCTCCGATGTCAACAAGAGACACTGCTTAGTTTGTAAAGAAATTCTTGGTTGCATAGAAGTTGGAACTGGATCCAGAATTGATTGAAGGTCCTGTTCACTTGTCTACCCTAAGCCCAATTCAGAAAATGAAAGTAGCAACGATTGCTCAAGCTCATGCCAAAGAAGAGCTACTTCAATCACACATTGAGGATAGTGAACTACTGAATCTGGCATCCAGAGTACTGGAGAAAATAATGCCATCTTAAGAAAAAGATCAGGCTAGCTCATCCTCCTGTGAACTAAAAGGACTAATCGATTCAGTTGGGACTCACTTTGAGTCATTAGAAAAGTCAGCCATGGGAAAAGTGCAGAAATAATTTAATGCTAAGAGGTTCCAAGGAGTAAAAGCGCTGATCATCCAAGACAAAAACTTCTTAACTACATGCATTAAGAATATGCGGAATTCTTTATCAGAAGGAGGGAAGATCTATAAAGCATGTCTATCTTTTTCAAAATTCACAGAGGCAAATGAAAAGAAGATCAAAGACTTGAAAGAAAAGATAAATGTTATCTTTGAAGCATTTGATCCGGTAGACTCCACCATTGGGAAAGCAAAAGGAGAAGTGATGTCTCTTCTCAATAGCATAAAATATTTGCAGCATCAAAATGCCAAGATTACTACCAGAAGCTGTGAACTTCAAAGCATAATTTGTCCGAAACTTGACATACTGTCAAGTGCTCTAAAATAAGGAGAATAATGTATAGGAGTTGTTGATCCAACCAACCTGGAGACCGTGGAGACACAATCCTATTTGAAATGTGGTGACATCAAAATCTTGGAAAGTCTAAAAAACATTTGGGATGTAAATCTGGTGCAGTTGAAGAAAGATTTTGTTGACATCTTTCAACTCATGTAAGGTACAATTTTTGCACAACAGTTTTTTGGCATTCGATCCCGACCTTTGCCATTGATGTCAAATGGGGAGAAGAAGTGAGGTGAAAAATTCTCAATCATCTCAGGGGGAGAATCACTTTTTTGAATTTTTGGTAGCAGTGTAGTCTATCTTGGTACTTGGTCCGACACTTGGCCATTTTTCACTAAGTGTTACCATCAATGCTAAAGGGGAATATTTTTCCCAAGAGACACTGCAACTGTCATCTGGTGTTGTCATTGATGGCAACCCTATGTGTTGATATTGTGCGCATATCTTTATTCAAGTCTACCAATAGTCAAATTGAATTCAGTCAAAGCATAACAATGTATCCAGTAACTCATCATTCATTGAACCGTGCATACATTTCGGGTTACCATTTTGTGTTGCGTATCTCAAGAAATGATTATGGAGGTATTATCTATCTTGTGTTCAGTACGTAGTGGATCATACCAACTATCACAAGAGTTAGGAAACTCGGTTGACGTATTCTCAGTTCTTCTTGTATTAAGGCCGACTTTATAAATATATTAAGTCACGGATGTATGTGAGTTAATTAATTGAATATCTATATGATTTAATATGTTTGTATTGGTCTTATCCAAGTTGTGGCCGACCATTGAGGATACATATTGTATGTTTCTCCTTATGTGTGCCGATAGTTATAATTTTGGTGAAGCCTACAAAGTGCAATCAAATCTCATGTAGTGGATATATATACTTGATATTCCGTATCAGTTTGGCGTATGTACAAGTTGTGTGTGTGTCTGAATTGCAAGTTAGAGAATAAAAAAGGTGTGAATAAGCACAGTTACACTTGCACATAGAAGATCTGTGTGGTGTGTATTAGAAGAGAAAAATAGTATTGCAAAACCAGTCTGTAAGACAACAAATCAATTTTTGTACTTAATCTCGAACCATAATCATGCATTTTAGATGCTATCATCTCAATTCAAATATTTAGATGGTCTTAATCTGAACTCTATTCTTTGAGTAGTGAGCTCTAGGAAGTGCACCTGAATACAAGTGCATTCCCCTTTTGTAATCTTCATTTTCTAGTATACTCAAAATTATAATTGTGGATTGGCCACCCATCATGATTTTTCCCCTAACAGGGTTTCCACATAAAAATCTTGGTGTTATGGTGTTGTGTTTACTTTTCTGTTTATGCATTACTATTGAATTTTATTAATGTTATGAAGTTAAAGATTTTTAAAAGTTAAATATTGCACAACACTGATTCACCCCCCCCCCCCCTCAGTGTGCATTGTTTCCAACAAGGTCAGGCATCATAACTACTTCATACTTTATTCACATCGACATCAGACCATAGGAGATCAAGCTTCAAGAGTACCACTTACCACATACCAAAAGAAAACAAGAGATAAGGTTGAAGGGGTGAATCACAAAGTCCAGAAGGATCACTCTTTTCAAGCTTCAAAGTTTAGGAAGGAGGCCTATACCTTATCTGAGAGACGAAAAGGGTAAAAGGGAATACAAAAGGCCAAAGTCTGAAAGGAGCCATCGAGGGTCAAAGAGAAGAGTTACCTCTTATTGAATAAAGGTAAGAGGTAAAGGATAAAGGTGAAGCTTGAAGCCCAAAAAATCGACACTTAGTCAAATTTTTGAAGGATTGAAAGTGAGAAGGAAGAAGGAAAAGCAGAAAGTCTAATGCCAAAAATTCAAAGATGAGATTGTAGGGATCAAAGATCGAGAAGGGGGCTTACTTCTTGATATGATAAAATGAAAGGAGAAAGAAGGAAAGTCAATCCCTGAAGTTCAAAAAGACAAGACTTAGGCAAATCCTCAAGGATCTTGATTGGGCTTCAAAGGTTAGACAAAATTTTTACAACCTACAAAGGGAAAGTTGTAAGAGAAGGTAAAGGAGCAGGAGTGATGGAGAGAGCATGTGAGTATGAAGGGAAGAGAAAACTTGAAAGCTTGAAACTTTAGGACTTAGCCAATTTTAGGACCCTTCAAGGAGAATTCATGCAAGATTGCCCATGTAGGATCTCTCAGATCAGTTATCAATGATGGGTCATCTAAGGGTGGCATAAAATATCAAAATTTATGCTGATTTCTATAGGATGATTGCATGCCAATCATGGAATATAGAGGCCTTATTGATCCATTGGGAATAGAGTCATTAGAAAAAAACTTCAATAGTTGGGCCACCCAAGAGTAAAGTAAAACATGTATAGACTGCATTTGGAGTCTTGGAGAAAATCATGGAAACTAGGAACATACATTCCCCTAAGAAGAATGCAAGGTGTGCAAGAGTACTTCTTGGAAAGCAAGATATTAAAAATATGTACACTAAAATAAAATGTAGCAAAAAAATGGGAATTTTCCTCTGTTAAAGATGAACATTTTGAAGGAGTTGATCTCCCTCAAACCATAGTTGTAGACCTCACCTAGATGCAACCACCAAAAATTGTTGGCAACATGCATGGTACTACACAAAATGTCTGCAAGGTGAAGGATCACTTTGTTGAAATGCATAAGACAACTAAGAGGGGGGAGTGAATCAGTTGTATCAAATCACTTTACTTCTAAACTTAATCTTTTCATTTTAACTTCAATCTATTATTAAGTGTGAACATGAAATGAAAATAATAGAAAGCAAACACTAGAGACACTAGATTTACGTTGAAAACACAATGAGGGAAAAACCACAGTGAGGGTTAACTCACAATATAGTAGTAATGAAATACTAGATACAAAGGCTCACTGCTAGAGGGATCACTACCCAGATACAAAGGCTCATTGCCCAAATTCAAGGGCTCACCACCTTCAAAGCACTCACTATCTAGAAAGAGGCTCACTACCTACAGAAAATGAAAAATAGATAAATAACAATCCACCACAAGGGTTCCACACACTCATAGCTTTGATCAGAAGATTATAGACACCATCATCTCACTACTTTCAAAAATCTAACACAATAAAGTACTGCTACCTCAATTCACTCTCGCACACTCTACTTTTCACACTTTTTCGCACACTTCTCTTGCTTGCTTGATTCATGGATGATGGATGATCAATGCACATTAACTTGATTTGCTTTTATACCATCTTCAACTCTAGAAAAATTCTCCAAGGTCAGATTTATAATTTCAAATTACAAATTTAAATTGGGTCGGCTACTCAACATTCCCACGGTGGAAAAGAATGAGAGAGGACCAAATACATGTTTAGTTAGGACCCAAACAAAATCTTGGATTGAACACACACTTTCTTAATTTGATGCAAAAACTTAATGTAACATGTAGACACCAGGTCGGCCAAACCTAATGAAAACAACAAAAAAAATTGAAGTACGCGCATCTCCAGCAAGATGATCATGCGTGGATCACACAGCATGCTTGACCAAAAAAAATTCCATCTCTAAGAATACCTCAAATACATCCAAAACAATTACAATAAAAATCATTCATGGAAAACTCTTCAAAAGTCCAACCGGACCAACTAGAAACACGCAGGAGCTCTAGAGCAAGCCTTCCAGAGCACCAAAATACAAGCACATTTGTCATAACACAAAAACCGTCTGAAAGAATCATCTCCCAGATCCGCAAGATCTGAAACCAAATATGAGAAGACTGCGGAGCCAAAACATTTCTCCTCATCCACAAACAAATAGTTCTGCCAAACCAATTCACACACCAGTGAACATATCTTTTACTCTCCATTAAACCAAAGGCTAAAACCTGGGATATATTATCCATTCAAGCTCATGAACACACTCACATATCCGCCCAGGCATAGGATCAATATAGGAAAAATGCAGAGCACAATACCAAAGCACAATCAGAACACACACTTCAACATTTCTTTCATTATTTCTCAAATTCTCTCAAAAGCACTTGGAAAAAACACAACTACAATTTCATAAATATAGCTCCATGTACTCTAAATACTTCTACAGTACCTCAACTATACAAGTACCATCTGTAATCAACTTGAACTATGTTGAAATCAATGAAAATATTAATTAAAACACCACCAAACACATCCATACTTGCAAAAATCTCCCCCTTTGTCATTGATCATAACACAGTGTGAAAAACCGTCAAAGACAACATACATGATTCTTAGAAGCAACAACCTACACAAGCATAAAATTTTCACATGATTCTCTCTCCCCCTTTGACATCAATGGAAAATGAAATTCTTGACATATAAAGCTCTGTTCACTCCCCCTTAGGAGTACAACCACATCACATACTACAACAATGCACTTATCTACCCCCTGAGGAGTAGACCTCAATCATCAGTCTAGATCAAATGAGTCTGTGAATCCACTAGACTGATGCACCTCCATGTGCACGTATTTCAAAGAAGGAGGGGCAATAACCCCTAATTTCCCTCTGAGATACTCAAAGGTATCCTTCAGAAGGGCCTTAGTGAATATGTTATCAATTTGTTCCTTGGTAGGTACATATTCAAGTTTGACTTCATTCTTCAATACCTTCTCCCTTATGAAGTGGTACTTGATAGATATGTGCTTTGTCATAGAATGTATCACTAGATTCTTTGAAATGTATATAAAACTTAAATTTTCGCAAAATATAGAGATAGGTTCATCATTCTTCACACCTATGTCCATCAAGGTTTGCTTCATCCAAAGTACTTGTGTACAACAGGAACGCTGCTGCAATAGATTTTGCTTCTGCAGTGGACAATGAAACTGAATCATGTTTCTTGCTCAACCATGAAACTAGTCTTCCTCCAAGGAAGAATGCACTACCACTTTTATGCTTTTGGTCATCTACATAGCCAACCCAATCTGCAATAGTGTAGGAATTCAATGTAAAATCATTGTCCTTGAGATACAATAGCCCATATTCTAGAGTTCCTTTAAGATATCTAAATATGCTCTTCACAATTGTAACATGTGCTTCCTTAGGTTATGCTTGAAATCTTGCACCTAAACATACTGCATGCATGATATCTGGTCTAGTAGGAGTAAGATACAATATTCCACCAATCATGGATCTATACATGCTTTGATCAACTTTAGCAGATTCATCATGCTTACTCAACTTGCATCTGGTTACCATAGGGGTACAAACAAGTTTGGAGTCATCCATTCCGAACATCTTTAACAATTTCTTAACATACTTAGATTGTAAAATGCATATTACTTTTTTTGTTTTATTTACTTGAATTCAAAGGAACATTCAATTCACTAATCATAGACATTTCAAATTTTTGTTGCATCTCTCCAGAAAATTTATTACACATACCTTCATTTCCACCAAAGATGATATCATGAACATATACCACAACTATCAACATCTTGTATTTCTCAACCTTGAAGTAAAGATTGTTGTCTACAAACCCTTTGTTGAGTCCTTGTTTTGTCAAGTATCTATCCAACCTTGCATACCAAGCTCTAGGAGATTTTTTAAGTCCATATAATACCTTCTTTAACTTACAAACCATGTCCAGTTTATCTAACAGTTGAAAAAATTTTGGTTTCTCCATATATACTTCTTTTTCCAGTTCTCCATTCAAAAATGCAAACTTGACATCCATTTGATACACTTTCAAGTCTTTATGAGATCAAAATTACATGAACATATGAATGGCCTCCATTCTTGCTATAGGTGAAAATTTTTCTTCAAAATAAATTACTTCTATGTGCACTGAAAATCACCTAGCCTAGAATGAAAAATGAAATTTAATGCAAGCAAGGAAAAACACAAAGAACATCTCAAGATTGGCCTAGTTGAACTTGAAAAAAACGAAAGGTAAAAGTGTGTAATGCCCCGTCCAAGTTGATTGGTTGGTTGGCCTTGTTGACCATTTGATTTGTGTGCTCCTAGATCGATTTTAATAGCATAACGGTTTTTTTTTATTGATTTGGATGCAAGTATGGCTATGGATCCAAGATGGTGGTGTGTGAGAGAAGGGGGCTTGGATGAGTGAGATTGAGAATGGTTGAATGTGATAGATTATGAATGAATGTGAAAAAATGACTAAATATTTTAGTCATTAGCAAGAGGGGATATGAATGAATGGCCAAGATTGATTCTTGGGAGAGGATAAAAGGTTGAGATTAAGAGTTGACCAAAGGAATTAAAAATTTCTTTTTTAATGTGCATTGGAATGATAAAAGGAATTAAATATTCCTTGGGGGATGAGAGAGGAATTAAAAATTCCTCAAAAGGACCTTGGGAAGACAAAAAGGAATTAAAAATTCCTTGGGGGATGGGGAGAGTGCAGCAAGGGGTAGATTAGGATAGTTGATCAATGATTAGGTTGTGTAAGTGAGGGATTAGGCAAATGATTAGGTGGGTAATGAGGATTAATGATCCACTTTCATATTATGGAGGATGTGACACCTCCCTAATCAAGGATTAAGAATGTGCACATCCTTAATATAGGATTATGCAAATTAATCAAGATTAGAAAAAGGTGATGGGGGATGTGACATGAGGGGAATTAAATAAATAAATTATTTATTTAATTTTTCAGAGGAAAGGGATAAAGGATGGGAGTAAATAATTAAATTTTATTATTTAATTTAGGATAAGATTTAAAGATGATAGAAGAAATAAATTAGGATGGAGGGATAAGGGCTAATGAATACTAATTAAATAATAAGGTATTACTTAATTGATATAGAGGATATGAAATTGGTTGAATTAGGGGGTAAATTGACCAAACACAAGTGGTCAATTTCTAGTGTCTATATTTTTCCACTCTTTGAGATGGTTTTATGAAGTAGCATCATTTCAAAGAATATTAAAACATAGAAATTGTAAGAATATGGTTAGATTAGGGAAGATGCCCCATTTATCCAAAGGAGTGACTATGAGGAAAGATGATGGGAGTGAAGATGAAGATTAGGGATTGAGGATGCCCCCTCGAGAGGACATGTGGGTTCAAGAGAACATGGGTGTGCTCTTGAAGTGG
The DNA here is from genome assembly GCA_007115665.2 of Sequoiadendron giganteum. NCBI lineage: Eukaryota > Viridiplantae > Streptophyta > Pinopsida > Cupressales > Cupressaceae > Sequoiadendron > Sequoiadendron giganteum. The sequence continues at coordinate 484,393,992 of CM021109.1, forward strand.
ATGAGATGATGAAAGGGTAGATGGGGGAGATGATGCAAAGTGGTGGATAGAATAGAGGATGGTAGGGTGAAGAGATAAAATCAAACACAAATGGATTTAAGGAAAAAGGTGATGTTGCACCAATCAAGCTAGAAGCCAAGATTAATTGATGGATGCAGTGTTTTTGATGAGGGAATGATATTATCTCAAAACAACACAAGGATAGGGAAGGATACATCCTAATTATTATGATGATGATAGTGTTGTCAATGAGGGAATGATACATTCCAAAACAACACAAAAGGAGAGGGAAGGATGCATCCTAATGATGATGATGAGAGTGTTGTTGATGAGGGGATGAGATATCCCAAAACAACACAAAAGGATAGGGAAGGATACATCCCAAAGATGATGACAATGAGGATGATTGGATTAAGTCTTGTAGCAAGGATGGGAACAAGACCAAGGAGGTTATTAGATGACTTGTGCTAGATTGAATGGATTAGGATTGGATTGAGATGTGAGATTGTTGAAATGAATGAAGAGGATGGAGGAAAAGATGCTTAGAATAACAAATCTATATTATCCTAAGAAGATTGAAGGGATGATGATATGATGAGGATGGATGAAAAGATGCTTAGAATAACAAATCTATATTATCCTAAGGAGATTGAAAAGATGGTGATATGATGAGGATGATGGAAAGATGCTTAGAATAAAAAATATATATTATCCTAAGGAGATTGAAAAGATGATGATATGATGAGGATGATGGAAGTAGAGGGATGGAAATGGTTATGATAGATAGATGAATGAGAGTGATGAAGGATGAAAGGTTTAGGGTGAATGGATAGGGGGACTTGGATAGATAAAAGGATGGGAGATGAGGAGATAATGGATAGTAACCAAATCAAGCAATTTAATGGGTATGGATTATGCTTCCATGTAACGAGCACTTAATTTGATGTAGCATGGGTTACTATGCACCAGGGTATGAGTAACCAAGGTGACATTGTATCGCATGCATAACATTGACACAACAAACAAAAGTTTAGTCCAACATCCCAAATTCACAGGGGCTTTGGTAGGGCCAATGTTGGAAAACCACAAACACAAAGGATGCCTTAATGTATAACATGACCACGAGGATCTTGGTGGTTATTACGTGGGACAACCAAGAAGAAAAAAGCAAACAAAAGATCAAGATATTCCCCTATGTTTACGAATCAAAGAACACCATGATATGAAGGATCATGGTATCCCTAACGAGGTATAATAGGATGCTCAAATGATAAACAAAATGTCACAAGTTTCAAAAGATACAATCAAATTTCAAATGTCTTTTTCCACGGGATTTGAAGGGTGGATGGGATTGATGTGGTCTAATTAGGAAGGATGCATCTTGTCAAGACCAAAGATGGAGACTAAACCAAATGATCAACATGATGCAAGATATCTGAAACTGATTGAACCTCATGATACTAATGACCTTTTTTTGTAAGCACCAGCTAGATAGGGACATACTTGATGACACGAAAAGATGACAAGACACAAGACTGACACACCCTAAAGACCTAGGGGCTTGAGGGTTGATCAAATATTAGCCTTGCCTATGTGAAAGCGCAAACCCCTCATAGTTTGATAAAAGACTATGGATAAAAGTGGAAATAGGATGATGGAGACCGTGATGGAGGAAAAAGACTGGACGGAAAAATGCCCCAGACCAGATAGATGGATGATGGGGATGGATATAAATGGATGGACCAAAGCCTCAGGGGCTGATAAAATTATTAGCCTTGCCTATGTTAAAGCGCAGGGGAAACATAGTTTGATAAGAGGCCAACGATAGACAATGGCTAAGGGATGACGAGATGAACATGATAAGGAGATACAATGATGGAGCTGATATGATGATACAAGATAGACCTTGTGGACTGGATGATTGATAGATGAGTGATGAAAAGTGATAGGAGATTGGAAAGAGGTATTAAAGATGTAGGATTGATGATATCAAGATAGATGGAATTGGATTGCATGGGGGTAACCTATAGCTAGATACTAATGAAAAGGGATTATGAGATGGAAAGATATAAATATGGGGAGATAGAAAGATACTAGGATGGATGGACAGAGGGATAAGGATTTGGAAAGATAGAATGGATTACTGGATGGATAAATGGATGGGGAGATAAGGATGAAAATATGGAAAGGGAATAGTGGATTGGTGGATAAGAAGATAGGGATTTGGAAGATGGAAGGGATTACTAGATGGATGGATGGATGGATGGATGGATGGATGGATGGGAAGATGAAAAGGGATCAGTGGATGGAGGGATGGAAGTATTAATGGAAGGAGGACGGAGAGATAAAAGGGATTTCTTGGATGGATGTATGTTGTTTCTAAGGAATGTGTCACAAAGAATTAGATGCTCCATTTTAGGTATGTCATGTATAATGAGGCAAGAGTGATTGTAGATAGCAAGATGGATAGATAAGGAATGGAGATGGATCGTAGCAGGATGGGTGGACAATGGAAGATAGATGGATGTTGATAGGATGCTTGGATAAAGAAAGTGGATGGGGGAGGATAAAGGATATGGTGACGTATGGATGAGGGGAATGTATGTCAAGAGGTGTACAAAGAATGTATAGATATGTGCCCCTGTCTTTATCAAGATCACTAGGAGGATGGAGGGATTGGAGATAAATGGGTAGGATAGGTGTATAGGTGGGATGGAGGAGATGGATGAAGGGGATGCATAGATGGAAGTTGCCTGCAAGTGTGAAAGTAAAATGGATGGAGGATTTACACATGATTCCTATTTTCCAGGTTTTCATTATGGTACTTATCCAAGGTTCTTGTTTTCCAAGTTTTCACCATTGGATGAATTATTTCTCTTTACTATTTTTTTTGTTTTTCCCTTTTTTTTTTACATTTTTTTTTGGATTTTTTGGATTTTTTGGATTTTTTGGATGGAGGTGGATAAGGATAGGGATGCGGGTAAATGTGGATAAATGAATGTGGAAGATATGTGATAAATGGGACGGATGAAGGACTCAAGTATCAAGTTCCATACGAGGTAATAAGAGCCCATGTTTGAAGCAACTATTGGATGTTGGTACAACCTTATTAGAATGGATGGATTATGCAAGAGAATGGATTAAAGGGATTTCATGGGGGAGAAATGTAGGATAATGGATGGGATGTTGGAAAGTGTGTGGATGGAATTATGGGGTCGAAGTGTGATGGGGGAATGTGTTCAGGACCAACATTGTCACATATGGTGGTGGATGTGAAATGATAGGAGGCTGAATGGATGGATAGTGTGGGGATAATGGAGGAGTTTGGATAGTGAATTTCAGGACATAAGGACCCAAATATATATTTATGAGATGGAGGAGGTGAATCATTAGCTTTTGGATTATCAACTTTGGATGTTGTTATAGATTTTTCATTTGAAGGCATTACATCTTTTTTCTTTGGGATCCACATGGTTTTGATTTTTGCTTTAGTGGGACATTGTAGCCTTTGGGATTGATTTGGATTGTGGATTGGATTTTTTGTCTTCAACATGTCTTTTGAAGGGGACATAAGGAGTTTTAGATTCATGTGGATGTTTAGACTTGTGCATTTTTGCTTTGACATCCAAAGTTCTTTTGATAGCAATGAGATGGGTATGAGGAAATGGATGATGTGAGGATACATGGATGGAGTGATAGAGGTAGGCTTTTGATGATGATGTGTGGGTGGAGGATGTGAGATAACATGCATGGAGGGGTGTGTTTTTTGATCCTGATTAGGGATTATGAGGTTAGGATTTTTACGATGTGCACTAGGGATAAGTGATGGATGCATGAGAGGATGAAGAGGATAAGATGGAGGAGGTGATTTTAGGATATAAGGACCAAAAATGGAATTTTTATATGGAGGATGTGTGAGGGTTGATGGAGGGACATAATGACCTAAAATAGATGTAGTAGATGGAGGATGGGCGATGGTGGATGGAGGAGGAAGGAGGAAGATGGAGAATCAATTTGAGGTAATATGATGGAGGGGGGATGGTGAAAAATGATTTGGTGGAACGATGGAAAGTGCCTCTTATTCCTTTAGAAGAGGATCGTTGAGGATGTATGGAGGTTGTACCAAAATTTTTGGATTATGATTCTTGGGAGATATATCCAAGACAACCCGTACAAGGATTTTCTTTGACCTGGATGGGCTCTAAAATACCTTGCTCATGAAGGCCTAAACCTTTTCCTTGATATTTCATGATCTTGAGCATGCAATCTATGGTAGGATGCTTATTATTTTGGAAGCATGATGCAAGTCCATTAGTAGGTGGAGCAGGAAGGGTGGTACATATGCTTTGTTTTTTCTTCTACAAGAAAACCACCATGGATGAGTGTAATGTTACCAACGTGATATAAAAGTGGTGTTGGGATGGTAGGGTTAGGTGGAAATGAAGGATCATGAGATGGAGATGATGGGATGATGAAATATTTATTAAGAGGGGCAACTGATAATGGATCAAAAGAGGGATTAGGTGATATGATAGGATCTAGATTTGTGGTAGTGGGTGATAAGGGCTCATGAGATGGAGTGATTGGATCTTGAATGCAATGGGGGTCATGGGATGGAGCGGATGAACTAATGTGATCTTGAGATGGAGTAGATGGGATGGTAGGATCTTGATTTGGAGGACGGGATATGTTGGTATTCTTTGGATCAATCTCTTGGCATGGCTCATCTTGTGTGGGAGGCATGATGATGGAGGTGTTGGAGAAACTCCTCAATTGGGGAAGATGGGAAGATGGAGGATTCATGAAGGTAATGGGATTAGATTTCGGTGATACGAGGACTAGGGGGAGTGGATTGGATTTGGGTGTCTTCAATCAATTGGGTGGCATTAGGAGTAGGATATGGGGATTTAATGGGTTCAATAGTTTGGGTGGTGCTAGGGGTGATAATAGGGGTGATAGGTGTGGGATGGAGGAGGGCCTCATTGATGGTGGCCATACATGATAGAGTGGAATGGCATGGTTTTGCAACATCAAGATGTGGATTTGAGGATGTTTCCTCTATCATGAGTCCTTGGACGACATCTAGAATGATCTCTTTATGAATTGTAGGTTTAGGTGAGGTGATGGGGATGGATGAAGGATTATGGATGGTTGGAGGAATAGGATTTGGGGTTGGTGGATCATGATTAGATGAGTGGATGGAATTGGATGGAGGACTAGGAGTAGGTGGAGGATTAAAATATAATGGAATGGAGGAGGGAGTGATGTTGGAGGATCTAGATGATGAAATAAGATAGGAAGATGTGGATAATAGATTATGTTGGGAAGATTGGGATGGGGGATGGAGTGATATAGTGGGATGCAGATGGTGAATTAAGATAGGAATATATGGATTCCAGATTAGGTTGGGAAGATTGAGATGGTGGATTAGGATAAGAGGATATGGGTGGTAGATTAGCATAGGAGGAAATGGATGGAGGATTAGGATAGCAATATGTGGATGGTGGATTAAGGTGGCAAGATGTAGATGTGGAATTAAGGTGGGGATATTGGGATGGTTGATGATGATAAGGATAGGAGTATGAGGATGGTGGATTAACATAGGAGTATGTGGATGTTGGATAGGAGAGATATGTAGAGGGAGGATATGAAGAATATGTGGATGGTGAGGATACTAGATATCCCTTGTTAAGGGTAGCATAAGGAGTGTTATTAGATGTGGATGAAGACATGGGGGGATAGCTTGGAGGAGTGGTTGGATTTTGGGAGGTGGTCAAGAAAAGCTTGCTAGTAATGACAACATCAAGGGGATATATATTATACTCATCTTGATCAACAAGACTTTTGTTATTGTCATCAACATAGTTGGGATTCCCCTTGACTACTAATTTTGGTTGCACTAATGGTGGATAAGGATTCATGATGTTAGATGGGATGGATATAGATTGAAAAGATGGGAATATATGATTAGAAGGAAAGAATAGATGGTGAAAAGATAAATAGGATGGATTGGAAGAAGATGGAAGAAGAGATCTTAAGATTTGTTTTGATATCAAAAGATCTTGGATATAGATGGACTAAAGCTCAAATTGGGATTGGATTAAAGCTCATACTTGGATTGGATTGAAGCTCAGATTAGGATGATTGGAGGATGTGATAGGATTGGATGATTGATCAGAGATGGAGATGACACAAATTCTAAACCTAGTTCAAATACTGGACTTAGGTGACATAAGGTGTTGATTGATCATATTGAACTAAAAGATGGATTATTACGACACCTAATCTACCTCAAGATGGGAGTAGATTGATTTGATCAAAGATGATTTAATGACTCAGGACATATGAAAATCCTAAACAAGTGCAGATGATGATGATCAAGATTAGACACCTAAGCTAACTTGGATAAAAACCTCAGAAATGAAATCTAGGGGATTCAGATTGATGAACCAATGATGGATATGTGTTCGAATAATTCTCAAAGATACTGCTAGATGATTTTATTGATGAAAGAATGATCTTTAGAGAATTCAGATAGAAAAAAATGATGATTATGGGACGATGGATGATGCTAATTTATTTTTTTATCACGACTAACGACTTGGGGAACAACATGCTTTCAGTGGCCAAAAGGATTCACATTCTAGAATTTGTATGGGAAGCAAATTTGCCTCTATCAGTTGCAAGTTAGCCTCTTTGGATTGCAAATTCACCTCTTTGGACTGCAAGTTCACCTCTCTAGGCTAAGAAAACTCGCCTCTGTAGGTGGAAACCTCGCCTGTTAAGGATGACAAAGGAAACAGGAAAATTTGCTAAGAAAATTCACCTATGTGAGGAAGCAAGTTCACCCAAGACTTGTCTAGTGTAGAGAACACGTGAATTTTCTTAGCAAGATCACCTATGAGGAAGAAAATTCACCCAAGAAGCTAGAAAAATCACCCAAGAAGCTGAAAAACTCGCCCAAGAAGCTAGCAAACTTACCTAAGAAGCTAGCAAACTCACCCAAGAAGTTGAAGCCAGTAAAGAACGGGCATATGTGACTTTGAGAATCGCCTAATAGGATGAAAAATTCACCTAAACGGATTCAAATAGGGACTGAAATGGAGAACAAGATCACCAACGGACAAAAAAATTCACCTAAATGGATCCGAATGAGGACTTAGATGGAGAACAGGGTCACCAATGGACAAACAGATTTGAATGGAGAACGGGATATAAAATGTTCAAATGGATTCACCTAAATGGATCTGAATGGTGACTCAGATGGAGAATGAGATAGCAAATGGTCAAACGGATTCGCCTAAACGAATCCGAATGGGGACTCGAACCAAGAATGAAATAGCCAATGGTCAAACGAACACCAAAACCAACCCGAATAGGGACTCAGATGGATAGAAGACCTGAATGGGAGGTAGGGTCACCCCTGTAACAAGAAAATTCACCCAAATTGAGAAAAATCACCCATGTACAAGGAACGAGTGAATTTGATGAATGGGGAAATGGGCAGGACTAGAACGAGAAAGTAGGATCGCCCTTGTGAGGAGAAAATTCACCCAAAAAGGTAGAAAATTTTCCCAATAGGCAAGAAATTTCATCCAAGAGGTGAGAAAAATCACCTATGCACAGGGAACGAGCAAATTTCATGGATGGGGGACTGACAGACTCACCTAAGGGATGGAAAAACTCACTTGTTCTAGAGAACGGGAAAAAATGGGGTCACCTAAGAAAGTGACTGAGAGGAAAATTCACCTCTATAAGGGGAAAATTTTCCTCTAAAGACAGGGACTGACGATGGCAAAGGATGATAAGCACAACAAAATATAGATAGAAGTTTGAGCTGACTCAACTTAAAATAAAAGCATTGGTATCGCATAATGAAGACACTCCAGGTAGCACAATCCTAGAATTAATGATAAGGGTTTCCAAACTTGATGTAGGCCCACCACCTTGAGCGAACAACCCAAGGTTAATACTCTGTGATACTAGGGTGGTTCTCTGGAGTACCCTTTCTCGTGAAGGCAGATATCTAGCATTCTAGTGGCACAAGGTTGTCAATGGATGCCACGTTCTCACCTTCATGCTCTTACTTGAGGAATATTATAGTCCACCATGAGGATTCCTATCTCAACCCAAGGGAGTACTTGGTGAGTAACTTTGGGGTACGGTCTGCATCCTCTGGACTACACCAAGCTATGGCTGAAACATGGGTCTCTATCTAGGCTACACAAGGCTATCTCATGCATCCGTGATATACGTAAGGTATGTGAGGCATAAATGTGAACATCATTCCATAATAAGCATCATTTGGGAGCCCCAACGAGGTACTGGAAACTTAGACCAACTCTACACATCTTATCTAGGTATCACCCTAGCTTCGACGCTTCACCAAACATGACATGACTGGATTGGGGTACAACTTCTGTTCTTCCCCCTTTACATACCCTGCTGGTAACATGTGGTTGGAATCATCCCTCAAATGGAAGAATATACTAGAAGCTTCTATTGGTCCCCAAGCTCGCACATAGTGCAAGGGGAGAGATTAGATGCACTATCACCTCCTAGGTAGACTTGACTGGACTAGAATGAACTACGATTTCTCTTCACCCAGGATCGCCAAATGGTGCAAGAGGATTGGATATGTCAATAGTCCACTCACAAGCATGAAAAAAAAGTGTATATTGACCCATTAATTAAAGCTACGTGTTCCTAGATAGTATAAAAAATGATAGATAGACTAACTAAAGGTCTTGGACCAATCGTTCTACATAAAATGCGTTAGTAGTTTCAAACCACCAGTCTTGGATGAATGAGAAATGGCTGCACAAAACATTAGTGAAAACTAGGAACACTCACAAATAGATGAGTTAGTGGATTAGCACCTGGAAACATAACCGAAACGATGTTGAAAACTAGAAATTAATGTCTCGGATTCACCTCAGATTCGCCCCTGTAAGTTGCACACTTGCCCGTTCTCACTAGTCAAGTTTGCCTATTCTGAAGACCAAGGCAGGTTTTCCCCTAATGAAGGAAAATTCACCCCAGATGGAAAGTACTCCCCTGTGATGTGCAAGGTCACCCCTCTGGTGAAGCAAATACACCCCTATTGGAAATTTTGCTTATCTGGCCAAGAAAATTTTCCCTTGTAAGGCGCAAATTCGCCTCTTAAGGAAATTTCACCTCTGTAACTAAGGTCTGAACCTGCAAAAATAAAAAAATAGAGAACATAAAAGTATAGACCCATGATGTGGGTCCCACCAAGCATGCTAGAAATGTGTGCAGTGCAAATCCCCTAGCCTAGAATGCAAAACGAAATGAAATGAAAGCAAGTAAAAACACAAATGCCACCTCAAGATTGGCCTAGTTGAACTCGAATAAAATGAAAGATAAAAGAGTGTAATGCCTTGTCCAAGTTGATTGGCTGGTTGGCCTTGTTGATCATTTGATTTGTGTGTTCCTAGATCAATTTTGGTAGCATAACAACTTTTTTTTGCTTGATTTGGATGCAAGGATGGCTATGGATGCAAGATGGTGGTGTGTGAGAGAAGGAGGCTTGCATATTATGGAGAATGTGACACCTCCCTAATCAAGGATTAGAAATGTGCAAATCATTAATCTAGGATTATGTAAATTAATCAAAATTAGAAAGAGGTGATAGGGGATGTGACATGAGTGGAATTAAACAAATAAATAATTTATTTTATTTTTTAGAGGAAAGGGATAAGGGATGGGAGTAAATAATTAAAGGTAATTATTTAATTTAGGATAAGATTTAAATATGATAGAAGAAATAAATTAGGATGGAGGGATAAGGGCTAATGAATATTAATTAAATAATAAGGAAATATTTAATTAATATAAAGGATATGAAATTGGTTGAATTAGGGGTTAAATTAACCAAACCCAAGTGGTCAATTTTTAGTGTCTACTCCTTCAACTTGTAAATATCCTTTACATACTAGTCTTGCTTTATTCCTTACAACTTCACCATCTTCATTTAGCTTGTTTCTGAATACCCATTTTGAACCAATTACTTTCTTGTTTGTATGTCTAGGGACTAATTCCCATGTCTGATTCTTCTCTATCTACTGTAGTACCTCTTTCATTGCTCTAGCCCAAATTTCATCATTACATGCTTCACTGACAGTCGTAGGTTCTATCTTAGAAAGTAAAAACAAGTTTTTTTCAACCACTTTGCTTCTTTTCTTCACTCCACTTATATCTCTAATTATATGTTCCTCTGGATGATTTCTTTGTACATATTTAGGAGTCTTAGGTGCATGTTCTAAAATTTCTTCTTCATCACTTTGTTCTTTCTCTTCCTTTTCTTCTTCTTTTATTCGCCCATAGATAGGATCACCTAGTTCAACTTCATTTATTTCCACTAGTCTATACATAGCTTCATCAACCTTTACATTAGCACTTTCAATTATTTTCCTTAGTCATTTATTAAAGAATCTATATGCTTTGTTGTTATTTAAATATCCAAGAAAGATTCCATCATCACATCTAGCATCAAACTTTCCAATATTTTCGTCATCTCTTCTAATGTGATATCTACTTCCAAATACTTTAAAGTATTTAATAGTAGGAGTCTTACTAGTCCATAACTCATAAGGAGTCTTAGTGTTGTTACATATAATTTGAGCTCAGTTAAGAATGTATACAATAGTGTGGATTGCTTCTCTCCAATACACATCAGGAACATTTTCTTCTTTCATCATAGTTCTGGAAGCCTCTTGAATAGTCTGGTTCTTTCTCTCCACAACTCCATTCTGTTGAGGGGTTCTAGGAGTAGAATAATGTCTCTTTATGCCATGCTCTTCACAAAATTTATTGTACTCACCAGATGTAAATTCTCCACCTCTATTAGACCTTAAGCATTTGATTTTCAAGTTTGCCTCATTTTCTACTCTTGCCTTAAACACCTTGAATCTACCAAGAACCTAAGCTTTTTCTCTAATAAATGTAACCCATGCCATTCTAGAGTAATCATCAATCAAGAGCATAAAGTACCTATCACCATTTAGGCTTCTTGTTCTTGTATGACCACAAAGGTCTGAATGGAATAATTCCAACATTTTGGTAGATGATTTTTCCTTTCCTTATTTGTATTCCCAACTCAAAACTTCTGAAAATTGAATTTGAAAGCTTTGTGATTCTAGGCAGATCTCTGACAACTTCCCTAGAACTGATCCTGATCAGATTATCAAAATTCACATGTCCCATCATCCAGTGCTAGATCCAACTCTCATTAATCTGAGAAACAAAACAATGACCATCACCATCCTTAAGTTGATAGATTTTTCCATTATTTATTCTTCTAGCTTCTACCATAGTTTTGGATCCTTTCCTGATCTCACAAGCGTTATCCTAAAACACAAGCTTAAAACCTTTGTTGTGCATTTTTCGAACACTTAAGAGATTATGCCTTAAACCCTTTACATAATAGACATCGTCAGTATTATGTTTTCCATCAAAACTATTTTTTCCTTTACCAAAAATCTTAGCACCAGAGTCATCTCCAAACATAACTATTCCTCCATCATACTTCTCAAGTTTAGTGAACTTACTCTTATCTCCAATCATATAATTTGAACATCCATTGTCAATTACCCAAAAGTCTTCATGCTATCTAGCATGATAATTAGTTACCAAAGTACCTTTTATTTCATCCTTCTTGCACTCCAGACTTGATTCCTTTGCACATCTTCTATGGTTAGTAGATACAACTTTATTTTCTAGGGCTAGAAATAAGCATTCATCCTTATCCTCCTCAAAATCAGATTCATCATCAGAAATTCTTAAATCTTCTTTGACATAATACAATTTATTGAACTTCCTATCCTTTTTATATTTGTGATTATTGTTATTGTCCTTTTTCTTCTTGTGTGTAGCTATATTAGGACATCTTGATGCATAATGACCAACATTTCCACAACTGAAACACTTAAAAGGAAACTTACCTTTGTATTTACCAATACCTTTCTTCAATCTCCTTGTGAAATTTCCTTCCAAATCTTTTGAATCATCATCATCTGAGTCATCTGTTATCTTCATTTCTTTAAAGGTTGTTTCAGTCTTCTCCTTCTCTCTTGCAAATTTTCTCATCTCGAATGCAGTCAAGACTCTGAATAGATGCTCCTTAGTAAATGTCTTTGCATCATATGATTCTTCAATAGTAGATACTTTGTCATTGTAATTGTCTAGTAGGGTCATTAGGATCTTCTCAATTATATCTTCATTTGACATGGTACCACCTTGATTCTTGATTTGAGTTGCTATAAGTTCAAATCTCTCATAATAGCTTGCAATATATTCTTCGTCTCTCATTCTCAAGTTCTCAAATTTTTTCTTAGCAGTTAGTTTCCTTGACAATTTTATTCTATCATTCCCTTCATAAATATCTTCCAATTTTTCCCATACTTCATGAGCAGTAGCTAGAGAAATAACTTTTGTTCTCTCAGTTTTAGATAAAGCATTGAAGATAGCATACCTTGCCCATTCATTCTCCTCATAAGCTATAATCCCATCAGCAGAGGAAGGACCACCGGTTGGTATAACATACTTTGCCTCCACAACCTTCCAAGTCTTGAAACCAAGTGAAACCAAATAACCTCTGATGTAGGAGCATCCAGAAGATTCAATCAGTTGGGATAAATAACATTCAATTACAGAGGTTTCCAATGATGCAATGAAGTTCAGTATGATAGCTAGCTAAATATATTAAGGATAAGGAGTTGTGGATTAAAGGGTTTGTTGTCGAGTATATCTAGTTTATCCACTAGATTTTTTAGAGGTTCATATGAAGATTTGATTAAGTAATGAGTGTCGGTCTTTCAACAGTTCTTCTGTTGTTGTAGCCGGTGTTCCTAAAGGAAGATGATGTGATTCTAGTAATTTGAGTTGTTGTGGATGCTTAGTGGTGATTCATGGATGTTTCTAGATCGAGATCTATCTGTGTTGATGGTTTGCATCGATTGTTGTGCTCACAATTGGTGATTTTCTTTTGGGAGTTCATGTTTTTCATGTTCATGGTTGACAAGGTGATTATAGCGTGTTGTGGATCTTCGAGGCTAATTGTTTATTGTGTTTTGTGTCCCTACTATGTTTGGGTTGACATTGGTTGATTCACATTGATAATTGCTTATTGATTTGGGCTGACAGTTTGTACACATTTGATATTTTGTTGGGTCAACATGTAGGGTGAAGCCACAATAGTGGTTTAAAATACAAGTGAGGAAGCAAAACTCACAAAAAATGACCCCAAGGCAAAAAAAGTGATTTTGGAGGTTCGTACGAACCTACTGGTTTGACCAAACCAGTAAGGGGTTCGCTTGAACCAGGGTTGGAGCGAACCCCTTTGAATCTTGGCCGCAAAAATAAAGCATAGGAAAGGGGTTTGAGCAAACCTCTTTGAAGGGGTTCGCTCAAACTAGGGTTCGCCCAAACCCCTAGGGGTTCGTACGAACCCCCCTAATCCCTCATCCCCCATTTGAGACACAAAAAAAACCTAAATTTTGGCAATTCGGATCTCGGGTTGAGGATGAAAATGGAGGTATCTTCACAATCCCAACTAGAATCAGGTAGTCCTTAGAATGAGCTATGCAATGAATATAATTTTAATATGTTTTGGTTTTATTATGTATCTATTTTTTTAGTTTTATTAAACATAGCTTTTTCATCGAAAGTGAAGGTCTCTGTTCTGTACATGTGGAAAAATAGCAGATTATCAAAATAAATATTGAAAAATATGAGTGCACTAGATATTGAAGTCCTTGATCCAACAAAATAAATAAATGAATTTCGATATATAAAAAAAAAGTTACGCGTTATACGGTCGCACTATGTTTGAATTATAATTGGTTTGACTTTGAAACTTGATTGAAGAAATAATATTCATTAAAATACTATCTAACCAAGTGGAAGCACTAGATATCAGAGTTAAAAATCTAAATTTGAAATAATTAGAATTTTATCCTTCATGGCAAAAAAGTTATGCATTATACGGTGTGCGTCACTTTTTAAAAATGTTGTTTTCTGAAAAAACCAATTTTCATGGGAGATGGAAATAGAAATGCAATCTGATTCCAAAAAAATTGAAAAAAATATTTTTAGAATCTACAGACAAAATGTGATGAGACTCTACTTTGCATCATTTTCGAATTCCTCGCGGTTTAGTCGCTATAGGTGCCCAAATGTGAAGATTTAGTTAAAAATAATATTTTCAATGTCCAGTTTGGCCAAAAATTGTAAACTACTATTGTGGGATCACCCTGTAGTTGATGTTATCCTAGATGTGGATATATATGATTGATTTCTTTGAGGATATTAACAAGAGAGAGAGGAAAAAGGATGAAGGCTGGAAGGCATGGTGCGAGATGTGCGAGTTATATGTGTGAATAATGTTCTAAAGGATCGAAGGGGTAGTTGATAGAATGAAGTCAGGAAGCACGGTGACAAAATGTTTTGATCCAGTAAGATCACAAAGAAGAGAAAGTGTGGAGTAGGAGAAGAACTTGATGGAAGATTGTTACTATATGAATTATTTGTAATTCTTGGACTGCGGCCTAGCATCTGTAAAGCCTGAGTCACATATGTAATGTGTTTTGAGAACATAGTATAATGAGGAGTGAACTTTGAAGGCTCGGTTTTTCCCTTTGAGATTTTTACCAAGATAGTTCTTGTGCCATGTGTTCTTGCATACCTTTTATCTATATGTTGATTATCTATAAGCTTCAGTTGCATATCCATAAGATCTGACTGTAAGTTGTTCAAGCTGCGAGGTGGGAAAGTCCCTCACCAAACCTTGCTACCTTGGACTGCATCAATTGGTGCCAGAGCTAGTTGTGAATTTTCTGGCAAGTTGCGAATCTATTTCAAAGCTGGTTGTAAAGTAGTTTTATCAGAATTGAAGATTTGGCTACAATTTTATCAGAGCTAGTTGTGAATCTGTTGCAAAATGGGGAAGATTGGGAAAAGGACAAAGATGGAAAAATAAAACCTAATATGTGAAAGGGATACTTTGGAGGAAGAATTATGTGAACTCAGGAAGTGTAATTCAGAATTGATGGAGAGGATGAAATAATTGGGAAAGGACAAGTGTGATTCTCTTGAAGAAGAACTGGAAATTGAAAAAGGAAAAATGAAGAACTAGAAGCAGAGCTGGATAAGTTTGAGAATATTGAAAAGGAAATGGAAGAAGGATTCAAGTTGTTTAAGAAGTTGGATAAGAGGAGTAGAGATCTGGAGGAAAGTTTGAAAGAGTTCAACAAGGAGAAGATTTTGTAGAAGAAGGAAATATCTGACTTGAGGAAACATGCTAACCAGTCAGACAAGGACAATGAGAATCTGAGATCTAAACCTGAAATGTGTGATGTTGTAGAAACTTCTTTAGAAAATGGGATTGAATATGAAAGTGTGACTAAGCCTATAATTGTTGGAGATGGTATTGGTTTCAAAATCATGCAGAGAATGGGATATAGAGGACAAGGATTGGGAAAGCATCAACAAGGAATGACATAACCTATTGTACCGGTAAGGAGAGCAAGAAATGAAGGCCTTGGATGTGACAGAGGTAAGGATTTTATTGCAAATTCAATAAAATCAAATCAAGGGGGAAAAGGTATGTCTTGTTCACATTGTAATAGACATGGACATAAAAAGGAATTGTGTTGGAATTTACACCCTTGTAAGTGTTATGGATTAAGGAATCATTCTGAGAAGATGTGTTGGAATAAAATGAGAGGGAGGAATCCTCGGATAGATTGTATATAGATAAATTATGGATGGATTGATGGATCAAAGTGGAAGTATGTTGCTCATAAGTTCATAAAGTTTTACAGATTGAAACATTCATGTGTTGAAGGAAAGGAAGGATTAGGATACAAAGAAAGAATACATTATGGAAAGTAGAAAAAGGATAGTTATTCAAAATATAGAGGGAGAGGTGAAAGGACTCATAATACTTATCACAATGAAGGGTACCAGAGGAGTGAAAGAGGATTTGCTAGAGAAGGAACCTGTTTTCAAGTTTGGATGAAGAAAGAATCAAGCACTAAATGTCATCAAGAACCTAATACCAGAGAAGCTAATGAAAGAGAAGCAATGAAAGATGCAAAGATAGTTTGTGCAAATGAAGAAGAGCTTGTTGATACAAAATTGGTTTATGCAGGGGAAGGGGAACCTTTGGAGGTATTAGATTTCATAAAGGAACCAAAAGAAGGTGAAGCATTGATCTTAAGGAGAAATTTTATGAGCGAAGTAAATGTGAATGAAGGAATAGAAAAGGACAATGAACTTGAGGCAAATTTTGGAGAAGGCTTGATCATACCACCGACCAGTGAGGCAGTGCAAGGCTTGCTAGTAGAATTCTAAACTTAGAAGAACTTGAGGTTGTTTTGCAGGGTGGACTTGAAAAGACCTCCAACCTTGAGGCAGTTGCAAGTACCTATGAACAAACTGCCAAACCAATTCATTATTTTATAATTGATTGAAGCAGACATTGATCTTGAGGCAACTTATGGAGAAGGCTTGCTCAAATCACCTATCATTGAGGCAATGCAAGGCTTGCAGGTAGATCGCCAAATCCAAATTATACTTGAGGTAGTTTTGCAAGGTGGACTTGAACAAACCGTCGACCTTGAGGCAGTTGCAAGTACTTGTGAACAAATCGCCGAACCAATTCAAAGAGACAAAATTGATTTTGACATAACTTAGTCCAAAGTGAATAGGCTCACTTTTTAAATAATCTCGAGAGTTTGATGCAGGAGCATCCAGAAGATTCAATCAATTGGGACAAAGAACATTTAGTTACAGAGGTTGTTAGTGATGTAGTTAAGTTCACTATGATGGCTAGCTAAGCATATTGAGGATAATGAGTTGTGTATTAAAGGGTTTGTTGTCGAGTATATCTAGTATATCCACTAGAAGTTTCAAAGGTTCGCATGAAGATTTGATTGAGTTATGAGTGTCAGAGTTTTCATAGTTTTTATGTTGTTGTAGCCAGTGTTCGTGAAGGAAGATGATGTGATTCTAGTAATTTGAGTTGTTTTGGATGCTCAGTGGTGATTCGTGGATGTTTCTAGATCATGATCTATCCGTGTTGATGGTTCACATCAATATTTGTGCTCATGATTGGTGATTTTATTTTGGGAGTTCATGTTTTTCATGTTCATGGCCGACATGGTGAATGTAGCATGTTGTGGATCCTCGAGGCTAATTGTTTATAGTGTTTCATGTTTGAGGAATGTTGTTTTGGGTCTCTTTTATGTTTGGGCTGACACTGGTTGATTCACATTGATAAGGCTTATTGATTTAGGCTGACAGTTTGTACACATTTCATATTTTGTTGGGCTGACATGTAGTTGATGTTATTATAGATGCGGATATATATGATAGATTATTTTGAGGAGATTAACAAGAGAGAGAGGAAAAAGGATGAAGGAAGGAAGGCATGGTGCAAGATGTGCAAGTTATATGTGCGAATAATGTTCTAAAGGATCGACAAGATTAACAAGAGAGAGTGTGGAGAAGGAGAAGAAGTCGATGCAAGATTTTTATTATATGAATTGTTTGTAATTCTTGGGTTGCAGTCTAGCATCTGTAAAGCCCGAGTGGCATATGTAATGTGTTTTGAGATCATAGTATAATGAGGAGTGAAATTTGAAGGCTTGGTTTTTCTCTTTGACAGTTTTCCTAGGATAATTATTGTGCCATGTGTTCTTGCATCCTTTTATCTATATGTTCATTATATGTTAGCTTTCATTGCATATCCATAAGATTTGAGTGTAATTTTTTCAACCTCCAAGGTGGGACAGTCCCTCACCGAACCCTCCTACCTTGGATTGCATCAACCTCTCATATGTTCTTTCCAGTCACTATAATCAACTCCATCAAAAATAGGGATCTACAACTTTTGTGCCATCTAATCTACCTCAAGCGGTTAAAATTTTCATCGAGGAACCAAATCTCTAATACCAATTTATGAAATGCAAAAGACAACTGAGAGGGGGGTTGAATCAGTTATATCAAATCACTTTACTTCTAAAATTAATCTTTTCACTTTAACTTCAATCTATTATTAAATGTGAACATGAAATGTAAATAATAGAAAGAAAACACTACAGACACCAGATTTACGTGGAAAACCCAATGAGGGAAAAACCATGGTGAGGATTAACTCACAATATAGTAGTAATGCAATACCAAATACAAAAGCTCACCACCAAAAGGTTCACTACCTAGATACAAAGACTCACTGCCCAGATTCAAGGGCTCACTACCTTCAAATGACTCATTGTCCAGAAAGAAGCTCACTGCTTACAGAAAATGAAAAAGAGATAAATAACGACCTGCCAAAAGGGTTTCACACACTCGTAGCTTTGATCAGAAGATTGTAGACACCATCAGCTCACTAATTTCAAGAATCTAACATAATAAAGTATTGTTGCCTCAATTCTCTCTTGCACACTCTACTTTTTGAACTTTTTCACACACTCCTCTTGCTTGATTGATTTGTGGATGATGGATGATCAATTCACATCAAATTGATTCTAATTTATACCATATTCAACTCTAGAAACACTCTCCAAGTTCGGCTATACAACTTCAAATTACAAATTCAAATTAGGTCAGCTACTCAACATTCTCGCAGTGGATAAGAATGAGATAGGACCAAATACATATTTAGTGAGGACCCAAACAACATCTTGGATCAAACACACACTTCTTTAATTTGATGCAAAAACTTAATGTAAATTGTAGACACCAGGTCAGTCAAACCTAATTAAAACACCAACAATATTTGAATTAAACGCATCTCCAACAAGATGATCATGCATGGATCACACTGCATGCTTAACAAGACATTTTTCCATCTCTGAGAATACGAGAGCTCTAGAGCAAGTCTTCTGGAGTGCCAAAATACAAGTACGTTTGCCAGAACATAGAAGCCATCAAAAAGAATCATCTCCCAGATCTTCAAGATCTAAAACCAAATATCGGAAGACTGCAGAGTCAAAACATTTCTCCCAGTCCACAAACAAATAGTTTTTCGAAACCAGTTCAGACACCGATGAACACATCTTTTAATCTCCATCGAACTAGAAGAAAAAACTCAGGATATATTATCCATTGAAGCTCATGAACACACTTACAGATCTACACATGTATAGGATCAATACAGGAGAAATGCAGAGCACAATCAAATCACACACTTCAACAATTCTTTCATTATTTCTCAAATTTTCTCAAAAGAACTTGGCAAAAACACAACTACAACTTCATAAATATAGCTCTATGTACTCTAAACACTTCTAAAATACCTCAACTATACAAGTACCATTTGCAATCAACCTGAACTATGTTGACATCAATGACAACATTAATGACAATACCACCAAAAAAATCCATACTTGCAACACACTTCACTATAAAATTTTCCATTGTAGGGAAACCATATGATGCAAGTGTCAAATTCATCTCACATCAGTTCCTTAGGTGAACATACATCAAAAGGGGTGAAATTTTATGAAGATAGACCAACATCCAAGAAAAACCCTTCTACAGAGGAAAGAGAACTCACCTCATAAAAGGATAGGCCATTACTATGACTCCTGACCTCATTATTGCATGAACTTAAACAAAAAGAGAAAGTTTCCACATCAAATTGTGATGCAAAATATGCCAAACCCATATGTTGATCTACACAAAGAGTCTATTATTCATGCACCTCAAATGAAAATCTTTGAAGCTCTAGCATACTATCAAATTGAGTAGCATGAGCATCACTCTCCAAGAAGATGTGTGGCTGCTCAATAAATTCTGAATTACTTGCATTAATGCACACTTCAAGAACACAAACCTCAAATTTTTGAAGCATTTTAGGTGAAGAACCGAATTCTTCAAGTTGCCTCTTTGTTTTGATTTATTCTTGGCAACTGGTTGCAAAAAAATTATACTCTTGGCATGTAATCATTGTCACATCCTCTATTATTTCCTCATTCTTATGTTGCTTCCCACAAAGCTCCTCTTTTGGGGGTGAAATATTGGCATCCAAGATTGAACAAAAATCTTCTAAATTGCTCTAGAAGAGATCCTCCACCTCAGAATTGTAGACCTTAAAAGATTGCGGATCTTCATCCACAATATTAGGGGATAAACATGTCTATTGTTGTTGCTCCAAAAGCATGGAGTTGTCTTCTTCTATAAAGCTAGTACTAGGCTTCTTAGAGGTTTCTGTTGATGTAGCTATATGTGATCTATCCTCCTCATCTTCAATTAAACAAGGGAGGAAATAAAATGAGAGGATTGATTCCTCTACTACATCAATTTTCTTTACCTATTTAGTGTCTTGTTGCTGCAACTAATCATCTTCAATTATTTCTTGCAACAAATAAAGAAACTCATTATCTAAAGCACAAGAAGGCTCTTCAAAAACAACCTCTTCACTCCTAGCTCGAAACTGCTCCTTCCTTTGTTCTTCTAACTAACTAGCCCACCAAACCATAGGTCCATCCTTAAAAAAGTGAAATGGTATCAAGGCAAGAAAAATGGTCAAAAAGACACTAAAAATATTCTTGAAGCTCTGAAAGGGGATGCTCAATAGGAGTACAAATTTGAGCCTCATCAAGGATGGGTTCTTATTAGGAATGGAGGCTCTCAAAATTGGAATCTCTAAAATAGGAGATTTTTTTGATGGCACAAGAGGTTCAAAATGATTTTTAAGAGGCTAATTAGGATTATTGAAAGTAAAAATTGTGTGCTTGAATACCTCATGCACAATACATTGTTCTAAAACAATTGGAGGGCTAATGGAAGTTTTAGGAGGTTTCCTAGAGTTCTTGAAAGTTATAAACTTATGCATTCTCACCTCTTCCTTAGTAGGCTATTCTGGAACCAATGGAGGCGTTTGTCTAAAACTAGGCACACAAGGGGCCACCTAAGTCTTGGGAATTTGTGTTAGATAATGGGAAAGCCTAAATTTATCTTGTCTAGCAGTAGCATACCTTGTTGTATACTCCTCTTTTTGTCTTCTTTGTGCCTAGAACTACTACTCATACCTCCAACGAGATTTTACACTTTGCTACTGAGGATAGTGATATTGATGGGAAATCTCATCTCGTTGTGGGAAAAATCTTGTTACCTCTAATCGGATTGATTATCCCACTCCTCCTACTATAGGTTAAACTCTTATTGTCTTTTAATATCATATTGCCATTTATTAAAATCAAGAAATATGCTTGTAATTTCACTAACAATCATATTACCAGAATGTTGGGGCTAATTAGGAGAGTAACAAGACTGATTTGTAAAATCATGAGTCTCTTGGGGTTCATAATAGGAATATGTGGGTATCCAAGAAGACTAAGCAAGGGGGGTGGGTGGTGTTGATGGGTTTTTTATACACTTTCTCAACACAAGCAATGCACAAGTGCACTACCTCTCTTGAAAGGTAGAAATCTGCAAATGAGTTACAAATCAATACCCCAAGGTCTCTCGAGTGTCAGGTCATGGCAATGCTTGGAATATCTCAGTGGTTGATGTGTTTTGTTTGTAACACAGGGCCAACCTTTATGGTTTCCAAAGCATGGAAAGTTGGGTCTACAAATGAACTTTCAGGAGTGTTGGAAGTGAATGAACAGTGGCTGCCCACTCAAAATAGCAAGCTAAAACTCATCAAGTTCATCTGATTTAGCTTCATGGTTATGCTTGGAATCCTACTCTAACAAGGGACTAAAAGAAATAGCAAAAGAGGAAGGATTGAAAAAAGTTGTCCTAAATCTAAGCTATAAATGAACAATAACAATGGAGGCGGCTATAGTAGACAAACTTCCTAAACTCGGTTTTGCTTGACCAAGAGAAGCCTACAACTACAAAAAACATGTGTAATCTTCCAAGGACTGTAGATATTAAGATTGTACATGTACTTCATGAACATACAATTGAACTAAGTGGAAAAAACTAGGTGAGGGATCCTAGGCTAAATTTATAGAGTAGGTTGTCATCAACAAGTGCCAAAAATATGGGCTGAAAGCTCATCAAATACCATAACAACAATTTCCATTATAAAAACCATTCAAAAAATAACAACTAAATTAATATGGGAACTGATCCATCCATGCATAATGAACAAACTCAAAAGAAACACCTATAAATCATGCAATGTTTCTCTCTCTTGCTATAGAATTCCGTTTACACCAGTTCTCCAACCTTTTACAAATGAGGGGTAAGCCCCTATTTATAGTTTTCCAAAAGTGAAATGAATGGCTAGGATTTCCAAATATCCAACAATTTAAAATACATTTTTTGTCTTTTCCCTATTTTATTATCTAGTGACTCAGGTAGTGTAGCAAATTTGTCATCTAACTTATTTCCCTTTTACCATAGCTGAAACTATTTGAAGGATGCCCCCTGCTTGACATGTCCTTTTGCAACACCTTCAACAAACCAAATGTGCCCCATTGTTGATTAGTGCTACTGAGAAGCAGATGAAATTATCCTAATCTTGTGGAAAAACCCCTGATGGTTCAAGATCATTCATGAAAGGCCAAACAACCTCCTCCCATGTATGATTTTATTGGGCAGCCATGAGACTTTCTCTGGCACCAACTTCCTTTGGGCATGCAGTCATTGGTTTATTTGGTCCTTTTTTGACAAATCATCTGTCATCCAAGCAGCTATCCCCTCTTGGGAATATTCATTATTTTTAGAATGCCATTGTAGGTGAACAGGTGAAGATGTCCCCCTATTATGCATCATCGGTGTAAGTGACCTCCGATCATCATTTTTGCTATAGACCAGATATGTAACTTGTATATCTCATATTTGGATGGCCCCCTCATGACCTCGCCTCCCTTTCCCCTTAGATCAAGACTCAATAAAATCCCCTTTGTGAACCTCCTTGTAGCACAATGTCATCGGGGGGCATATCATGACTAGTGTCCTCCTCCTTTCCATAAGATTATACCTGGATGCAACACACACAATAATTAGGTCATTTTAAACAACAAAGGTTCATAAAAGGGAAATGACAGATCATTAGATAATAGGATAGCATTACAAATTATAACATTTCAAGTTTCGGATCACCCTCTTTAATTTCAGTTGATCCCTATGAATAATTGCATGCATACATGAAGCCTCATAGATTTACTGATCACCCTACTTGAATTTTAAATTAGCAAATAATCAACAATTGAGAGATGGGGGGAGATTCACAACTCAAAATAATTTGATTGTTGGTCCTCCTTTGCCCATTGGACCCAAGAGACTTAAGCCCGATGCACATGGAAACTGGTGGCATGCATCGCCTTTCTTTATTTCAATGTAACCCTTATATACCCCCATCATCCAGAGGGATTTAGTTGCTTCGCACGAGTTTAAAAATGTGTAAGAGAGATAAGTGAAGTCATGATGATGCCCCTCTCTTAAATAGCCGACTTATGTAATATTTTCATCAGGTAGAGGAGCGTGGGGTACAGCAAGGAGGATGTCATAGAGAAGATGTTGGTGAGGGGTCAACCACCCACACTATGGAACCCACCAACAATAAGTATGCCATCCCTCCTAGTAGGGTTTAATTGAAAAAACAACCCACCTTCATCACTTTAAATGGTTTTCTAGTCCCTTGCATTTTGGTGGAGAAAATGTGGTTCTTTGACAAGCATATGATCCAAAGCCATCATGACTGTTTTCCATCATTAAAATACTTCTCCCACCGGTGCCGTGATGATAAGTTTATATTGTGGGGTTCAAGAGCTACCACTCTATCAACATAGAGGCGAGAGGCACATAACACTCTAAGGCCTTGTCATAAATAACCTTGTAGTCATCCTAAAAGATGGATCTGAACCCAATTCGCAATAATGCGAGCATATCCAATCCTATCTCTCATGTCATCATGATGAACACTAACCCCAACACCTAAGAGAAGTACATCCACAAATAAAGCCCACCTTTAGTTATTTTGTCCTTTGGACTTTGTCAGATAGAAACTCATTTGGTAACACCCTATTGATCACCTACAAAATATGGAGATTCCCACCCTATGAAGAAGAAAGGGACATGGGGAATGACTTGAAGAAGACCGCCGTGGACTCCGCATAGATAGAGACCACTTGCAATAGATACCCAACATAGCTAAGGTGATAGCCAAGAGGCCTGTGGATCTTGCATAGAATTTTTTCGGTGGGCTAAGGAATGTGGGGTGCTGTGAATAGTGGGTCATCATGGTAACGGCCAAAAGGGAAACAACTGAATGATATGCAAAACCTACATAGGATACCTCCATTCAAACCCACAAGAGGAGGGATGCAGGCAGCCAAGGTGGGGTTGACGTAGGGAGTGGAATTATAGAGGAAAAAACACCCACATATTCCCCCGCCAACATTTGAGAAGGCAACACCTACTGGGATCAAACTTTAATAATCTCTCCTGCTTGGTCATCGAATTATCATTTGTCAATAGAATATAGTTTGGAGGTCGTCATTAATTATTCTACTTTATTAGAGGAAAATGGATGTGCCCCTCATCCAACTGTAATGTCCCATCAGGCGAACCGTGTAGGTGCTCTTCCAGGGACGTACATGATGGTAACTCATGTAGTGTTCTATAGTTGCACACCATTACTTGTGATGCTTACATGATCATCCTCATGGCTTCCATGAGCTTCACCCTTTGCCCATCACATGCCTCATCAGGCTCCAAGAATTTCTTTGAATAAAACAATAGCCTAATGACAATAATTATTGAGTTAACGCCATTTAGCCGAAGGACGGCCATCTCATAATTCATCATATAGATTAGTTGTAGATGTAGTGTAAACTCATGCTTCTCCTAATTATAATGTCGCCTCAATCCCACCACTTGTAGAGTAGCACCATTCCACTTAATCTCATGGGTTCTAATTATATCCTCTATCAATAACTCCTAAGGTGCATGAATATCGAACACCCATGATGCAGAGACAAAATCATAGGGTGTTGTGGTGACAATGTTATAAGGGCGACGACATGAATAATGATGATGATCTTAGAAGGCCCCGCAAAGGGGAGTGCAAAGGTGAGAGGAATTATGCAGAAACTTCAAGTGCCCTAGTTGTTGGCAGAAGAACCATGAGGGTGACATGTGAGAGAATGTCATTTGTGGTGACGTCCAAAAAGGTGTTGGCTCCCACAACCTAAAATTCTATCCGCTCCTTAATTGCATTTTCCTTGTGCACAAGCCAGCTATCGTAGTCCCATCAAAGACCCTAGAGGACTAGCGAAATGCTAAATGCTATCAATGGTTCCAATGCATAAAATCATCATTTCGCTTTTAAGACATAGTGGCCATAAGGTGCGGGTGGCCATTGTGACATTGCTTTTCAGGAAACAGATGGCTGTGAAGGTGGCAGAACCCACATAAGGAGGGGCCACCTTAAAGAGTCCTTTGGAAGGGAAAATGGAGGAACCGACATCGTGAATGTCCATTACAGTGGCTATAGGTGTAGGAGCATGGGAAGGAGCACTCGGGAATGTGCCCGACGAAAGTCGTTAAGGGAGAAGTGTGAGATAGGTAGAGGTTCACGACATCATACCCGCCCCACTCAAAATGATAGATTTGAACCTTTTAAGTAATAATCGAATGCCCACGAACATTCTAACTTCATGAATCACAATTAGATAGCAAAACCACCTTGTAGCCAACAACCCCACTTGGCCTATGAAGGCACATCATGCAAAAAACCAAAACACGAAGGGTCGCCAATGAAGGATCAAGCGAATAATAACCATGATGTCATGAAGGTCCATGGTGAATATATGAGTGTGGGTGGAACATGTGGGTACACAGTACTTCCATTCTACTTTTGTGAGGAGGAGATGATGAACGATGGTCGCCATAAGGAAATCTGCAATAGGGCGACAACGTCAATGAGTTGTGGGCCCGGGAAGCGGGCAGGCAGCGAAGCTTTTTCCATTATGAAATGGCATCGAGTAAACAACCTTCCACAAGCAGCAACCTGCAAGGGAAGACCCCCCAACGAGCATAGACTTAAGAGTTCACAATGATTTTATGATTTCCTTTCAAGGAAGTGAGGCAAAATGAAGGGCGAGTTGTCTAAATAGTGGTGGTTGGGCGAAGGCAAGCCATGTGTAAAGGCTCGTAATTGTTTAGATATAGGCCATTTTGAAACGTGTTGGGCCTAGTTTAGTAATGATGATGACAGGGCGGAAACACCACCAGCGAGGCCCTTCATGTGCGCGGAAGTCAAGGGTTGGTCGCTGCAGGAATAGAGACCCACAAAGGGCAACCTACAACTATGGGTCCACGGGACATGAAGGACGCTGCGGTGAGGATGAATGTGGGGTCCACCATGTGGGTGGATGCCAGGGCTTGGTTGCATGTGAATAAAAGGAGCAAGGACGAACACCAAAAGGAAACCCACAGACGTAGGTTCACAAGGGTGAACGAATGCTAGGTAGAAAACCAAGGGAAACACGCATGGGCCAATGACTTGGTGAAATTTAGGTAGCTAAACCCATTCAAAGGGAAATTGATTGTTTTAAGGTACATAACCAGCCTGGGCCTGGAAGCATGGGTATGCAAAATGAGGCGAGAATAGAACAACCCATTGGGAGAAAAAAGAGGGGTCCCTGCCTTTGGTGGGGTGTGTGTCCAAAATATGCACAACAAATGGTGTCTTTCTGGGGAAATGGTCTAGAGAATTTTGATGACAAACTAGAATCATGAACCCAAAATATCTAGTTTTGATCCACATGCTAGGGAAAATAAACCAGATGCTCAATCGAAGGATCAAAACCATTAGTCCACCCAACCTTCAACATGTTGAGAATCCAAGTGTGTGCAATTGTATTAATTCCCATCCTTCAATTGCTATAGGAACCTAAGCTCCATCAAGTTAAGCTACATAATTGATTCTAACTTCAAAAGCACCAGGACATTTCCTCACTTCCAATCAGGTATCCATAGCCTCGACGAGGTTGAGTTGTGATTCTCCTGAACATTTCTCTACTGTCGGCCAGGCGTCCATATCCCCGGTAGAGTTATTTGTATCCTCCTAAAATTTGAACTTTGTTTCTTTTTATTTTCATCATTTTTCTTTCTTTTCTTTTGTTTCTTTTCTCTTCTTTTGTTTCAACCTGCAAGCAGTAAAGCTCGCACTCATGGATGAGAATCACAATGGCGCTGAAGCATAATTTTAGATTTTTCAATTAATCGGACTTCACAAAGGACCTACAGTGACCTTCAAATTATTAACGAGTGTGAGATATGTAATATTTCAGAATACATTTGAGTCAAATCAACCAATGACCTATCCCCTTCAAACCAAACATCCAAGTCATTGGACACTAACAAACAACCTTCACCATCCACTCTAAAAACTTGATTAAAGTTTGTTGAAGAAATACATAGAACAACCTCAAGCAATAAAATGGTTGTTGTGCACATGAACATTCCCAGATGAAAGAAATGGGAATAGCAAAGTGGCAGTAGAACGGAAACAAAAAGCAAGCGAGAAACAAACGGAAACCAAACACCTACACTACCCAAAGTGGGAAAGCGAAAGTAGGGAGAAAGGAAACTAATCTAAAGAAAACCAACTAACATAATGAAAGTAGGAAAGTAGAGCATACATGAAAGCGAGATATATACATGAAGCCTACATTACTCAAAACATACTATGTATAAAGATATTTACAAAGAACGAAGTTTAGGAAAGGCAATCTAATGTTTACACTCATTGGATTTCATAGTTCATGAACAAGAAGATGGGTGATTGTTACAGTTCTTAACCATGTACACTCATCCTTATACTCAGAAAAAGGAAGTTCAACATTACAAAATTCAAATTCAATCGCATATTCAATAAAAATCAGTAATTGAGGAGGTTCATTAAACCCATGGTTGATCCATAAACATGTCTATCTCCCCTCATTCACATAATCAAAATGATAAACACAACTATAAGAATTCACAGGAGAAAGAAAAGATAGAACCTAGATATCGACATGCAAAGGTGGAAATGTTTGGCAGTCGAGAGTGAGCACTGCATCATCGGTCATTGCATCAACAAACTTAGGTGGACGCATTGGATGGTGCAACATCCCTCTTGCATTACAAATTTTTGGATCACCATCAAACTGATCAGGTAGTACACGTTGTGAAGAAAAAAATTTAAATGCAAGGAACCTTATACCTGATCTCGAGCTTGTATAAGGCTGAGAGAATGAGGTAGCATACACCTCTTCCAAGTTACTAGTGGGACCCATAGCCTCCATCGATTGTTCCTCAAGGAGAAATACTTCATCTCATCGATCCTTTGCAGTCATGGTGCCTACTTGACTGTTGTCCTAAAAAGGAAACGTGTTGTCCCATCTCCTTCCCTAGGTGCTTACCTTAATTTTATGATGTTCAACATCATGGAACAATGACATGGACGCTGTCCTATTGTAACTCTCTAGGTCTATGGGGAAATCAGCAATGGCCAAGGAAAAAATATCCTTAGTTGTACCCCCTGATTGGCAAGGTACGTCTTCTTTGTAGTTAGCCGCTGAAACACCCCTACCTTGGTCTTCTACTCCTTTTAGTTCATGCATCTCACCTTGATATTTTCTCATTTATTCTTGCTCACTATCATTGTAGACGGAGAAGGAGTTACTCTCCTAGTCTAGGAGCTCTAATGTTTCACCGTCTAGGGGCTCGAGTAATATGTCAGCATCACTACAATCTTCTGAAATGTACTCCTCCCCAACATTGGCTTACCTCCTGAGTATAGCTCCCAACAAAAAGAATTTGTCAATTGATGAGACCTCTTCAAGGGGGCCAAGATTTAATATGTGGTTTCCCCCAAAGGATTCCCCATAAGGCCTATCATCCATTGTGTATAGATGCTCTATAGGAGGGAAGGACTCTTGATGTCCATTAGATAAAATTCTCATGTGCTCCACTTCATTGTCTAAAAGCTTGGGACTGTGTTTTTCTTCTTGCATTATTGTCCCAACATCCTCTTGATAGTTGAATTCAACTTGATTATTACTTGGTTTGGGCTCTTGGTCCTCTAGTTCAATCCTTGAAGTTGTTATAGGAAGCGGTGCACTCAGCTACCTCACTTGTTCTTTAACTTGTTCAATGACCTCTTGGCATAGATCGCATGTGAATTTAGAATGTGGGATGTCATGGAGTCTGCACCAATTCAAGAGCAAAAACACCTCCAAATCTACCTAATTTCTTAGCTTGGACCAATCCCTCGCAAGTCCTGACATGAGTTCATTGTATCTTTCCACCACCGGATCCTCATCATCACTTAGGAAGAAGGTTTGATGGTAAACAGTCATGACCTATGGTTGTTCCCACTCCTCTAAATCCTCATTTTCAGATTCTTGATAACTATCATTAATGAAGGAAAATTCTTCTAATCTTATTTCACTTATGCTTTCTTCACCATTTTTTGTTGTCCCAAAAATTTCAATCTCTTCTTCCTTCTGATTATCAGCACCTGTATTGGTCGTTTCAGCATATGATGTTGCAAAATTTGTTGATTCATCTTCAACTACCAATCGTTCCTCCTCATGAGGGAAGGAATTCCCTTCACTAGTGAGAAAGATGCTTTTTAATTCCTCTCTAAATAAACTGTCATGAACGCTACATGTTGTCCCAAGGAACTCAACACCTTCCTTTTTTATTTTCAGCCTCAGTGTGTGTTGTCCCAACACTTACCTCCATGGAGCTTCTTGATTCAGCTTCAGTATTTTGTCTCCCAGATGTTGATAGCTCACCAGCCTCATGGGATGACTATTTTTCATTGAGATTTGGTTGTTCTAACTTGCCTAAACAACTCCTAGCTTGGGTGATGACATCTACATATGATGGACAAGTAAATTTGGAGTGGGTGCATTGTGGAATCTGCACCAACTAGTCATCAACACCTCTTCTAATCTCAGTTCATCCTTGATTTTCTAGTGTTCTTGGATCAGCTCCTTGAAGGCCTTGGCTACCATGTCAACAAATTATGCTTCTTAGTCTACAAGAGCCAAGGGTTGGTATATTTCCCAAAAGGGAATTTCTCCCTGCAAGAATTTTTCAATTTTGTCCAACAATGTCAAACATTCCAATTCATTGTGTTTGCAGGTACCATGGATTCTACATTTGTCTACCAATGCAAATTGCTGCAATGGCCTCCTCAATCTCCTACTTAAATCTTCCTATAGCTGAGTGATGTTTACTTGAATTTTCTGCTCCATCTTGGCTTAGATGTTGCCTTGTATGCAAATTCCTGATTTCAAATTTCTAGCATATAATGAGATCTTCCTATCTCATATTTTCACTTGAAAGTGTTTTTCAACTTCCAACTTTCAGCTTTGTAGCCTCAAACTCAGTCATTCCCTCCTTCTAGCACTAGTTTTGTTCATGGGTGTTTTATAGACTTTCTCAACATAGGCAATGCACAAGTGCACTACCTCTCTTGAAAGGTAGAAAACTACAAACGAGTTACAAATCACTACCCCAAGGTCTCTCGGGTGTTAAGTCATGACAATGCTTGGAATATCGCAGTGGTTGATGTGTTTTTCTTGTAACACAAGGCCGAACTTTATGGTTTACAAAGCATGGGAAGTTGGGTCTACAAATGGAGTCTCAAGAGTGTTGGAAGTGAATGAATAGTGGCTGCCCACTCTAAACAACAAGCTAAAACTCACCAAGTTCATCTGATTTAGCTTCATGGTGATGCTTGGAATCCTACTCTAACAAGGGACTAAAATAAATAGCAAAAGAGGAAGGGTTGAGAAAGTTGTCCTAAATCTAAGCTACGAGTGAATAGTAACAATGGAGGCAACTATAGTAGAAAAACTTACTAAACTGGGTTTTCCTTGACCAAGAGAAGCCTACAGCTATACAAAACCAGTGCAATCTTCTAAGGACTGTAGATTTTTAGATTTTACATGCACTTCATGAACATACAATGGAACTAAGTGGCAGTAATTAGGTGAGGGAACCCAGGATAACTTTACATAGCATCTTGTCATCAACAAGTGCCAAAAGTATGGGTTGAAAGCTCGTCAAATACCATAACAATAATTTCCATTATAACAACCATTCAAAAACTAACTTGGGAGTTGAACCATGCATGCATAATGAACAAACTCAAAAGAAACACCCATCAATCATGCAATGATTCTCTCTATTATTGTAGAATTCCCTTTACACCAGTTCTCCAAGCTTTTACAAATGAGGGGTAAGCCCCTATTTATAGTTTTCCAAAAGTGAAATGAATGGCCGGGATTTACTTTCATTGTGTGGCCAAGATTTGTTAAAAGTTAGGGTCTCACCTACACCCAAATATCCAACAATTTAAAATACATTCTTTGTCTTTTCCCTATATTGTCATCTAGTGACTTAGGTACTGTAGAAAAATTTTCATCTAGTTGATTGCCCTTCTACTGTAGCCAAAACTATTTGAAGGATACCCCATGTTTGACATGTCCATTTCCAGCACCTTCAATCGACCAAATGTGCCATATTGCCGATAGTGCTACTTAGAAGTAGATGAAATTGTCCTAATCTTGTGAAACAACCCCTGATGGATCAACATTTTTCATGAAAGGGGAAACAACCTCCTCTTGTGTCTAATTTTATTGGGCAACCATCAGACTTTCTCCGGCACCAACTTCCTTTAGGCATGTAATCATTGGTTTATTTGGTCATTTTTTGACAAATCTTCCATCATCCGGGCAGCCATCCCCTCTTGGGAATCTTCATTATCCTTGGAATGCCATTGTAGGTGGATAGGCGAAGACGTCCCCATAATATGCATCATCAGTGTAAGTGACCTTTGATCATCATTTTTGCTATAGACCAGATATGTAACATGTAAATCTCCTATTTTAATGGCCCCCTCATGACCTCGCCTCCCTTTCACCTTAGATCGAGACTCAAGAAAATCCCCTTCATGGACCTCCTGGTAGCACAACATCATCAACGGGCATATCATGAGTACTGTCCTCCTCCTTTCTACAAGATTATACCTAGATGCAACCCACACAATAATTAGGTCATTTAAAACAAAAAAGGTTCATAAAAGGGGAATGGAAAATCATTTGATAATAGGACAACATTATGAATTATAATATTTCAAGTTTTGAATCACCCTCTTTAATTTTAGTTGATCCCTGTGAATCATTACATGCATACATGAAGCCTCATAGATTTACTGATCACCCTTCTTGAATTTCAAATTAGCAAGTAATCAACAAGTGAGAGATGAGGGGCGGGTTTCACAACTCAGAATAATTTGATCGTTGGTCCTCCTTTTCCCCTCAGACCCCAGAGACTTACTCCCGATGTGCATGGAAACTAGTGGCATGCATCTCCTTTATTTATTTCAATCTAACCCTTATATACCCCCATCATCAAGATGGATTTAGTTGCTTCCCACAAATTTAAAAATGTGTAAGAGAGAGAATCGAAGTCATGGCAATGCCACTCTCTTAAATAGCCAACCTATGTAAGATTTACGTCAAGTAGAGGAGCCTAGAGTACAGAAACGAGGACATCATAGAGAAGATGTTGGTGTGGGGTCAACTACCCACACTGTGGCACCCGCCAACAATAAGTCTATCATCCCTCCAAGTAGGGTGTAATTGATAAAGTGACCCACCTTCAACACTTTAAATGGTTTTCTAGTCCCTTGCATTTCCGTAGAGAAAAGGTGGTTCTTTGACAAGCATATGATCCAAAGCCATCATGATTGTTTACTATTCTTAAAACACTTCTCCCACTAGCATCGTGATCATAATTTTATACTGCGAGGTTCAAGAGCTACCACTCTATCAACATAGATGCGAGAGGCGCATAGTGCTCTAAGGCCTTGTCATAAATAACCTTGTAGTCATCCTAAAAGATGGATATGAACCCGATTCACAATAATAAGAGCATATCCAATCATGCCTCTCATGTCATCATGATGCGCGCTACCCCCAACACTTGAGAGAAGTCCATCCACAAATAAAGCGCACCTTTAGTTATTTTGTCCTTTGGACTTTGTCAAATAGAATCTCGTTTAGTTATCCACAGATAATGTGCATAATTCCTCCCGCCTTTGCACTCCCCTTTAGTCGATGCAAGTTCTAATTGTATGCTATGCCAATAACTCCTAAGGTGCATGAATATTGAACGCCCATGAAACTTGCGGAGATGAAAGCATAGGGTGTCATGGTGACAATGTCGTAAGGGAGCTGACATGAATAATGGTGATGGTCTTAGGAGGCCCCGCAAAGGGGAGTACAAAGGCGGGAGGCATTATGCAGAAACTTCAAGTGCCCGAGCTGTTGTTGGAAGAACCATGTAGGTGAGACATGAGAGAATGGAATTTATGGTGATGGCCAAAAAGGTCACAGCTCCGGCAGCCTAAAATTTTGCCCACTCCTTGATTTCATTTGCCTTGTGCACAAGCCAGCCATCATAGTCCCATCGAAGACCCTAGAGGAGTAGCGAAATGCTAAATGCTATCAATGGTTCCCATGCATAAAATTATCATTTCTCTATTGAGAAACAGTGGCCATAAGGTGTGGGTGGCCATTGTGACATTGCTTGTTAGGAAATAGATGGCTACAAAGGTGGCGGAACCCGCATCAGGAGCACCCACCTTAAAGAGTCCTTCAGCAGAGGCAATGGTGGAACCCACATCGTGAATGTTCATTGTAGTGGTCATAGGTGGAGGAGTGGGGGAAGGAGCCCTCGGGAATGTGCCCAAAGGAAGTCGTTAAGGGAGCACCATGAGATAGGTGGAGGTCCACGACATCATACCCCCCCACTCAAAATGAGAGATTTTAACCTTTTAAGTAATAATCAAATGCCCACTAACATTCTAACTTCATGAAACACAATTCGATAGTGAAACCACCTTCTAGACAACAACCCCACTTGGCCTATAAAGGCACGTCATACAAAACACCAAAACACGAAGCGTCATCGAGGAAGGATCAACTGAATAATGACCATGATGTCATGAAGGTCTGTGGTGAATATGTGAATGTGGGTGGAACGTCCGGGTACACAGTGCTTCAATTTCTCTTTTGCGACGAGGAGACGATGAATGATGATCATCATAAGGAAGTCTGTAATAGGGTGACAACGCTAATGAGTTGTGGGCCTGGGAAGCGGGGAGGTAGCAAAGCTTTTGCCATTATGAAACGACATCATGTAAACAGGCCTTCCATAAGCGACAGCTCATGAGGGCGGACCCACCAATGAGTGTGGACTTAAGAGTTCACCGTGATTTTATGATTTCCTTTCTAGGAAGTAGGGTAGTGTGAAGGGCAAGCTATCTAAACAGTGGTGGTTGGGTGAAGGCAAGCCATGTGAAAAGGCCCGTAATGTTTTGGACAGGCCATTTTAAAATGTGTCGGGCCTAGTTTAGTCACGATGATGACGATGTGGAAACACCACTGGTGAGGCCTGTCATGCGGGTGAAATTTGAGGGTCTGCCGCTACAGGAATGGCGAAATGGGAATGAAGACCCACAGAGGGAAACCTGCAACTGCAGGTTCGTGGGACATGAAGGATGTTGTGGTGAGGATGAATGTTGGGTTTGCCATCCACATGGATGTTAGGGCTTGCTATAGGTGAACAACGGGAGAAACAACAAACACCAAAAGGAAACCCATAGATGCAAATCCTCAAGGGTGAACGAACGCAAAGCAGAAAAACCAAGGGAAACCCGTATGGGCCAATGACTTGGTGAAATTTAGGTAGGTGAACTCGACCAAAGGGAAATTGATCATTTTAAAGAAAATAACCAACTTGGGCCTAGAAGAATGGGCTCGCTAAACGAGGTGAGATAAAAACAACCCACTAGGAGTGAAAAGAGGGGGTCCCTACCTTTGGCAGGGCATGTGTGCAAAATATGCACAATAGATGGTAATTATTTTGAAAATTTACGAAACCCACAACAATAGGTCTTTGTGAAGTGAAATGGGAAGCATAACTAGCCTAATATGGCTGATGGGGAGGTGCAAATTTGGAATTATCATGGTATGGGGGAGTATAAATGTTATTTCCATTATGGATTGACATAATTATGCATGGGAAGAACAAAAAACACTTTGAAATTTTAAAAGAAAAGCACAGGACTGCCCAACCAAATATTTTGGGTACATACTAACAAAGTCACCTAAATTATATTATGGAGCCATTAGGTGCTCGAAGAACTACCTCCAAGGGATAATTATTTTAAGAATACACCAACTTGTCAACAAAATGAAGTGAAACTAACACTGCTCGAACTAGAAGATATGCATGGGTTCACCATGGTACTTCAAGATATGACTCAAAAAATAAAATGTGTTGAAGAAAACACCAAATTATTCAATGAAGAGAAAGTAGTCCCACCAGGCATGCCAAAAATTTGTCGCATGAAATTGCACCTTGTTGAACACAGGGGTTCAAAATTCCAATGACACAATGGAAACAACATCAATGTGTGGGACCCTTGTGTGTATGAGGTCAATTCTACAAAGAAGGTTGGCTTCCTCTTTTGATCTAAGTCTAATGTTTTGGTCCAACCCAACACATGAAATCCTATCACTACCCTAATCTAACAATTGACAAGGGAAAAAGTGGAAGAAGGATAACATGAAACGGAAATGGAGGTGGTACACCAAGATGGAAATTTATTTCTTCCTGGCTAATATTACATAACAACATTGTCGAAGAGGGATTAGGGGACTCACATAGATCTTTATTTGGTTGATTCCCAGAGACAAACATGGAGTTTAGGGTTTAAAAGGGTGCTAGAAGGAAAGAAATATTTTCAAACAACAATTGTAACAAATTTAGTTCAAACATACATGCATGGAAAGAGAGAAAAAAAAGCTAGATATGAAGGTAATGAACTTACACAAACACAAACAAGTTGAGAAGAGGCAAGACTGATCAATTTCATTGATGTACAGGTAAAAAGACAATCTTTTCAATTATCGAGTGTAAAATGCAAGTCTTCCAACCAAAACCCCTAGAGGAGCCAGAGGAAGAACCCTTGAAATGAATAAATTTATTGTCTTTATAGATTAGGCATAACTTGGAACCACAAATCAAACCCTAACCCTAACTAGGGTTAACAATGAAGTCTATGCATGAAAGGATGGAGCCATCCCATGAAAATCATGATTAGGGAATGGATCTAATAGGAAAGTCAACAAACAACAATAAATTAGCATGAGCACCCATAAAATCCACTTTTAGAAGTCAAGGGAGCAATAAATTTCATCCTTGAAGCCTAAAAATCAAAATAAGATGCTTAGAATGTGATTTGAGCATTAATGTTGTCACCCAGAAAACACACCAAATCCATGGAAAGGTCAAGGCATTTAAAAGAAAAGCAGAGGTGCAAAATACGCTTTCCCGACGCTAAAACCATAGAGGAGAAGTGCAAAGACCAAATTTTTAACTTTTCTACTTCTAAGATGAACAAACAACGCATAACAGAAATCCAGAAAATTATAACACAAAGATAATACCAGATTTATGTGGGAAGACCCTTTCGAGAAAAAACCCACCACATCAAGAGACAAACACTTTGTATTATAGTAAGAAAAATTTTTTATACAAAGTTATAGTCCTCACTCTCTGATAGTTAGCTCACAGCAGCACTTGACTTTTCATGCAATCACTATTACAATGCTCTTTCGGCATACAGTGAATACCAACTCATAAACCTTTCTCTCTGTATTCTCTTTTTCTAGATCATTCGACTTCTAGTCTCAACCGACTATTACAAGTCTCTCACAAACCACCAAATAGGGTGCACTAATTTTCATCTATCACCGACACGTCAAAATGATCTCATATTGGATCCACCTACAATCCTACATTGAGCCACTCCTGCAATAAATTTGTTGCACATAAATTACCAAATTTGGGCTCTACCAACCACCAAAATTCAATCTCATTTTGATTGCAAAAATATATCACTTTTCATCAATCCAGATTCCGAAAATAAATGTTTTCTCGCAACAATGGTGCAAAAACAACCAATGAAAAAATGCCACATGTCACACTGCTATTCATTTTCTTGCTTGACCGAGTAGTAATCAATCAACAAACCCCATGGTCCAAAATCCATTCACTATCGCTAACAAAAAACATCACATTCCAGGGCGGTAATCAACCACTATAACCAAAACACCGACCACTCGCTTTATCGGGTCCCACATGTCATGTGTCCACCACTCAGGAGGTTCTGGGGCATCCAGGAGGGAATCTCTAGGATTCCCATGAGCCCGCCTAGAACAAGCTTCTGACGCTGCCACATGTCCACCATCTGAGCTCTCCACTTTGGCTTACATGGAAGCCATTGGAGCTCCTTCGGGGAATCCCTAGAGACATCCGCTAGATTTTCCAAGGAACTCCCAAGACGCTGACACGTGTCCATGGCTGAACAACCCCTACACATAAAGCAACTCGGGAGTTCACCTTCTCTTCATTGCACTCACCGCTTTGACAAGCCACCATGCATCACACACTCAGGAAATTATGCTCAGCTAAAATGGGTCACAACAGTACTTGCATTTGGATGACCCAGAAAGCAGCCAACACTGTCGGATGAAACCAAGCACAGCTAGTGATGCATGCCATCACCACATCAGTGGGACTTAGCATTTCCTCCCATCGATAAATGATCGCTCTATCGATGAAAGGCAATGCAAACCAATATTTCGCCAACTCCACATCCATCGGCCCATTGTTGTGATAGCCATCGAGGTCATGCCAATCAGATTAAGTCTCGGTGACCAAATGAGAACCCCGTGGTAAAGTGATAAAGGGAATAAATTCGTCAAGCCTTTCTTTGAGGTCCAAGCTAGTAAATTGAGGCACATTTTCCAACAAGCTCTCACTTGAAGAAGACTTACTGGCTTGCTCCAGACTTCAAATTTATTTGCGGTCATAAACCCCAAGGCCCATCAAACTTGCACACCATCTGAACTTGTTTGTTCTCATTGGCTTTGTAAATCCATCAACAACATTCTTCAGAGTATCCACCTTTTCTAAAAAGACCTTTCCATCCTCCACCATATCTCGAACAAAGTGATACTGCACATCAATATGTTTCGTCCTAGCATGGAAAGTTGGATTTTTCACCAAAAAAATAGCACTTTGACTATCACAGAAAATAGTAATCTTCCCTACATCAAAACCAATATCATAAGTGGATAGTGCGACTACAGCCTGTCGCTTGCTCGTCCAGCTGATTGCACCATGATTTAACATGAAATTATGTCCACTGGTGGATCTTCTGCTATCAATGTCCCCTACCCAATCAGAATCCACATATCCATGAATGCTGAGAGTTCTTTGTGATGCAACCAAGTTTCCATGGTAACACAGAGCATATTATGAAGTGCCCTTTAAATATCTAAACACTCTCTTCACAACATCCCAATGTGACCTTCCTGAATTTTACATAAAATTGCGCAGAACTCCCACTTCTTGGGCAATGTCTAGCATTATGTAGACCATTGCATACATTCGACTACCAAAAATACTC
This sequence comes from Sequoiadendron giganteum, assembly GCA_007115665.2. NCBI lineage: Eukaryota > Viridiplantae > Streptophyta > Pinopsida > Cupressales > Cupressaceae > Sequoiadendron > Sequoiadendron giganteum. The sequence goes on from CM021109.1 coordinate 484,432,531, forward strand.
GCATAAGGCACCCTGGTCATGTCCTCCATCTCAGTAGTAGATTTTGGACAATCTTCAACAGATAGCTTTGTTCCCTCCATAACTGGAACAACTAGCTGCTTGCAATCATTCATACCAAATCTTTCTAGAACTGTGTTGACATATTTACTCTGACTTACCCAAAGCTTTCTGCCCATTCTATCCCTAGTTATCTCCATCCCCAGAATATACCTTGTTGCACCCAGATCTTTCATTTCAAACTTTGCAGACAATTGAGACTTAAGATCATAAATCATAGACTTACTATTCCCTATGAACAACATATCATCCACATACGAGGTAATAATAAGCACACGATCATTCTCAAATTTATGATACACACAATGATTAGATTTTGATCTCACAAATCCCATAGACAACACAAAAGTTTTAAACTTTTGGTATTACATTCTAGGTGACTACTTCAAACCATACAGTGATTTCTTTAACTTGCATACTAGGTTCTCTTTACCTATTTCAATGAAGTGCTCAGGTTGGGACATGTATATTTCTTCTTCTAGCTCTCCATGGAGAAATGTTGTTTTCACATCCATCTAATCGATCTCTAAGTCATAAGCGGCTGCAAGTGACAACAGAAATCTGATAGATGTCAGCTTAGGTACAAGGGAAAAAAATTCTCCATAATCAATTCCCTCTACCTGGGAATACACCTTTGCAACCAACCTTGCTTTATACTTCTCAGCACTGCCCTCAAGACCAGTCTTCTTCTTAAATACCCATTTACAACCAACAAACTTTCTTCCTTTAGGCAAAGGTACCAAATCCCAGGTTTCATTCTTTTTCAATGATTCCATTTCTTCACTCATGGCTTCCAACTAGGAATTTGCATCGAGCATTTTAATTGCCTCTTTAACAATCCTAGGCTCCTCAGTGCTAGTAACTAAAGCATATGCATAATTCAAATCCAAAATGGAGAAACCATACCTATCAGGTTGTTGTTTTTCATGTGTAGAACTTCTCACTGGCTGAGGTTGTGGATCTTTATCTTCAGAACTCTTAGAGATGCTAGAGCTCTCCTCAGTTTTAGGTACACTATGCAATTCTCCCTTTTCTGGAGTTTGGGGAATCTCAACTACATCATTTTTCTTTTATCTTTGATTTGTCTCTAGCTGTGGATTAGATGTAAAAGGTTTCAGCTCACAAAATATTACATTTTTTCTATACAAAACCTTCTCAATAATAGGGTTCCAAAGCTTGTATCCTTTCACACCAACACCATAGCCAATGAAGATACATTTAACAACCTTATTCTACAGCTTAGTTATTTTCTCATTTGGCACAGATGCATATTCCTCACAGCCAAAGACACGAACATGTCTCAGAGAGGGCTTCTTACCAGACCACGCTTCCAAAGGTGTCTTATCAACAAGAGTAGAGCAAGGAGAACAATTTACTAGGTAACATGCTATAGCCATGACCTCAGCCTAGAACCTCTACTCTAGACCAGAATTGTTCAACATACTCCTTTCCTTTTCCATCAACATCATGTTCAACCTTTCAACAACTCCATTTTGTTGTGGAGTATAAGGTGTATTTTTATGCCTTTTAATCCCATGGTCTTTACAGTATCTATCAAAATTTGCAGAACAAAACTCACCACCATTATCCATCCTCAAAAATTTGATTTTCCTTCCAGTCTGATTCTCAACCAAGTTTTTGAACTCTTTAAAATGATTGAACACTTCTGATTTACTCTTAAGAAAGTATATAAATGCCCTTCTCGAATAGTCATCAATAAAAGAAACATAATATCTATACTTTGATAACGAAGGAACATTCACTGGACCAAACACATCAGAATGAACATAGTCTAGTACACCAAAAGATTTATGAGAACTTGAGGAAAAAGAAACACATTGTTGCTTTCCATTAATGCAGTGTTCACAGAAATCGAACTCAAGATTACAATCTACAAGCCCTTCAACAAGATTTTTATTTTTGAAAGTTTTTAAACCTTTCTCACCTATGTTACCAAGTCTATGATACCACAGCATGGTCTTCCCTATTGGGAGTTTCACCTCGATTGCATTTCCACCTAGATAAGAATCTTCATCTTCCTCTATAGGAACATATTTGCTTGAATTTACAAAGGTGTTGTTGCATTGAACATGACATGCATCTAGCTGGTACAGAGTGCCAGTACGAACACCCTTATCCAGCACCATTGCACCTCTAGCCATCTTACATCCTTTACTCCAGAAAGAAACTTCTACACCAACATCATTCAACTTATTGACAAAAACTAAGTTACGAGCCAAACCTGGTATGTGCAGTACGCCACCAATCCATTTGATTCTACCTTCAAGGAACTCTATTTTGACTCTTCCACGGCCAACAATCTCCAAATTTGAATCACTCACCAAGTATACCTTTCCACCATCATACTTCTCGTACTTAGTGAACTGATCTCTATGAGATGTCATGTGAAAGGATGCACTTTAGTCAACCAGCTAGACATCATCAGATGCCTGAGTTGCCAAGGCTGCAATGAAGGCATCTTTATCACTTTGAGAAGATTCATTTTCTGAAGCATTACTCTTCTTCTTCTTCTCCTCCTTACAATCCTTTCGGATATGACTAGACTGCCCACAGTTCCAACATTTTAAATTGGAATTTTTACCAAGATACTTTGATCTCCCTACATATTTAGATTTGGACTTCTTGTCCTTCTTCTTAAATTTCTCCTTCGATCTACCTCAAAGAGCAAGGGACTCTTTGGCCATCTTTGAAGACTTCCTTTGTATCTCTTTAGACAACAATGAGGCAACAACATCTTCCATCTTGAAAGGAGTGGTCATACTTCTAATAGCCATCACAAGATGATCCTAAGTGTCAGGTAATGAAAATAACAGGAGCATGCAATGATCCTCCTCCTCTATCTACACACCCACAGATGCCAATTGAGCAACACTCATATTAAACAAGTTCAGATGGTCTGCAATAAATGCACCTTGTTCCATCTTCAAAGAGTACAACTTCTTCCTCAGGAATAACTTATTCACTAGAGACTTGCCCTGATAAATATCACCAAGCCTCTTCCACAATGAAGATGTACTCTTCTCCTCATGGATGTTCAAGAGTACAGAACCGGCTATACAAAGTCTTATCAGACCTCTCACTTTTCTATCTACGAGGTCCCATTCTTCTTGCTTCATACCTTGTGGAATAGTTCCAGACACTACTACCTAGAGGTCTCTATCCACTAACAGGTCTTCCACTTTGAGTTTCCACAACTACAAGTTGTTGCCATTGAATTTATCAATATCAACTCTTCTTGATGTACTCGCCATCCTAAACAGAACTTGGTCCTAACTTTGCAAGACTCCCACTGGAACAGTATTAGCACAAAAAACCAGCCCTACTAACAAGGATAACACAACTGGTCAGGCTCTAATACCACTTGAAAAGAAAAGAAGATGTGCAAAATACGCTTCCCCAAAACTAAAACCATAGAAAAGAAGTGCAAAGACCAAAATTTCTAATTCTAAGAAGAACAAACAATGCATAATAGGAAACCAGAAAATAAAAACACAGAGATAACACCAAATTTACGTGGGAAAACCCTTTCGGGAAACAACCCACCAAACCATGAGATAGACACTTTGTATTATAGTAAGAAAAAAATTACATACAAAGGTACAATCCTCATTCTCTAATTGTGAATACCAACTTATCAACCTTTCTCTTCATATTATATTTTTCTAGATCATTCGACTTCTAGTCTCAACCGACTATTACAAGTCTCTCACCAACAACCAAATAGGGGGCATTAATTTTCATCTGTCACCAACACGCCAAAATGATCTCAGATGGGATCCACCTGCAATCCTGTGTCGAGCCACTCTTACAATAAATTCGTTGCATAGAAATTACCAAATTCAGGCTCTGCCAATCACCAAAATCCGATCTCATTTTTATTGCAAAAATATATCGCTTTTCATGAATCGAGCTTTTTGTAATAAATGTTGTTTATCAACAATGAGACAAAAACAACCAAGGAAAAAATGCCACATGTCGCACTGCTATTCATTTTGCTACTTGACCGAGTAGTGATCAATCAACAAACCCCGTGGTTCGAAATCGCTTTGCTATCACTAACAAAAAACATCACATTCTGGGGCGGCAATCAATCACTATCACCAAAAAATTGCCCACCAGCTTTATCAGATCCCACATGCCACATTTCCACCACTCAAGAGGTTCTGGGGAATTCGGGATTGAATCTTCAAGATTCCCATGAGCCCACCTGGAATGACCTTTTGAGGCTACCGCATGTCCATCATTTGTGCTCTCTGCTTTGTCTTACATTGAAGTCGCTGGAGCTCCTTCGGGGAATCCCTAGCGGAATCCGTTAGATTCCCCAAGGAACTCTTTAGATGCTGACATGTGTCCATAGCCAGAAAACCCCTACGCATAAAGCAACTAAGGAGTTCACCTTCTCTTCACTATGCTCACCACTTTGACAAGCCACCACACATCACACGCATAAGAAATTTTGCTCGGCTAAAAGGGGTCACAGTGGTACTTGCATTTGGATGTCACGGAAAGAATCCAACACCATCAGATGAAACCAAGCACAGTCGTTGATGCATGAAATCACCACATTGGTGGGACTTAGAATTTCCTCCCACCGATAAATGACCGCTCCGCTGATGAAAGGCAATGCAAATCGAGATTTTGCCAACTCCATGTCCGTCAGTCCATCGTTGTGAAAGCCCTCAGGGTCATGCCGATCAGAACAAGTCTTGGTGACCAAAGGGTCAAGCCGACCAAATGAGAACCCTGTAGTAAAGTGATAAAGGGCATAAATTTGTCAAGCCTTTCTTTGAGGTCCAAGCCAGTAAATTGAGGCACATTTTCAGACAGGGATTGGACCCAAAAGAAAACCTTTTTTTAATGCATTAAATGGTTTGGAGCTATAAAAAAGGCATCTTCATCGGGGGTCAAGCATTAGGCCTACTTCATACTTTATGCACATCGGCATCTAATTGTCGAAGATCGAGCTTTGGGAGTAAAACTTACCGCATACTAGAAGAAAATAAGAGAGAAGGTTGAAGGAGCGAATCACGAAGTCCAAAAGGATCACTCTTTTTGAACTTCAAAGGTCAGGAAGGAGGCTTACATCTTATCAGATAAATGAAATGGGTAAAATGGAAGACTAAAGGATGAAGTCCAAAAGGAGCCATCAAGGTTTGAAGAGAAGAGTTACCTCTTATCGAAGAAAGGTTAGAGGTAAAGGATTGGCCCAAAGCTCGAAGTCCAAAAACTTGACACTTAGTCAATTTTTTGAAGGAGTCAAAGTTTGAAGGATGAATGAAGAAAGGGGAAAGTCTGATGCTCGAAAGTAAGAAATGAGATTTTGGGGATCAAGGATTAATAAGGAGGCTTACTTCTTAAGATGACAAGATGAAAGGAGAAAGAAGGAAAGTCGATGCCTAGAGTCCAAAAAGTGAAGATTTAGGAAAATATTGAAGAATCTTGAGTAGGCTTCGTAGGTCAAACAAAAGTCTTACAACCTACAAAGGGAAAGTGGTAAGGCTTAAAGGATAAGGCCAAAGGCTGAAACCTGAAGCACTTAGGAAAAAATGGAAGGTAAAGAAGAAGGAGCAGGAGCAATGGAGAAATCATGCAAGTATGAAGGGAAGCAAAAACTCAAATTCTCAAAACTTCAAGACTTATCCAATTTTAGGACCCTTCAAGGAGAATTCATGCAAGATGCACCATGTAGAATCTCTCAAATCGGTAATCAATGATGGGTCACCTAAGGGTGACATTAAATATCAACAAGATATATATATATATATATATATTTGGGGTCACTATAGACCACAAATAATATGTAATATAATTATGCTCAAAATCAACATCATTCCCTAGATACTCATGGACTATAATGCCCCAAAATGACAAGCTCAGAACAAAACCTGATAGAACAACTTTTTTTTGAAACAACAATAACAACACCGATAACGCAACAATGACATATCACACATGCACAATCAACATGCACACAAGTATCACAATGGCACATACCAAAGATAACAAGGCACTTCAACATTGTATAAGCAATATGGAAAGAATGAAAGACTAACCAATTGTGGGATAGATCCAACACGATGAACAAGAGAACGAGAAAGAGAATATCTCCACACATGATCGATTGCAACCCATGATAACATTCTCTCACAACATGACTTTGAAATAGGATGATGGAATCATCAACCTCCAATCCACATCTAGAGATACTAAACAACTCTAAATACAAATAAAAACCCTCACAATTAGGAATGATAATGCGTCACTTCCCGACCACTCCATACTTCGCAAGATAATTCATTGCAATGCAACAACACACAAGAGGATGAATTACTCCAAAAAACCCCATGACCCATGAGGAATTTTGAGGACACCAACAAGGTTGATTGAGAAGGATTATGACTTTTATAAGTTTTCACAAAACTAGAACAACAATCTCTCACAACCTTAGGACTGAAAAATCAGTCCTTTCAAAAGGTTGCACACAAAACGATGCAAGAGATGACATAAGTCCTCAATGATGACACTTGAGAACTAGGTAAAATCACTACTAGAACCCTAGGACTATGGTGAACAAATTTTATTTATAAATTTTCCCAAACAGTCTTGAAAATACAAGGAAAGATCAAGTCCCAAAATAAATAAACTTGACTAGGATTTCAAGGGTTCCAATGACTAAAATGATCAAAATGAGGAATATACAAGCAATGAAAATTATTTGACAATGGAATTAGGATTATGAAAACACCTTCTAGATCCATGGTTAAGATGGTTTATCCTTTACACATTATGACATTGATAAGCATAAAGAATTTGTGCTTGGTACCAACACTGAGCCACATAAATGAGAAAAATACTCTTCTAAACTATAAAGTTTACACCCATCTCAAAGGGAGGTTCCAAAACATAATTTTACATATATAAATGAAGTATATACATAAAATTCATGAATTAAACTTAAAATTACATGATACCATGACATTTCTTGATCCACGTACCTCAAGTCCCCAACGGTGGTTACCAGGCCACCTGACCTCATGGAATCAAACAATCCACTCCCATTGTGCTAAGAGATAGTCACATGGGCCAAAAACACAATACTCACACAAAAAAAATGGGGAGAAGGATTACAAACACACCATACACAAACTATACACTCCACATACACATCATATAACACTTTTCCAAACACAAGAAAAATCAAATACAAGTAGGGTCAACACAACATCTCATTAGGAAAAATCACAAATATCACATCATAATTCTACATTAGGACAAATCACAAATGCCTTACAAATAATCATCCTTGGGAAAAATCACCAAGGGAATAACCATAGGATAACTCACTACAAGGGTATTAAAGGATCACCATCATTCCAACTCACCAATAGTCAATCACACACACATAAGACACTAGGGTAATATGGTAGAGAGCTATTTATTGCATAAATACCTAATTATTGCATCATTTGAAGAAGATTATGAAAAAGAACAAGGAGAATTAAGCAACTTATGATCAAGAATTTTTTGAGAGCATTATCAAGCAAGTCAAGAGTAGAATTTCAGTGACTTTTTACAGCAATTAAAGTTCTAGGCATCATGTCAAAATGTGTGTGAGTTTGTTCGTGTTTATGTTTTCATATATTTTGTGAGATCTTAACCTTATAGGTCTTCAAGCAATTCAAGAAAAAAAGATTCAAGTCTAGAGGAGATTTGTATGACTTTATTTCTTCAAGGAATCCATTGAAGCGTGGTGAGTTGTGAAAGTTTGTTGATTCATTATTACATTTTAGCATTTCTCCATTTATCATTGAAATTTCCATTATGGAAGTGGAAACACTAACACGAGGTTTGACTGAGGATAGCCCCTAAATGGCACAACCCTTCCTCTCTCTTTGAATTTGCAGTTTTAAGGTCTGAAGAGGATTGGGAAGAGATTGAAGGTCAATTATCCATTGTTGTAATTAAACCCAACATCTTGACAACTCATGAAAGCTTACTTATAGAATTAAATGATAGTGATATGATAATGCAACAAGTGGAAAATAAAAGCTTTGATTTGACACCAGAGGACTACAACAATAGATATAAATTTGGTCAACAAGGATAATGGCACCCCTAGAGGAAACGTCTCATAAAATCAAACTCAAATTTATACTATAGGTTCACGGTGTCTTGCTCAATTCATTTCTGAAGTATGAATTTCTCTATGATATCTTAGATCTAATATATTTGCATGAAAATAATAATTTGCATCATTAGGTCAATTGAATCATTACATTTCATCCTTAAGGTATTTTTAGATTTGGTCAAGGGTAGGTTGACTCACCTTTTAGGTTGTAAGTCCATCCTATATCTTGTCCAAACCCATCAAACCCCCTCTCTTTATTTAATGAAATAAGATAAATGTGTTGAACCCCCACTAAGGGATATCTATCCTAAAGGGACACGTCGCATTTTTTTCTACATTTCATTTTGGTGAACCCCACATGTTAACATTACATACCTCCTAAAATTTGAAGCAATTCAACCTAGATCAAGGGTGTTGCATTGCATTGTCTTACATTGGTCATTTAGGCATTCATTTTTTCATTAAAAAAGACCAAAAATCAAAAAACAATTGTATATCATATTGCATCATAGGTTACAATAGGGTTTATTTAAGTCACCTCAGATCTACATCTCAATTGCATTCATAAATCAAATTTAGGTCATTTAAAATATTAAAACAAAAATTGAAAGTGTCATTACATGCATTTAGGTATCTTGCATATAGCTAAAAAGTGAAAATTTGCATTTTTTTGTTTAAAAAAGCATATTAACATTATCATTTTCATAATTTTGTATATTAGAATTAGTTATTTGTTGAATTTTAGATATGGAAATCGCATTCACAATTGTAATTTATTGTTCAAACATTTTCAACATTGTTACACACTTATATTTTGTGTTACATAGTCTTAAATTCAGCAAATTCTAGAAAAATATTCATTGTCAGACATATTAGCACACAAATATAGAAACCTTAAATAGTATTACATATAGCCAAAATTTGAATTTTAAAAAACCCTTTCCAGGACATAGGTGCCCTAGGGGCCCTATTATTTCTTCTTATGGATCAGATTCCTATGATAGAGGCCTCTTAGAATTCTTTATCCATATCCATTATCTGTTTTCTAGCTACTTTTTGTATCCGAGTTTGAACCTCAGTGCAAGCATCATATAATCATAACATCTCAATTTTTTGGTAATATTTTGACTTCCTTAAAATACTTGGTTGATTTTTCAAGTCGTGTGTTTGTCAATGATCCTAATTCAAATGATGAAACTGATGATCCTTATCTCCCAACACATGTATTATTAATGAAGATATCTTGAGACAAGAAGATGACATCACGGATGAATTAATAAATAATTCCTTGTCCAACCTTGAGAACAATGTGATCCTTTTCCCTTCAAATGAATGACCTAATCACCTATATCAACATTCAACACCACCTACCATACCACCACTTGAAATTTTTTCCACATCGCATAAGGAAAGTGACTTACAATTCATTACTCAACCAAAATGCATGGAAATACCTATCAATAACAATAATTAGGAAAACATAGCACCCACTCTCCCATCATATGAGAACAAAGTTACAAACACACATGTTATCTTGGAGCAATGTTATGGCCAAACCTTTACTATCCTCAAAACTCAAGGATGTGACATAAAGAATGAACATGAAATCCATTCCCTTTTGGAAAAAAACACCATCTTAAGACACAAAAGGAATAGGTTATCAAGGTCCTCCACCTTTACATCAACCTTTTGTTCCACCAACCAAGCCATACAAAATCCATGGTTCTATTAAGAAAGGTGTGTTACCTACTCCACATCCTTTATCAGAGATCGAGTGTAATTTAGCTATACTTCTAAACTTGGGATACATTACATTACCACACATGCACAAACAAAAAGATAATGAAAGAATAAAAATGCATCCTATTGTGCATATCGTAGAATATTTGGACATACTACTAATGAGTGCAGTGCTTTAAAGAATAAATTGGAAGAATTTGATCCTCATAATTATAAACTTGATCAAATAATATATTAACACATATGCACTTTTCTCCTTGTCATGTGGTAGTTGTAGTATCATAACATACTCACTACCATGTATGGAGATATAAACTAGGCTTTATGCAATATTATTTCATATCGCAAGGAGTAGCTCATCATCATCAATTTTGGGATCATCTTTGTCCCTACACTTGGGAGGAAAGGTGTTAGGTGAATTCATTCTAGTAATGGATCCCTTTGTATCTCCTTAAAATGTTAGTGTAGCAATTACACTAACATTTTATGGAGGGGGCATATAGTCCCTTGCATTTTTTTTGCATAAGAAATGGTCCCTTTTTTAGTGATGATGGTATACATCTCCTAGAATGTGTGACATTATCAATGGAAGTGTGGCCTTCTCAATCCATGTTGTATCTCCTTTGTGATTACATTGGGTTCGATATCCCCTAAGTGTGTAAAATATCTTAGTCTATGATGTTCCCCTTGGTGGTAATGCTATGGTTAGTATTCCCTAAGGTGTGAGTCTTTTTATTCCTTCACTTGTCCTCTCTTAGTATTTATGTCATGTGTGATATTCCCTAAGGTGTGACCCTTCATTATTTGGAAAAAACCTTTAATGGTGGTGTTTTTTATTAGAGGTAAATAGTGGGTTTTGAAGGGGCCCAGAACCCTTTACAAAAAAGAGAAGTTGAAACAAAAGAAAACTACAATAAATGTATATCAGCCCATACATAGAGCGCCATCAACAAAAAGTCATCCAAAAAGGAGGAACGCAATCAACAACATTACATATTCTTTAGTATATTTGTAGCCTCCACATCACACACCACATCCATGTTGAATAAACTAGATACTGAGAGGGGGGGTGAATCAGTATCCACAAAAACTTATTGAAAAAACACCATTAATCTCTTTACAACATAGAACAGATAAGAGCAATAAAAAATATGAAATTCCACAACACAATAAAACCGGATATTATGTGGAAAGCCCAATGAGGAAAAAACCATAGTGAGGATTAACTCATAATATATATAGTTGTATCAATATTGGTTTCATTGAGGCTCACTTCCAGATACAAAAATCTCACTGCTTACGCGGATTCACTATCCAAACAAGGAAGCTCACTACCTATAGAAATTGTGAAAACAAAAAATGGCTAACCGCCAAAGTTGAATTGATGAGGTTACACCACAAGTGCAGATTTAGTTCCTATGATGCTCAGAGTATTTGTTCACATGACAATAGACTAACCTTCAACCATCTATTCACAAACTTTTCTTATACACACACTTCTTCTTCTCTTCAGATTCACATTCCTTCCACACAATCTCATCTTCTAACCATCTTGTATATATACCTAATATGTCTACATGCATTAATTAGGTCAGCCTAGTTGAATGCAATTCATATGATAACTTGCCAGCTTCATATAAATCTTTTTTGAAATTCACCTGTGTCATGCAACATCATGTTGACCAAGATTAACCTAATCACTAAAGTCGATTCCAATACATCACCCAAACATATGAACATTTGAGAATACATACATACACGCTTCCAACCATCATAAGCCTTTTCCCAAAACCTTAGATCATACTAATTACCAGAGAGAGTATGCGGACCAAAATACCAACTAAATAAGCTTGATCTGTGCACCGATACAAGGCACTAGACCAACATGGTGACATCAATGAAAATATAAGACATACTTCCAACAATCTCCCCCTTTGGCATTGATGGAAACATGTGCAAAAAGTTCAATTCAAAATAATATCCTTTAATTTATCCAAAAAATCTCTTCCAAAACTCCAAATATCTCCCCCTTTGACATCAATGGAAAAGGGTGCCAAAAATATGTAAACATGGTGACATCCAATATTCAAAGTTTCAAAATTTCAAAACCTCAAAACTTTCAAACATCCAATCTCTCAAACCAGAATGACACTTTTCACCTGAAATAAATTTTTGCACCTTTCTTTGATAATAGGATATAATTTCTTCCATTCAAGTACTACATAATCCATTCTTGTACACATACTTTCCAATAGAGCCAACAAAGTGAAGGAAGATGACCAATCTATGGACGAACATTATTTTTCAGAGTCTTCTACATCAGAGAGTATTCTCGAAAGATGGTTTAACCTGACCTCAACAATTTCCTTAAGAAGCCAGAAGGTCTTCACAACAGCATCCCTTTTTCTCTACATAATGATCATTTCAACTTGTAGTTCACCAACTCTCAGCCTTTTCTTTCCTTCTTTGTCTTCAAAAATATCAAACTTATTTCCAAATCTATTCACTTCGGATTCAATTGCTTCAATTCTACTTTTGAAATTATCAACTGCAACAGGCCACTGAAGATAATATTTGTATATGTCTGAGATTTCTTTTCTGCACTTCTTCATCTCTATGACCAGTTCAGATAACCTCTACTTTACTTTAGAACATCTCTTTTCAACCAAGGCTTCCAACTTGCGTCCTTCCGGACCTTCAAGCAACATTCTCTCTTCAACTATCTCAACTAAACTTTCAGGAAAGGAATCAGAAATGATAGATACATCAATAACTTTATGAAGTAGATATTCAACTAAGGGATCATCAATTTTAAGTTTGTCAACAAGAGAGGTTGTACTGCATAAATTACCAATTTTATTTATTTTTCCTTTTATCAATATAGACCGGATGTCATCTAGATAGGAAGATTTGAATCCAACTAGAGATTCTTCTTCTACTTCCTTCTCTTCTAGAATAACAATGATGTTTTCAGAGATAGCTTTTATTTTCTTTGATTACGGAGGGGAATCACTTGTTACTACTTCCAATTCTTTTGTTCTAGAGGAAGAACCTTCCTCAAATCGACTCAACATAACTTCACTGGAGCTCATTAAATTATGCAAGGATGAGAAGAATTTTTTACACGCACTTGATTTATCCTCTAAACTTTCCAAGTGTCTACATATCTGTCTTGCAACGGGAATCCAGGATTCCCCCTCAACATCTTTCTTTCCTGATAGCGATTTTTGAAAATAAAGTACTAGACATGTAAGCAAGGACCCAAAATAGAATGGGTATCCTTCTCCAAGTGACACTTGTATGTTCTCGGTGATATTTTCAAGAATTAGCTTACATAGATCAAATTGTTTGTTCTTTTTTACCATTTTATGCGCCAAATACACTTCAATGGCTGAAGTAGAGCTTTCTCAATTTCTGAAATAAATTTTATAAGAAATGTCATACACAACATACCTAACCAAGAAATCAACAATAGTATTGATCAATAGTGCTCGAGGATCTTTGTCAACTCCTATCATTTCCTCTTCTTCCTTATATTTTATTGTCTTTCATCTAGGAAGTTCTCCAACGCTACACAATCTGGTAACCACTTTGATTGCTTCCTTTGTAATAGGATAGGATTAATCCAATACAACGCTATCATCCTTGAATTTTCTCAAAAGGAAAAAAATTAATTCTATGTCAGTAATCAATGGAAATTCTCCCCATAAATCCAAACCTACAGTTTGTAAGTTTCGTAAGTCACTCGGTTCCAACCCTAATTCCATCTTCTTTATTTTCGATGATCGAATTCATCTAGCTCGACTTGATCCTCTATTAGAAATTTCTCTTATAGCTCTTAAACTTCAACAAGAGAATTCTTCTATTACCTTCCTCATCAACTACGAGATAGGGAAATTTCCATCACCTACTTTCGAATGTCCACAATGTTCTTTCGAAAGGCTTCAAAATGCTTCAAAAATGCTTCAAGAGAGTTCCAAGTCACTCTACCAATCCTTTGAATGTATTTGATGATCAAAATTATTTGTGAAATTTCCTTTATACTCATCATTTTTCCATAAGTCACATTAATTGTAAATAGTTGACAAAAAAATTCTTCCTCTACTGACAAACCCTAATTCACTCCGCAAAAGAACATGCTCACTCTTTTTCTTTTGATTTCTTTTGCATCACCTCTGTCCTTTCATTTCTCACAAAATATCCATGTGACGACACCTAAAATTATGTACTTTCAGGGGCTAATTGTTTTTTTGATAAAGCTCCCCCTAAGACCATGCTAGGTCTAATTCCTAGAGGATTCATCTGCACTGGATGAAGTTACAAACGGATCAGAAGTTTCTGATTTTTCTTTCTTTTTCCATATCTTGCTCATTTCCTGCTTAACCTCTTCCTTATCAATATTTTCCACTATTTTATTATCTTCCACCAGAGTAGACCGCTTTCCATTTTTACTTATACACACTTTTCAAATATGTCTCAGTTTCTTGCAATAGTAACATACAATATTTCTCTATCTTGTCTGATTTCCATTAATCCTTGTTTTGTATTGATTCGCTTTATGTCCAAATATGTTGCAGGTATAGCAATAGCCATAAAATTATTGATTCATCCATTTTCTATTGAACATATTCATCATCACCTGACTAATCATCCTTATCGAAGATTTGCATTCAGTAGCTTTATGTCCTATCTTCTTGCATATATAACATTGTCTAGAGAATGGAGCAATAAACTGATTCATCCTACTCCTACACTCAGTTGCCTTATGAAAAAATTTATTACATGAGAAACAAACACCATTGAATGATGAGAACCTTTGTGCATTTGGTTTTCTGATAGGTGATCTCTTTCCAGAATTTATTTTCTACTTTCCTTTATCTTGAGTCTTTTAAGTGATTACTGGATTTGAGTTCTGCATTTTTCCATCAGCTTCATTACCTAAGCCACTTTTATCTTTAGAAGGTTTATGTCTTGTTATTAATTCATCAAGCTTGGTGGAGCTTTCCTTAAAGTCATCTTCATAGAGTTTTTATTTCTCAAGTTCTTCTTTAAGATTCATCACTTTCTGTTCAAGCCTAGAGAAAAAATCAGCCTTGCTTTGTATCACTATTTTCAAGCATTCTTCAACTTTCTTCTTTTCATCTATCTTCAATTTCAGTGTGGTATTCTCATCAGTTTGCTTGCTTCAATTCCTCACTCACTTCTCTTTATCTTTCTTTTAATTTCTCTAACTACTTTTTCAATTTTCGGACACATTCATTTGCTTCATCAAGATTTTCTTTTAGATCTTTGTTTTTAATTTCAGCCTTTTCAAGATCTTCAAGGGCAGTCTGAAGCTCTTCTTTATCCATTTTTTCAATCTGCAAGATCTTCATCAAGTTGTTAGACTTCTCCAGAGGAACCAGTGCTCTGATACCAATTGTTGAATAAACCGGATACTAAAATGGGGGTGAACTAGTATCCACACAAACTTATTGAACAAACACCATTAATCTCTTTACAGGATAGAACAAATAAGAGAAATAACAAAACATGAAATTCCACAACACAATAACACTAGATTTTATGTGGAAAACCCAATGAGGGAAAAACCATGATGAGGATTAACTCATAATATATATAGTTGTATCAATACCAATTTCGATGAGGCTCACTGCTAGATACAAAGAGCTCACTACTTACAAGGACTCACTATCCGAACAAGGAGGCTCACTTCCTACAGAAATTTTGAAAACAAAAAATGGCTAACCACCAAAGTTGAACTGATGAGGTTATACCACAAGTGCAGATTCAGTTCCTATGATGCTTAGAGTATTCACTCGCATGACAGATGACTAACCTTCAACCATCTATTCACACACTTTTCTTATACACACACTTCTTCTTCTCTTCGGATTCACATTCCTTCCACACAATCTCATCTTCTAACCATCTTGCATATATACCTTATATGTGCACATGCATTAATTAGGTCGGCCTAACTAAATGCAATTTATATGATAATATTTTGGCTTCATATAAAGCTTTTCTGAAATTCACCTATTTCATGCAACATCATGTCATCCAAGATTAACCTAATCACAAAATTTGATGCCAACGCATCACCCAAAAATATGATCATCTGAGAATACATACACGCTTCCAACCATCATAAGCCTTTTCCCAAAACCTTAGATCATACTAATTACCAAAGAGAGTATGCGGACCAAAATATCAGATCAAATACCGAATAAGATAAGCTTGATTTGCACACCAGTACAAAGTACCAGACCAACATGGTGACATCAATGACAATATAAGACATAATTCCAAAAATTCTAACCCTCAACCAAGGCATCAAAAATTTCTTTAATAGGAGCCCTAGCCTGAGCTTTAGTCTTCTTGTGGGTCCTACCCCTAGGCCCACCCAAATTCACCTCACTAATCAAAACAATATTCTTATCACCACCCTTATCAATAGACACCTCTTCCTCCAATAGCTTACCAACATCACCAATTTCACTAGAATGAGCAGTATCCTTGCATTTTTTGGCACTACCAAAAGGAGAGGTTATATCGACAAACTAAAAATTAACCCCAGATTTAGTCCCCTCCCCACCCTTATCCATGTTAGCATAAATCCTTTCCAAATTATTTTCAAGGGTGAGAACTCCACCTTCAAGATTTTGCTTCATATTGAGTGTTTCCTCTACCATAATTTTTAAAGAGTTCATTAGATCATCAATCCGATCCTGAACTGAGGACTCATCAGATTTAATCATCACATCATGAATTTTCACATTGGTCATATTAAGTTCATGGAACATCCATTTAAACAACTTCTAAAAAATAATGGAACCCTCTCTAGCAGTTCCCAAAACATCTGAAATATTTTCCTTATCAATATTAAAAATTCCCTGACCCACAACATCATCCTCATGAGAGGAGATTACCTTATCCTGACTAGAAGAGACTTCTTTCCCCTTCCCAGCAACAACCAGCGACTTCCCAACAACAACTGATGTTTTTATTTTTCAAATAGACTCCACAATCTTCGTAGCAACCACCTTTCTTTTCTTTTACCTATATGGTTTCACAACTAGAAAATCCTCAACACCCTACCCCACCTCATCCACGAACTTAATTTTCATCTAAAAGTCTAGAATCTCAATCGATGAATCCATAGCACCTTGTCCGCCTACAATCTAAAGTGGAGAATTCATCTCCAACAATTCCCTCGTAGACCTAACAAGCTTCTTATTAATTCCCATCTCCAACTCCTTTTTTTGTTTCATCCCCAAAATAGGGGGAGGTGAAGACACCCTCACTAGCCACTTCCTTCTTCTCCTTCACAGACCTACTTAGCATTTTAGCAGTCGGCTCCTCATTACACGTTTCATAACCCTTATTAGGGCTCAACTCCCCTTTTTTGGACTTCCCCAAAGCAAGGGATTGAGTGTCCACTTCCATGGTAGCAAGAGAGTCTGGAACATAGTCAACATCCTCCTCAGATTCTGACTCCTTTTCTAGGATGAGCTTCCTCTTCTTTCCTTTCTTACTATCCATCTCCTCCTCAGAGGCTGTATCATAATCTTCCTTCTGTTGCTTACCCTTAGGGGTAGCAAGCAACTTAGCCATTTCAAAATCCTTAGCATAATCAGAGATTAAAAGGATAAGCCCCACATGTAAAACAAGATTATTTTTTCTTATGTTTCATGAGGCCAGTGTTGGACTCAAGGGAATATTGAGAGGGGGGGGTGAATCAATGTTCTACAAATCTAAACTTTATTAATTTGATAATTAAACCATTTTAACATTAAACCAAAGAAATATGCCAACACACAAAGTAATCATCCAAAATACCATAACACAAGGATTTTTATGTGGAAACCATATTAGGGGAAAAACCATGGTGGAGGTTAATCCACAATTTGAGTACTCAAATATAATTTTTATAAAAGGGAATGCACTTGCATTCAGTCTCACTACCTAGAGCTCATTGCTCAAAAGAAGACGCACTTCCCTACAAGAGTTCAGATTAAGACCATCTGAAAGGTTGAACTGAAGTAGTAGCATCTAATTATGCTAGATTATAGTTCTGGTTAGGCTCATGGATCAGATTTTGGATCTTATGTATGATTCTTCTCTTTGCTCTGCTCTGCTCTACAATTCACATCATAAACTCATGCAAAAATGAATTTGCATCACTACCCTTCTAAATTTTTCACCACACACTGATATACTTCCAATTACACACATTTTCTATATCAAAATGATACAACCGATCTCATATATATATCCACTATCAAGGATTTAATCATTCATATTTTGGCTTATACAAAACATAAAATACTTTTCAACTGCCGGCTAAATCCACCACTAATTCTTAATGTGTATCCTCCAAAGTTAGTTAAGACATAGAGAGGACCCAAATAAACATATTCAAACACAAAATAATTTAACCAATTACTTCCCAAACATCCACAATGGTTAAATCTACCAAGTCGGCCTTCTAACACAGATAAACAGAAAATTAGTGCATCGGATCCCTTAGATCATACACCATAAATGCGTAGCCAAAAAAATCAAGAGTAAAGTATACCAGATACCCAAATACCTTCCCTAAGGTGTGCAACACAAATTGATAAGAAAATTATGCATACTAATCGACATACTCAGTATTAAACGAATACCATGTTCTTCATTTTATTTTGTCAGTAGAAGCTAGTTCTTTACTCTTCCTATTGGTGGGGACCAATACAGAGTTGTGGAGCTGATTAATGACTTAGATTTCCATCAATGACAATAATAGAAGCCATATTCCAATAGCTAGAGTCTAGAGAAGCCAACATATAATAGGGAAAAGTAATCCTTTTCTTATGGCGGAAGTGATTGAGCAAAACAAAATGTAGGAATTTACCGCAAAGATACGTCCTTCAAGGGAGATGTAACGCATGAGCTCCTCGTCCACATCCCCCCATTGCACCTTAAGATATTTTATCTGATAACCACCAACCCTCACCGCCCTTAGGTCCTAAGCTTCATTGCCTTTGAAAAAAAATTGCATGGCGGTCTGCGATTCCTTTTTATCTCTAAAATTTTTATTTCCCTCCATTGACAACCCCATGATGCTGGCTATAAAATCTTCATTCACAACAAACTATGTTCTTCCCAACATCAGAACCCTTTTATTCCAAGCTTTTGCAAACAATGCAGCAATCTGCGGATTGTTACCATGTAACCTTTCCAGGTATAGAGTCAGCCCTCCCTTCTCAAATATCTTCCAAACCTTCGGCTTCTTCTTGATCGCATCACACGAGAAAGGTTCAACGCGGTTCCTATCTCCTCCCATGGCTATGCAAAGAGTACCCACAATTCATGTGAAAATGAAATAATGGTAGGAGAGATTAATGACCCTTGAGTTTTGTTCCCTACAGATATCAACCCTTCTACAATTAGCTCTATCCACAAATCTTTCTTACCATCCTTTGACATCATAGCTTGCCATGTGATGAAAGTCATGCACGCCCTGAGCATTAATAAATCATCAATCACTTTAATTTTGGCCATCACAATACCTTTAGTGGTGGTGTTATTTATATCACCCCTATAGGTTTGGCTTTGTCATTTATGCACCTTCTTCAGTGAGTTTGTGTGCCTTCTTAGGCAAGTTTGTTATTTATGCACTTTCTTAGGTGAGTTTTTGCACCTTCATAGGTGATTTTATTTATTTATGTGCCTCCTTAGGTGAGTTTATGTGCCTTAGGTGTATTTATGCACCTTCTTAGGTTAGGTTTTGGAAAGATAGTTCATGGATTCAACATAAAAGAGCTTGTTGGGTTGTGTACTTGAGCACACCTTTTAACATGGCCACCACGCATAATGCAACTTGCTTGATAGTAGAGCTATATGTTTTATGAGTCTCTAACATAACATAGCTTGCTAGCCTTATCAAACCCATTATATTGCATGGACACCTAGCATAACTTAGCTTGCTAGCTAGTGGATCCATGTAGCTCATGAGTGTTATGGCATAATATAGCTTGCTAGCCCTCCTAGGAGCATTCCTTTCACTAACATCCATTTTATGGATGGCATTTGGTATTTGAGACAAATTTAAGACTGGGGTCTCTTTACCTTACTGAATCGAATCCCTTTAGTACTAACCCTTTATTTTGTTGTGTGTATTCTTTGTGTTTGTGTTCATTTTATTTTCATCTATATGTTAAGTTATGTCATCTTTCTTCATCATATTTGCTTCATGTTTTTGTCATGTATGTTTGTGTATGTTATCTTGTTGCATTTCACACATGTGTGTTCCTTTGTGCTTATGTTGGTTTTCCATGGGATTTTAGATCCTAGGAGCTTTTACACTCCCCCTTGATCCTTTGTCATCTTATCTTTTCAACATTTGGGTAATCGAACCTTTCTTGACATAGATTTTCTACTTTAGTGTCAGTTTGAGCGTAGGTTCATACTCTCACTAAAGTGGGGGCTAAATGTAGCATCGTAAATTGTCACCCATGACAATTTCACACTATGTTTTGCTTCCCCCTATGTAATTGGACCTAATTGTGTAACCAAGGTTAAATTTAGGTTAGCGTGATTAGATCATAAACAAAATCAAACCCAAAGCATGTAATGAAGCACAAAGGAGCATCATATGAAAATAAAGGAAAAATTATACCCAAGATGTTCAACCTCCATTACACCTTCTCTATTTGCTGCAATATGATATGTGCCCTCAGATTGTATTTGAGAAACTATGACTATGCCTAGACTAGAGAAAATGTTGAAGGATTTGAATGACAATGCTACACTATGCAACTATGCAACTAGTAAAGCAACACTAAAATATGTCAAAATGCTAAAATGCTATGATTAAGAATGCCTAAGACAAGATTGCATGAACTCAAGAGATTAAGAAATGCATATGAGAGATGTAGAAATGAGACGAAAATTACCATTTTATAGAAAATGTAATTTTGGATGAAGGACCAACATTGAAGATTGACAAATGCCCTAGAATCAATGGACACGATTCAATATGACAACCCACAATTAGGGTTAGGGAAATATTAGGGTGAATTCAAAATGAGTGGACAAGATTTGATTTGAAAAAACCAAATCAAGGGATAAGAATGCATTTGACAGGGGGATAAGGTTGGCACACAAAAAGAGGCAGTTAGAAAATCAAATAATTTTAGAAATTACTTAATTTATGGAGGAAAATACTATTTTGGATTAAAAGTTAATTTAATTCAAAAGGTGAGGTCATGTGAGAGTAAATAATAATTTCAAATTATTTACTTAGAAAGAGGGAAATTTAAATAAATGATTTTTATTTAAATTTGGAGGGGAATTAAATGGGACAATTAAATAATTAATTTTAATTATTTAATTGTGGGATAAGTGGGCCAATAATTAAATAAATTATGGAGGATTTATTTAATTAAGAGAAGATATTTAGTATTAGAGATGTATTTAAATAAATAAATAAAATTTATTTATTTAAATAATCAAGAGAGAATAGTGGATTAATTAAATAAATTTAATGGTTTATTTAATTAAAGAGAACATTAGACATTAGTGGTGTATTTAAATAAAGTAAATATTATTTATTTATTTAAATAGTCAGGACGAATAAAAGATATGAATTAATTAAATAATTAAGAATTATTTAATTAATAGTTGAATTTGGATAGAAGGACATAATCAAGTATTTTAATTATGTTTAGGAGAATTATGGAGAAAATTGAGTTCGCAGGCCTAGGTCATTTTTAAGTGTCTACATTTTGCCCCTCTTTGTCATAATGCAGTTTATCGTGTTATGGCAAAGAAAACAAGTCAGGATCATGCACCCATGGAAGTATGGAGTGCCTATGCCCCCTCGAGAAATTTTACAAATTTTGGCCCGAGGTCGAAAAAATTTGAAAAGTGTCCCGACAAGAAAATTTAGTGCCCAGAAAAATCAACGGTGCAATCGATTTTGAAATTGGATGACATTAAAGCAGTAAAAATCTCAGTCAAAGGTGGTCAAAAGAGCATCCAGTAATAAATATTTGAAGAAAATCCCACTTTGACCCTATAAATAGGTTGAAAATGGTAAAAGTCAATTCATTTTAACTTTCATACTTTTCAAATTTAGAGAGCTTAGAGCGAGGAGACTATGCATGAAGATGGTGATTCTTGTTATCGAGCATCACAGATACATCGCTAGGACCTTTAGATGGCCAGAGCGTGCAGACCCCATGGTATGTACCTTGTACTCACTTCGTTATTTTATCATTATTCATGCTTTTTGTAGGGTTTTAGGAAGGTCAACAAATGCACCGTGATGCAAATGTATTCATGTAAGTCACATTCGCAATCGTGTTCAACATATTTGATGTGTCACGATGCAAATGCAACCGCCACATGCAGGTATACAATGTGGTGCAACACATTTGCTAAAAATTGTGACACATTCGCAGTTTCACAACGCAAATGATAGACATTGCAAAGCATTCATAAGATTGCAATGAAAACGTAAAGCCTAGCGACGCAATCGTTTGCCAATGACACATTTGATTGTCGTGCAATGCAACCAAATGAAAAAGATACATTTGAGAGTCAAAATGACACAAGCGTCATAGTGCAACGCAAAAGATGTACGAAACGACGCTAATGCAAAACCATGATGCAAATTAAGTCAACGCGATGCATTTGACTTTGACCAAGGTTGACCAGAGTTAACTTAGTTTTAGGCTGACTTTTTCTTTTTGCTTAGTTAGATAGATGATAAGAATGATATTTAATAATGTGCTAATGCTTGTTTCTGCATGTGCAGAAATGAGTACCACCGATCTACATGCACGAGTCTAGGCCATTGACTTATGCATTTTGAGATCAGCTAATAGACTGAGAGCAGAGACTACTGATGTGTTTGGGATTATACTATGCTACCTATATGCCCATTATCTAGGCAAATAGGAGCCTATTGACAACACTTTGTGAGAGATGGCACTCAGAGACCTGCTCCTTCCACTTTTTGATGGACGAGGGTACCATTCCCTTGGAGGACGTGTATCAGATCCTTCACATTCTGATCAGAGGAGAGTGGGTGGTATATGATCCACACCATGGTGTACAAGCTATGAATGATATTTAAAAGGCAGATGATGGTGAGGGCCTCGATGTTGATGGTTACGAGATTCGGTGGGAGTATCTAGAAGAGCACTACCCACGGTGGGATTTCATGTTGTGTATCCTGATTGTAGGGATCTTGATTCCAGATCGTCAGGGAGATGGGTTCCTGATTGGATGGGGAGATGTCTTGGTATGGATGCAAGGAGATAGGATAGTTGTTTCATGGGGGCCATGTCTACTGGATATGCTTTATCATCATTTGCATGAGATAGCTTACAGGGGTGGGAGAAACATTAGTTGTGGCATGACCCTACTTATGATCTGGGCTTTGCAGCATATTCCCATCTTTCAACCACCTATTCAAAGGCCAAATCTTCTAGAGGGTATGCCATATTTGTGTCTGTATATGGGTGCCCTTCAGCAAAAAAAAGTGGGAGATACAGGATACTGGAGGAATAGGATTGACACAATGACCTCATTTGTTTGGAGGCCATACAAGAATTGTGTGTAGTGGGCCGAAGAGGCCTATCATTTTTCATTTTGCAAACAGTTTAGGTATCTGATTGGTTGTACTATGCAGTCACAACTGATTATTGAGATGTGCTTGCCCCAACAAGTACTCCGTTAGTTTGAGGAGTAGTAGGGTGTGCCAATGGGGATCACAGTGTATACACGATCGTCATGAGAGCCTGCATGGGGTCACACTATATCAGTGCAATTTACAAAGCAACATACAGATGGATTAGTGGTGCAACCATGGGGTTGGAGTGGGGGTCCTATAGATTTAGGGACGACTGCAGATTTTGACTTATGATGGTAGACTCACAAATCGATTCCCCTGACGAATCCTGATGGGCCGCCACCTATGGATTGTAGATCAGTCATACCATGAGTTTAGCATGGAGTTCATGGAGGTAGAGGCAGAGGCAGGGATGGAGACCGAGGAGATGGGGGGAGAGCAGGTGAGGATGGTGGAGGAGATGATGGAGGAGATGGTAGGGTGGCGAGAGGAGGAGAAGAGAGATGAGGAGGATGTTGAGTGGGAGGGTGAGCAACCAGAGGGGGAGGGCAAGAAGGAGGAGGCACAAGCATAGGTAGACGTGGAGGAGGTACAACCAGATGTAGAGGCACTTGATGTCGAGGTAGGAGAGGAGGAGCCAGAGACTGATAGAGATATGGATGAGGCAAAGAGGAAGCTTAGGGAGAGGATGAGAGTGAAAGGCCTTTGATTTTTCCCTAGGATGCCACAACAGACCAGAGGTTGGTAGACCTCCAAAGTAGATCAGATGCTTCCTTGTCTCGGAACAAAGCCTTATTAGCAGATCTTGAGGTGGTACAGGTGGAGAGGGACCAGGTTGTGATCAGACAATAGGAGTCAGAAAGGTGGGTGAGGGATTATTTTGAGTTATGTACAGGGTCATCAGGAGATATGGCTAGAGATTTGGCCAGGGTTAGCAAGAGTAGAGGCCGATATAGCGTACTCTATGAACAAGTTGTACCACCTGAGAGACGAGATCCTAGGTTGTCTAGGTCATACAACAGGATAGGTAGTGGTAGTAGGTCTCACACTAGTAGCAAGACTCATACTAGTGCAGTTGGGACCACCTCTTCAGAGTATACATCAAGGCACAGATCAAGCCATAGTCATAGTTCAGTGTCATCAGTACATAGCCAGCACAACCAGCTTCCTCCAGTGACTAATCCATTAGCCTCACAGAGTCAGGCCACCTTAGCACGATAGATTACAGTTGAGTTGATGAGTGAGCATCGGTCACCACACTCCTCACCACCATGGGACGGAGAGGGCATAACCTAGGGCATGTTGTTATTTTACTATTATGAGACATTTGATATATTGACTTTTGAGCGTGCGAGCTCTATTTTAAGGATTCCTCTAGACTTTATCCTATGACATTATTATTTTGAGATATATATGAGATTATTTTGATATGGAATACATGCTTTGTTTTATGGTCCTATGCATTATGATGTCTTTATGCTTTATGTGATGCAATGTGATTCCTTTATGATTGTATGCCATGATGGTCTTATTTATATGTTGGTGATAATGGTATTTAATATAATGAGATAGATGCATTAATGTATTATGAGATGTATGATGTGACTAATGGATATCGTGCTTTATGATTATGGATTCAGTTATGGATATATTTATGTACGTATGAATTATGCCTCATGAGGTTATTATGATATTGATGTATGCACTGATGATATGGATGGTTATGCTTTTTATATGCTATATTGATACAAATGATGTTTTTATGTATGCGAAATGGGTGGATGTAAATGATAAATTTATATGTCATGTAAATGTAATGTGAATGCCAATGCTATGATGGAAATGGATTTATGAAAATGTGCAATGTACTAATGCAATGTTTATATGATCATGTATACAATCATGTTTTTGTATGCCATAGGATATCATCAAGTGACGAGGGAAGAAAGATGACCAAACAAAGGTGGATATTAGTGTGGAGAAAAATATGCATGTTAGTGCGAAAATGAGAATCCTTCAATATTTGTCATAGTACTTAAATAGTTGTTGCTCTTAATCATCAATGGGCAGATTGTCGTAATGGCCAACAAACACAATGATGTGGCATAGATCAATAGTGTGCAAGGTTGAACCATCACCTATGACAAGCAGTCATAGACAAGGATGATCATGACTCATATGAGGAAATCAATTGCCCCTGATCATTTTTTCATAACAAACCACAAACAGACAAGATGAGTCATGAGACATTGTTGCCTCTCTAAATCTTGATGTCAGGACATCATCGAGAAGCTAACCACATGATGGTCAATCAAAGACAAGAAAATCATCGTACTACGTTGTTGCTCCTCTAAATCCTAAATTTAGGACATCCTTGAGGAACTAGTAACAGGATGATCAAAAGGATACAAATGATCATCATGATATGTTGTAGCTCCTTTGACGTAAGGAGCTAATATCAGGAGTATCATAAAAAAGATAGATAGTGTTTGCCAAGTGTTTTAATGTCGAAATGTCAAGGTTGACGAGGTCTAGGCTGCCAAATGTCAAGTGATGTCAGATTCAGGAAGGACACATCCTGAATGATGTTGATGTCAAGAGGATCGATTCTCAAAGTCAAGAGAATCCATCATAATGATAGATTATGATCATAATGCTTAGGAAGGACACATCCAAAAGCATGAATAGATGACATGAGTTATTCCCCAGAAGGCCACATATGAAGAACAACCAATATTTTGACAAGTTGATTTGCCTTGATAGAATTTTATTAGATGACAAATTTGACCACATGCAAATGTTGACATGTAAGTTTGGTTGAGATGTCGATTGAAAAGATCGTTTAAAGTTTGCTAATAGATTTCCTATTGCAGGGTTGATGAATTATTTTCCTGACTTGAAGATATTTTATTTGTGTGAAAATGTAGTGCCATGAACCCTAATGGACTGATCTAGTGCAGCTCAGGGGCTCATCAATTGATGGCCTTGCCTACGTCGTGAGCTCAGAGACCTCATAGTTCGACATGACCAATGACTTTCTCTTAAGGACGAAAAATTGAGTTATGACTTTATTTTGACAAACCTAGAGGGACAGACCTAATGTCTCAGGGGCTCAAACATGAACCGTGCCTACATAGAAAATATGCAAAGACAACGTAGTTTGGACTATGACAAAGAACTATAGCATAAATGTGACATAATTTACCTTGTTTTTCAGATTTTTGACATTTTTTGAAAGTTTTTGTGTTTTCATCAGGACATTTTTCAATTTTTAGGATCTTTTCAAGTCTTTTTTCAAGGTTGTTTGTGAATGTCAGGACCATGTGCGATACCCATTGCATTCAAATGATAAAGGTCTTGCCCCCAAATAGGTTCAGGATTATTTGAGCAGAACGACATAGAAAAAGGCATAAAAGGAAAGGATATGCAAGGCGTGATGTCAACCAATGCTAGCCAAGGATGGAAATGACAGGACTTATGGAAAATGTCATGAATGTGTTGGGATGTCATGGTGATGCATTCTGAATTGAAGGTAGATGGAGTGATAGTAGATATTGAAGCAAAGACTTACTACGCATCGCGCCTATTTGCCGTCATTTTTTAATTTTTTTTGGTGTCACCAAGATGAATGTTTGCCAGGTTTTCATCAGGGTGACGATTTTTTTTTATTTTTCAATTTTTTTGTATTTTTAAGGTTTTCAGCCAAGCTCTTTGATGCTATGTATAGAACTTACGTAGATGCAGGCTATTGATAAGCTCTATCAATTATTATCCATTGGGCATGGCTAACTGATAAGTACTAGAACCGAATGTGGTAGTAATGATGTAAGGACCTGCCCAATTGGGCTCAAACTTGCTAGGTTTCTCTCGATCAACTTGATTCCTTGGATTCTGCATAAGGACCAAATTGCCAACTTAAAATTTTATGACCATTACTCTTTTGTTATAGCTCTTGCAAAGGTGATTTTGATATGTTGATAAATGGCTCAAGGCATTATGTATTCTTTCTTGCAACATTTCTAACTCATGCAAGCAGGGCTGTCTATACTCTTCATCATCGATCATTCCCTTCAAGAAGACTCGGAGAGAAGGAATTTTAACCTCCATGGGAAATATAGCCTCAGATCCATAGACCAAGGAAAATCGAGTGGCTCCAGTGGGTGTGCAGATGTAGATGCCAATCACGGCCAACATCATTGACGGTTTTCTTAAGAATTCACAGAATTGTTTTATTTGATGCCTCGGCTTGATCATTGCCTTGCGGATAGTATGGCGTGGAGAAATGGTGTTGAATGTGGAAGCGTTCACAAAGCTCATGGATGTCTTGATTTTTGAACAAATGATAGTTATCTATGATGATAGACTGTGTAACACCATAATGACATATGATGTAATTAAGGAGAAACTTGGAAATCTTCTTACCGGTGATGTAAGTGAGGGGGACGACTTCAATTCACTTAGTGAAGTACTAAGTGGTAGTGATGATCACTTAATGGCCATTGGAGGAGGATGGATGGATTTTCCCCTTGAGGTCAAGTCCCCATTGTGTGAAGGGCCAAGGAGAAGTGATCAGTCTCAACTCCTGTGCAGGTGTGTGGATTAGATCATTCTGCACCTAACATTTTTGACATGTTCTAACAAACTGAAGAGCATCTTTTTCTATTGTCAGCCAGTAATACCCAAGTCTGGTAACTTTCCTAGCTAAGGTTGGGCCACTCAAATGAGATCCGAATATACCCTCATGTACCTCATGTAAATTTTTGCATTCTTCATCAGTGTCGAGACAACAAAGAAGGGTGTTGTCAAAGCTACGGTGGTATAGGGTGTCATTGACGATGGCGTATTCTGGTAACTTTCCTAGCTAAGGTCAGGCCACTTGAATGAGATCCGAATATACCCTCATGTACCTCACATAAATTTGTGCAAGCTTCATCAATGTCGAGACAACAAAGAAGGGTGTTGTCAAAGCTACGATGGTATAGGGTGTCATTGATGATGGTGTATCGGGAAACTTTTAGGATGAAGGATTTGAGCTTATTATTGGATAGGTTGGGTGGAAGGGTTTGGGACTTAAGATAATCATAGATGTCTTGATACCAAGGTGATCTGGGACCAACAAGCACACAAACCATTTCTAACTCTAGAACATCATATGTAGGAACCCATAATTGCTCTACTAAGAACTCAAATTGTGACACATTATTGGGGATATCTAAAAGAGATCCAATACTTGCCATTGCGTCAGCTGCCTTGTTTTGTGTTCTAGGGATCTGTTCATATCCAAGTTGGTGGAAGTATGAGTGAAAACTATCAACCATGCATTTGTAGGGAATTAAATTTTCATCCTTTATGTTATACTCATCAGTGACCTAGTTGATGACCAACTGAGAATCTCTAAAAACTAAAAGTGTTTTGATTTTCCATTTTATGGCCATTCAGAGTCCTGTGACAAGTGCCTTGTATTCTACAATTTTATTAGTACAAGGGAAGGCAATTCAGAATGCCTTAGGAATGGAATCCCCTTCTGGTGTGATAAACAGGATACCTGCTCCTAAGCCATGACCAATATGAGACCCATCAAAATATAGCTTCCACGGTTATGAAGGTTCTACATGAAAAATAGATTCATCAGGAAAATTCGTTATCAAAGGATGAGTGCCTTGTAGAGGTGCATCTGCAAGTTGATCAGCTATTACCTATCCTTTTATTGCCTTGCATTCAACATATTGTATGTCATATTCACTCAAGATCATTACCCATTTTGCTAACTGACCTGTCAATGTTGTGTGAATGAGAAGATATTTTAAAGGATCAATCTTTGCTACCAAGTGTGTTTGGTGGTTGAGCATGTAATGTCTTAACTTATGTGTTGCAAAGACAACTGTAAGACACGCACGTTCAATGGATGTATAGTTAAGCTCATATCTGACCAATGTGTGGTTGATATAATATATAGCCCTTTATTTTTCTTCATAGTCATTTTGTGCCAACAATGCTCCCAGTGCACTGGTAGTTGCAGAGACATACATAATTAAAGGTTTTCCTTCAATTCGAGGCATTAAGACAGGTGGTGTCAATAAATATTCTTTGATTTGTTGGAAGGTCGCTTGACATTTAACCGTCCACACAAAGGGGATACTTTTGCGCAACCGGTACTGAAATGGTTGGCATTTGTTTGCTAGTTATGCAATGAAGCATCAGATAGATTGTAATCTACCCTGAAGTGTCCTCAACTCATTGATTCCTTTGGGCAGAGGCATGTCTAATATTTCTTTTACTTTTGTGGTATCAACCTCTATGCCTCGTAAATAAACTATGTAACCCAACAGTTTTCCAGAAGTAACCCCAAAAACACATTTCTTTGGATTCAAAAGGACCTTGTATTCTTCTAGCCACCTAAAGATTTTTTGTCAAGGACTCTGAGATGATCTTTTTGTGTCAAATATTTTTCCAAGAGGTTGTTCACATAATCTTCCATGAGAGTATGCATGAGATCATCTAATATCATTGTCATGGCTCACTAGTATGTGGCACTTGCATTCTTTAGACCAAAATGCATGGCGTTCCAGTTGTAGACACATAAAATTGACCTAGGCCTACGAACTCAATTTTCTCATCAATTCCTCTATGCATAATTTAATTATGCCACTTCGACTAAATTCAACTATTAATTAAATAATGACTAATTATTTAATTACTTCATCTCTCATATTCCTCTTGATTATTTAAATAAATTAATTTTATTTAAATACGTCACTAATGTCTAAAGTCCTCTTTAAATTAAATAAATTATTAAATTTATTTAATCCACTATTCCCTCTTGATTATTTAAACATATCAATTTATTTAAATATGTCTCTAACATTAAAGTCCTCTCATAATTAAATAAATTTCCCACAACTTATTTAATTATTAATTCACTTCTTTCACATTTAAATAATTTAAAGTAATTATTTAATTGTCTCTCAGAATTCATTTCTAAATTTAAATAAAAATCATTTATTTAAATTTCTCTCTCCTCAAGTAAATAAAATAATTATTATTTACTCTCACATGAATTCAACATTTTGGAATTAATTTAAAATATTAATTTCAAAATAGCATTTCTCTCCACAAAGTAAGTTATTTCTAAAATAACTTGATTTTCTAACTTATCCTTTTCCACTTACTAATTTTCATCTCACTAGCACGATTATTCTCTTTCCTTGATTTAATTTCTTAAATTAAATCTCATCCACTCAATTTGAATTTCACTCCAAACTTGCCCTAACCCTAATTAAGAGGTTGTTATTTTGAATCTTGACCATAGATTCTAGGGCACTTCTCAATCTTTGATCTCATCCGTCCATCCAAAATTGCATTTTCTATAAAATGCCAACTTTGTCCTCATTTTATCATCTCTTGCATTTTCTTGAGCTTTGCATTTTCTTGTCATCTAGTTATTGAGTTATTGCGTGGAGGAATTCTCTTACATTTAGATCTTTAAATCCTTCAAAACTTGATTAGGACTAGTCAATAGTAGATTTCTCATCAAAATTTGAGGGCAACATCATATTTCTGAAAACTAGAAGGTACAATGGAAGTTAGCCATGGAGGATGAAGAACTTGGTGAGATTGTTTCATTCATTCCTTTATTTATTCCTTTGCATTTCATTGTTTATTGTGGATTTATGTGTTTGCATGTGATTTGCTAATATTTATCTTATAGGAAAACTCCATAGTTACACCAGCAATATGTTCCCCAAGGACAAGTAAAAGTTGTTTTGTGTTGATCTTCAGGGGTGATGAGGATTTGATTGTAGCCTGAGAAACCATCCATAAGAGACAGCATCTCATACCCTGTTGTGAGATTGACAATGATGTCTATGTTTGGTAATGGGAAGTCATATTTTGGACATGCCTTGTTTAAATCTCTGAAATTTGTATAAATTTGGATAATTCCATTTGTCTTAGTGACTGGTACGATGTTAGAGATCCAGTCAGCATAGTCTATTGATCTTATAAATCTGGCGGCATCCAGTAACTTCTTGAGCTCAACCTTCACAAGTAATGCAATATGTGGATGCATCTTTCACAATTTATCTTTGACTAGTTTGATACCTGGAATTAAAGGAAGATGGTGCAACACTAACTCTGGATCCAAACCTGGCATTTCGGCATATGACCATGCAAACTTAACCTTTATTTCTAAAAAGAATTGTTGGAATTTAGGTTTTTCTTCTTTTGTCAATGGCATGGCAAAGAGAACCATTTTGGGATTCTCTGGTGTAGCTATGTTAACTTCTATGGTGTCTTCAATAAGCATTGCCGATTTTTTCTATGTTACAGGAAGAAAGTCCAATCCTCCATCCTTAGGCACCTCAAGGAGGTTTTCACCTTTAGATACGTCCTTTATTTTTACTATTGTATTGTTAGAAGGTGCCTTGCGGTTTTCACGTAAGGACATTTCTCTTTTTGTTTTATTTTTTATATTTTTCCAACTGGAGGCTTGTACAGTCTCCCCAAAGTATGTTGCACAATCTAGATCAATAGAAAATCATGCCTTGTGATCACCACTTAATATGCCCTCACGGAGTCCCATGAATTCTGCAATGGCTTCGCCATTCTGAAAGATATATAAATAGCTTCTAGGCCTTGTTGGTCCCAGTCAATGAGTTGTGGGTAGAAAAGGGAAATACCATCTTCAGTGTTAGTAAAGGATGGGGAGGACATGAAAATCATGCAAATGGAGGCCTCCAGTGTGAAGGCAGAATTGTCATCCTCAATTTCCCAGTCAAATTCAATCCAAGGACCATCGTCAGATTCAGATGAGTTATATTCATGGTCATAATATGGGAGAAATGGATCAGAATCATAATCACCAAATGCTATTTCAAAGGCATGGATAGTAGGCTCAGGCATGTCTGGCTCATGGGTGGGCTTGGGAATGTGTTGGGATAATTCAGATGTTGTCGACGATAGTTTATGCTCATTTGGGTCCCAAGGAATGCTTACCCATTCCTTATTTTTAGAATGGCTATCTCTAGGATCAATGTTATATATTTGTCTAAATCTTTCATCAAAAGGGAGTTGTCCAAGTTCTAGGAATAGTTCACCAATATCATAGTCACTCAGGGTTCTATCAGATCCCCATTCCCATTAATGAGCATCGGTTTTGGTATGGGAGTCTTCACTTGTCTCGACACTTTCAGGATTCGTAACATCCTCACTTGAAAGTACATTGGTACATCGATCGTCAGTTTTGAATTGCTCAAACCCTAGCCCTAGGTACTTTGGTATGTTAGAAAAAATTATAGGCTCTCTCCTTCCTGTGTTGTTTGGTCCTAGCCCACTAGTTCCATCAAAACCATGTGCTTTGCATATGTTGTATCCTTTTCCATAGATACGCACTAATAGCGGTGGTAATTCCTTTGGGTCCTGGTAGATCCAAGTAGATAAGTTTAAAATTTCCTCATCGTTCATGTCTCCCCATAGTGTGAATACCCTTTTCGAAGGAACCTTGAAAGTCTTCTTAGGCTCTACTATGAAACAAGGTCAACCATAGACTTTAGGTGGCTTGGGTATTGTTGTGATATAGTAAGTCGTATTCAATTTAAATTCTCCACAGCCAACGTCCTGGATCTTAAGGTCAGTACTTGGTATGGAGGTTGAGGAGGATGGTGTGGTGGAAGTTGACAAAATGGATATGGATCACCTGGTGAGTGTGGATGGGTCAATGTATTTAGAATAAGTGGATGTTGAAGCCTCTCGATTGATAGGAACCTGGTGCTCGAAAGTGGCTCTCAGTATGGTATAGTATTGAAATGGCTCAAGATCTCCCAGTATAGTAATTTTGGTGCCATCAAAGGGAATTTCAAAAATTGGTAGTAGGTGGAAGGAATGGCCTTTAAGGTGTGAATCCATGGGTGACCAAGTAATATATTGCAATATATATCATGATCCAGGACTTGGCATGTTGTATCTATGATAACTAGTCCCACACGAATTGGAAGTGTGATGACGCCTTTAGAAGAGTGTTCTTCATCATCATATGCTTTTATCAAAATACTCTTGGTAGCGTCCACACAAGCATTAGAGAATCTAAGAGATTTAACCAATTTTAAAGAGTAGATGTTCAATCCTGCTTCGCCATCTACTAGGACTCGTCTAACATTATGCTTATGCATAAAAACCTTGATATGCAAGGCATTGTTATGAGATGGTTTGGATGAGGAATAGTCAAGGTCCAAAAAAGTAATATGATGAGGCGAAGTCAAATATTCGACCATAGTTTCAAAATGGTTGACATCAATATTGTTTGGGACGGAGGACTCTTGCAAGACTTTATCCAATATGGTCTTATGCATGGGTGAAATGCAAAACAATTCAAGGATAGAAATTTGGGCCAACGTTTTATTCAATTCCTCGATAAGGTTAAATTCTGGATTGGGTTTTGGCTGCTTGGTAGATGGACTGGGTATGGTAATCTTGGGTTGACGAGTAAAGGGCCTAGTATGGTGACCTTGCCTTTGCATTTAGTGGCATTGCATTCTGGGGTCTTCTTGATAGTAATGGTATTGACACGTTTGTCTTCATCAGTAGCTCAAAGGTTATTAATGATAGTACCACTGTGGTAGTTGAAAGTAGCATGGGTGTAATTGGCTTCATTGTTATTATTCTTTGTGTCAGACGATGAGGGGTTACCTAAACCATGATCCTATAGTGGGTTCTTATGAATTGTATGGTCTAAATTAGATGCAAATGGTTGACCACCAAGCTCAATGGTACGTTTTTCAATAAGATATTGCACAAGGTTTCTTAATTGATGGCAAGAGGAAGCTTTGTGCCCTTTCACATGGTGGTAATCACATAATGCATTGTCATTGCACCATGATGGCTTGAACTGACCAGGGTCATATGGTTTAGGGTCTTCCAATGTGATGACACTAGTTTGAATGAGTTTCTTAAGGACAACTTCAATGGGTTCACCCAAGGGGGTGTATGTGCATTTTTGGAATTGCCTTGTTGGATGTGGTTTCCATTGATTTGATTGAGTAGGATTGTTTTGAATGGAATTAGCAGTTGGTGTCGGTGTAGTTACTAGTGCATTTTGAGTTTGGACTCCTTTAATTGTGAGCACAGGACCTATTGAACTAGCTATTTTTGTGTCTACTACACCATCGTTGGTGATGTGTTTATTTTTAATCCAATATTTCTTTTTTTCATTGGAAGCACTTGGGTTGGTGTTTGTGGTAGTGTTGATTATTTTTCTGCCATTCTTTAGTTCACCTTTGGGAATTAAGGCTTTTCCAAGTTGAACACCTTTTTCAACAAGGTCAATAAAGGTGGTGCAGAAATGGACTTGTAAGCCATATCTTAATGGTCCAAGGAGATTCTATACAAACATGGTGACTTTATCCTTTTCGGGTACCTCCACAATACATCAACTTGCTAGGGTTCTCCATATTTGGAAGAATGGGATAAAGGTCTCACCTATGTCCTCTTGAGTGAGTCTGCATAATGATGCAATGCCAATGCCTGTATCAATGTTAAAGGCATAATTTTCAACAAACTTGTTGGCCAATTCATCCCATGATTTTATTCCTTTAGGCAATTGTGTGAACCATTCTAGTGCATGCCCTACGAGACTTCTAGAGAAGAGTCTCATTAGATAAGTGTGTTTATAGGAAATGTCCATGCAACTGGTTGTGAATTCTCTTATGTGTTCAGTAGGATTGGTTTTTCCTTTGTATTTAAGGAAGTCTGGCACCACATATCCTAGAGGGAAAGGTGGCATGTACAAGGTTGTGTCAAACAGATATGGGCATACGTCATATGACATGTAAGGTTTCCACTTATGTTTGAAGGGAAGCCAGTTTGAGTGTGAGTGCTTCCACAATTGGGTTGTTTTTAGCATCACACATGTTCGTGATAGGTATGGGTTAATTTCCCACTTGTTTTGATGAAGGGTTGTGATTTGCAATGTGGTGTTGACGAGAAAATTGGGTGTTTTGATTTGGCGTTTGTTGGTAATGAATGTTTTGATTAGGGATTTCTTGATGTGTATGGACTTGTGATGCATATGTGGGGGTTCCACTCATGTTGGATTGCACTTGCGGAATTTTTTGTCCTTGAGCATGTTGGAGACCAAATGGAGTGATATGTTGGGTGCCTTGTCTGAATTCATAGATGTGGCCCTATGGAATGTTGGCATTTTGTCTCAAGGGAATGTTGGTGTTGATTTGTGATAAATTAGGGACATTTGATTGAGGTCCTTGAATGACAATGCATCGTTTTTTCATCCCAAAAGGGTTTGATGAGTTTGTTGTCATTGTATTAGTAGAGGAGCCCAATAGAATATTTTCTAATGTCCCCATAGAGCTAGATGAGGTTCCAAAGAGGTTTGATGTGTTGGTGCCCATTGTACTTGATGAAGTCCCAAATGTTGATCCAATAGTTTGAGAGAAAACTATGGACATTTGTTGAGGGATTGAGTGTGATGTGGTGTTTTTTAGGGTTGATGATCCCCCAATAGATGTATTGGTTGCAATATGGGTGGTGGTACCACCAATAGAGGTAACATTAATGGTGTTGTTGACACTTTGTGTGGTAGCTCCCATGAAAGTATTGTTTGATTGGTAGGATCGGGAGATGCTACTCTTATGGTGTTGATGTCAAATCCTTTTGCTAACCTAGCTCCTTGGTCAAGAAGCATAGCTAGGTATCTATCCAAATCTTTCAAGACCAACTCTTCCATGAAGGATGCCACTTTAGGATTTTATGCAGCAGCTTGTATATCTTCTTGAAATACTTGTCCATTTTGGTCTCTACGGACGAATTGTTCAAAAGGATTGTGTGTAGAGGATGGGATGTTTATTTCACTGAATGGATTGATAGAAGAGTTCCCCATGTCAGTGTTTTCATTCATGTCATTACGGAAATGGTTGGTATTTACATTCATTTCATTAGAGAAATTGTAAATATTGTTGCCTTGTCCAAAATGATCCATTCTTCTTTTTCGTTGTAGTCTTGTTTCAACCATAATTTTTTTCTCAAAAGAGGGAGGATGGAGGATGACCAAATGGAAATGGAAATGCTAAGGATTCTAGGATGCACTTAATATTGGAAAAATTAAGGAGAGGTGTACTCAACCATACAAAGTTTAAGCAATGTCTCAATTTTGGAATGTCAAGGGACTTGTAAAAAGGACTAAAGGACAAAGTGAGGTTTCCACACTAGACTATTGAGTTGGAAATGGCTCATAAGAGGAAAAAAACTAAAGGAAACGGTTTGATCAAGTCCAACTGATAACCTACGTTTGGAGGCAAATATTTAACAAAGAATGGCATGGATTCTTATCCTAAAATCTATAAAATGAGGACCTAAAATGATGGTGAAACTTAAGGATGCAATTAAAGAAGTGCAATTGTAGACCTATGGAAAACTAAAAATGCAACCTAAAATGCAAGGATGGGGGGGATTTGAGCAATTATTGGTTTGGTTGTGTACAAAGACTGTAGAAAAGAATGTCTGGAACCGGTTTGGAGATGTTAAGCCTCAGATTTTTGACAGTAACTATTTTGTTTTCAAGATACAGGAAACTACGTCGTTTTAGGTTTAATGCATTGCAGAGTAGAAAATGTGGCATTGCAGAAAGCAAATGTGGTGCGACAAAGAAATTGTGGTTCTCGAGAGATCAAATGTGGTTCAGAACAAGCAGATGTGGCATTTGAGATAGAAAATGCAGTGCAACAAAGCAATTGTAGTTCAGGAATTAACAAATGTGGTCCAATGTAGCAAATGCATTGCAATTTTGGTGACTACGTTATAGATTTTGGTTGGAAAATATTTGACACATTGTGAAGATTGTTTCAATTTTTAAAGTGTTGTTTCAGATCTAAAAAGGATGTTCATTTGTTTATTTGGTCTGAAAAACACTTGGAAAACAAAATCAACAATCATGATTAGATCATAAACAAAATTATGCATTATGTGGCCCATTATATCATTTTTTGATAATTTTCAAGAAAAAAATAAATGCATTCATTTAATACTTTTCCCTTGACTCCTAAATATTGAAAAAATAGGTACGGGAAACTAGCGGCTAGGGCATCTATGTCCCCTATTTTGGCTCTAAATACAAATATGTTAGTGTTGGTATTTTATTATTTGAAATTCAAATATCTAAATTTGGTTGTCAAGATTTATTTTTTAGAAAATTAGAATAATTGTGTATAATACCTAGTTATTGCATCATTTGAAGAAGGGAGAAAAAATAATAAGGAGAATTGAGCAATTTATGATCAAGAATTTTTTGAGATCATTATCAAGAAATTCAAGAGCAACATTTCAGTGATTTATTGTAGTAATTCAAGATCCAAGCATCATGTCAAAATGTATGTGATTTTGTTGATTTTTATGTTTTCATTTTGTTTATGAGATCTAACCCTTGTAGGTCTTCAAGCAATTCAAGAAAGCAACATTCAATCCTTGAGGAGATTTGTATGAATTTGGTCCTTCAAGGAATCCATTGAAGGGTGGTGAGTTCCAACACTTTGTTGATTCATCATTCCCTTTTATCATTTATCCATTGACCATTGACATTGCCATTGGAAAAGTGGAAACCCTAACATAGGGTTTGACTAAGGCAAGCCACTAAATGGCACAACCCTCCCTCTCTCTTTGAATGTGCAGGTTTTAGGTCTAAAGAGGATTGGGAGAATCTTGAAGGTCAATTATCTATTGTTGTAATTAAACTCTTCATCTTGATGGCTTGTGGAAGCTCAATTATAGAATTATCAGAAAGTGATATAATAGTGCAACAAGTAGAAAATGGAAGCTCTAATCTGGCACCAAAGAAATGCACAAAAAGATCTGAATTTGGTCAGCAAGGATAGTGGCACCCCTCAAAGGAAAATTACTACAAAATCATGCTCAAATTTATACCATGGGTGTATAATGTCTTGCTCACTTCATTTTTGAAGTTCAAAATTCTTATGATATCTCAGATCTGTTGTATTTGCATCAAAACAATAATTTGCATCATTAGGTCAACTGAATCATTGCATTTCATCCTTAAGGTCATTTCAAATTTGATCAAGGGTAGGTTGACTCACCTTTCAAGCTATAATCAAATCATAAATCTTATCCAAATCCATCAAACCCCCTTTGTTTAATGAAATAAGAGAAATGTGTTGAACCCCCACAAATGGAGGGCTCCCCTAAAGGGTCACTCATTTTTCAACATTTCATTCACATTTCACACATTTCTCAAAAATTTGGGTATTATAACCCATATTATAGAAAATTTGATAAAAAAATTAATTAAGCATGAAATTTCATGAACCAAAATATGTTGGGAGGTGTATGTTGGAAACTTGTGTTGTCATTGATGTCAACCCCTGAGGAAGCAAGTGTGTTGGTTGCATTATATTGTCATTAGTATTGTCATTGGTGTCAAACTCTAATGTAGAAATGATGAGTAGGTTCTTGTGGATATCAACCTCTTGTGTGGTTGGGTTCTAAGAAGGTGTTACAAATGTTGAGTTATTATTTGTGGTGCTTGGTTTCCAAGTGCTTTTGAGAAAAATTCACTAAAAGAGAATTCAGTGTGTTAGAGTGGTGTTCAGTGTTTTGATTCATATTTCTTTTTTATTGTAGCTATGCTCATGTGGTTTGAAATTGTTCATCAGATGTGTTTTGAAGTGTTATATCTAGAGTTTCAAGTTTTGGATCACATGGTAGAAGAAGTTGTGTTCACTAGTGTGTGAACTGTGAAGCACTGTTGTCTGGGAGAAATGAGATTTCTCTACATTTCTCCGTAGTGAAGTTTTTGTTGTTGTGGATCTTGGATCATACTTATAATGTTTGTATCTACCTTTCCTTGAAGTTTTAGGTGTTGATTTTTTCTACAATAGTGTATGATGTATTGGGTGTCAGTGCCAGTATATCTTATTTTGTAGAATGAAGGTGTTCTTGAGTTTTAGGTGGTTGCAATAGTTATGAAAAATATATTGATTATGCTATAATATTCTAAGATGTATAAATAGTATGGAAATTTTTTGTGTGGTCTATGAGATTTTTCAGATCTTGAGAGGTATGTTTGGAGTCACTTGTTAGTGTTAGCGTAGGTTTGGCTGACCTGGAATGCTAGCACTAATTATAGAGAATAATTGTTGATTGAGGAAGTGTTGACAAGCATTTTTGCGTAGATTTGGGTCCCAATTAAGTAGAAGAGTGGTTTGGATTTACTTCTTATTATTGTGGAAGTGTTTGGTGTTGACCTATTTGGTGTTGCATGGTTGAGGTGTATATGTTTCCTTAAGATTTACCTAATTGAGATTGTTTTAGGTTGTGGAGGGTATAAATTCAAGGAAAAATTTTGTGTGGTTTTTGTGAAGTGTTTTTGATGTGAAAGTGATCAAGTATGTTTATTTGAGTATGAGACTTAGTTCCTATAACTTTCTAATGTACTGAGCAAAATGTGTCTATATTTCAGTTTGTTTGATGAGTTGTTTCTGCTTCAGTGGAACTATACCTTTGGCATATAAGAGATGAATTGTTAGTAGTAAAAATTTGTAGTGAGCCACCCCTTATTCTTTCTTCTTTCTCTTGGACAGTGATTCCTTTGGTAGTGAGCCCTTCTTTATATTTTTCGGTAGTTATCTTGATTGTATTCAGTTTTGGAATTCATATATTAGTGGTCTAATCCTCGCCATTTTTTTCCATTCTTGGGTTTTCCATCTAAATTTGGTGTTCTTATGTGTTTTATGTGTTTGCAACACTTCTTTACATGTTAACATTATGTTAATGCATGTCAAGGATGCTTAAATTTGATGATGTTTCCAATGAAAACATGTAACAATTGGTATCAGAGTTGTTTGCATGGGATGCTTAGATTTGATGAAGTTTTCAATGAAAACGTTATGTGTTTCCATCTACCTCAAGTGTTTAAGCTTCTTCTTGAGAACCACATCTCTGATACCAATTGTTATATGTACAAGACAATTGTTATATGCTTAGATTTGATGAAGTTTCCAATGCCATCAATAGTCTTGGTGGAAAGCTGGTTGAAAGAAAAGTGGTGAGAAAGGAATTAAGAAATTTGTCTAAAGCTTATAGTCGTAAAGTTTTTTCTAGTGAGGAAGCTTATAATTTGGATAATTATTCTAGAGATCACATGTTTGGTGCATTAAATTATTTTGAAATGAGAGATTTTGGTCAAGATACTATGAACAAAGAAACTACTTTTAAAGTCTACATAGTGGAAATGGATGATGGATCAGATCCAGATGATCTTGATGAGGTAGAAGTAAACTTTCTGAGGAGATTAAGAAAGGGTATTAGAAAATACAAAGGTAAGTTACCTTTCAAATGTTTTAATTATGTAAAGATAGGTCATTATGCATCTTAATGTCCAATCAAACTTACTAATGAAAACTAAAAGGATCATAAGGGTAAATTTGTCAAAAATAGTTATTATGTTTAAAAGGACAGTGTTGTGTTTGATGATGAAGAATTGGATTATCCACATGAAGAAACTGATGAATGTTTGTTTATGGCT
Organism: Sequoiadendron giganteum; assembly: GCA_007115665.2. NCBI lineage: Eukaryota > Viridiplantae > Streptophyta > Pinopsida > Cupressales > Cupressaceae > Sequoiadendron > Sequoiadendron giganteum. The sequence goes on from CM021109.1 coordinate 484,473,646, forward strand.
TTAAATGTTGGAGCTAATTCTACTAATCCTAAAATATGTATGAAGGAAAGTGCTCTAAAAATTGAAGGAACCATGTTGACTAATTTTCATGCTAGAGAAGAGAAGAATTAATGGATCATTGACATTGGATGCTCAAATCACATGAAAAGTGATAAGAGTAAGTTTTTTAAGCTTGAAAATTATGATGGTGGTCTTGTTAAGTTTGGTGATGATACATCTTCTAAGATATGTGGAAAAGGTTCAATTATTTTTTATGGAAAGGCTAATACGAATGTTGTTCTTTATATCAAGGGTCTCTGACATAATCTTCTAAGTGTAGGAAAAATGTGTAGTAACGGATATAATCTTGCATTTTATAATGGTGGTTATGAAATCAAAAAAGGAAGCTTTGATATTTTGGTTGTTGTTGGAACAAGGATAGGAGGTAATGTTTATCAACTCAAAGATAATGGTGGAAAGTGCTTTATGTCTAAAACTACTGAAAGTTGGCTATAGCATAGAAGAATGGGTCACATAAATTTTGATAGCCTAGAACGGATAAGTTCTACTAGTACTATGAGATATTTGCCAAAGATTGCAAATCCTATCAATGCAACCTGCAAAGAATGTCAAGTTGGAAAGAAAATAAAGGAAAGATTCAAGACAAGAATATTCTACCACATGTCTCTTGGAGTTAGTGCATATATATATGTGTGGACCTACCAGAATTAGAAGCTCATATGGTGATGGGTATTTCATGTTATTAATTGATGATTATTCTATAATCGCTTGGGTTACATGTCTCAAATAAAAATCAAAAGCTCTAGATAATTTTAAAGCATTTAAGGCTATGGGTGAGAATGGAATGAATCTAAAAATAAAATGTTTGAGGATTGATAGAGGTGGTTATTTTAATTTAAATGAGTTTAATAATTTTTGTGAAGGTCATAGAATAAAGAAGCATTTTTTACCCCCTAGAACTCGTCAGTAGAATGGAGTTGTGAAAAGGAAAAATAGATCAATTCAAGAAGCAGATAACATAATGATGAAGGAAGGTAATATTTTGGATGCCTATTAGAGAGAAGAAATTCGTACCTCATTTTGTATTATTAATAGAGATCAAGCAAGAGAAAAATTCTTCAAAGACTACCTATGAGTTATGGTATGGTAAACCCCTTACTATGAAATATTCTATAGTATTTGGAAGAAAACAATATATCGTAAGAGATGAGGAAAGCTTAGGAAAGTTTGATAAAAGACATGATGAAGGAATCTTCCTTGGATACTCTACAAGAAGAAAGGCCTACCAGTGTTACAACAAGATATTGAAGAAGATTGTTGAGATTGCAAGTGTCAAAGTGGATGAGGAACCACATCAAAGTTTAGTATTGATAGAAGGATATGAATCTGATGAATCCCCTTGTAGTGAAGAAGAAAAGGTTGATGACAAAGGAAAAGATTTGATTGTTGAAGAGGAAGAAGCTTCAGAAAGGAATCCTAAGACTCCAAAGTGTGTGTAGAAGAATCATTCAAAAGATCGTATCATTGGAGATAAGAGAAAAGGTGTGCTAACAAGGAGAAAAATTGCTATCATGGAAGATCAAGTAAATTTTTGTTCATTTTTGAAGTGGAACCAAAAATAGTGACTATGGCATCCAAAGATGAAAATTGGGTCAAAGTAAAGAAGGAAGAGTTAGAATAGATAGAGAAGAATCTAACTTGGGAACTATTCCCAAGATCGGCAAATAAGAATGTGATTGGTACTAAATGGGTATTCTGGAACAAGGTTAGACTTTTGCTCCAGTTGCAAGAATGGAAGCTATTAGGATGTTTTTATCTTTTGCAGCACATAAATATTTCAAGGTATTATTAGGTGGATGTGAAATATGCATTCTTCAATGGTGAGTTAAAAGAAGAGGTATACACTGAACAACCAGTAGGTTTTCAATTGACAGAAGATGCAAATATGGCATACAGGTTGAAGAAAGTATTGTATGGTCTGAAGCAAGCTCTTAAAGCTTGGTATGCAAGGCTAGAAAATTACTTGTTGTAGCAAGGATTCAAAAAATGTATTGTACATAGAAATCTATATTTCAAAGTTGAAGGAGAAAAAATCTTAATTATGGTGGTATATGCTGATCAAATAATTTTTGAAGGAAATAAAGGCATGTGAAAAAGGTTTGCAAAAGAAATGCAATTTATTTTTTTTGAAATGTCAATGTCTGAGCAGATGAATTTCTTCCTTGGTTTGTAGATCAGTCAATCAAAGAAAGGTATATTCATATCATAGTCTATGTATGTTAAGGAATTATTGAAGAAGTTTGGAATGTATGAATCTAAACCGATATGTACTCCTATGGCTAGTAGTTGTAAGTTGAGAAAGAATGGTGAATATCCTAAGACATATTAGAGAAAGTATAGATCAATGATTAGTGGAATATTATATCTTGCTACTACTAGACTAAACATCATGCATTCAATTTTTCTTGTGGTTAGATTTCAAGAAGATCCCAAAGAATCTCATGTTGTAGCAGTGAAGAGGATATTCAGATATTTGAAGGGCACTCCAAATTATGATTTGTGGTATCCTAAGGACATTGACTTCTCCTTGAGTGCATATATAGATGAATATTGAGTTGGATGTGTGGATGAAAGGAAAAGTAAAAGCGATGGTGCTTTCTTTCTTGGAAGTAGGTTGGTTTCATGGCTAAGTAAGAAGCAGGATTCAATGTTATTATCTACTACAAAGGTAGAATATATTATAGAAGCATCATGTCGTACACAAGTGTTGTGGATGAAACAAACATTGAAGGATATCAGATTTTCATATGATGAACCTATTCCTATCATGTGTGATAATAGAAGTGATATCAATATTTCAAAGAATCCGATAATGCACTCAAAAACAAAACATATCTCAATTCGATATCACTTATTGAGAGAGAAAGTTGAAGAGAATGAGGTGAAGCTGGAGTATGTGTCTACTAAGTATCCAGTTGCTGATATTTTCATAAAGGCTCTTCCAAAAGATACTTTTGAGTATCTCTGAGAGAAGTTAGGGGTTATTGCCCCTCCTTTCAAATAGATGCATAAGTATGTGCATCTATCTGGGAAGAATTTTAAGATACATTCTTGGTCTTGGACTGATGCTAAAGGCTACCTCTCAAGGGGAATAGGTAGCAATGGTTGTTGGTTGGTACGCTATTTTTTTAATGAGGTTTCTTTTGAAGTTTTGTCAAAGGAAGTGAGAGTAAAGGATGTAGAGTGGTGGAAAGTGTTGGGTCTAGCTATTGTCTCTTCTAGGTGTTGCCTTTGGGTGAAGCAAGTATAGGTAAGAAATAAAAAAGGGGGAGTAAAAGAAAAGAAACTATATATTTTTATTTTCCATTGATGTCAAAGTGGGAGAAAGTTAGTTGAAAAAACCATATCAATAAAAGGAGAGAACAAATGTTTGTGTAAGGGGGAGAAGTGTGTACTGGTGAGCAATATGTGTTGTAGGTCAGAGTTACTAGTTGCTGTTGATGGTTTTTCATATCAAATGTTGACATCAATGAAAATGTGGAAATTAATAATTAAATAATTAAAGTGATTATTTAATTATAGTTGAAAGTGTGACAGGAATTAATTATGTAATAGAAGATAGATTTAATTAGCGACGTAATTAAATAAATAATTTAATTCATTAATCAAGAAAGAATAAAGGTAAGAATGAATTAATTAAATAGTTAAATTTATTTAATTAATAGAGGACATACGACTTTAGAAAATAATTAAATAATTAACATTATTTAATTATGAGAAATGAAGATGAAAGAATTATGAACAAGTTAAGGGTTGCAGGGCTAGGACAATTTTTAGTGTCTACAGTTTGCCCCTCTCTGATAAAATGATGTTTATTGCATTGTGTCAAATAAAATCAGCCAAAACATGCCCTAGTGACAATAGGATAGGGTTGTGCCCCCTCGGAAGAATTTTACAAATTTTTCAAAAAAAACAAAAACAAAATTTAAAAATTGTTTGGAAAAGTCAGGAAAGAAAAAATGTTAGCGCAAAAAATCTAGATGTTAGTATTACAAATCTTCAATATTTCGCCGAAACATAATAGGCCTTGCATTAATCATCATTGGGCATTAATTGATACAAATGGATAACAAACACAATGATATGAGATAGACCAAGGTGTGTAAGGTCATCCACCTGCTAAAAACAGACAGTCATAGACAAGGAGTGTCGTAACTCATACTAAGGGAAAAATTGTCCTAGTCCTTTTGTCAAGACAATCCACAGACAACAATCAAATAAAAGATGAGTCATGAGACATCATCGCTCCTCTAAATCCTTCATGGGACATCCTCGAGGAAGCTAGTAACTTGACTCAAAGACAAATCCAAAACACAATAGACAAACAATAGTCAAAGAATAAAGAGTCCTGAGACATCCTTGCTTCTCTAAATCTTTCATGGAACATCCTCGAGAAAACGAGTAATCGGACTCAAAGACAAATCCAAATGAAAAAATAAAAAAAAACAAGCCATAATGTCAACAACCAATAAGAATATTTGTCAAAATTTGATGTGTTTGTTGTTTAATTGTCTAGAAGATTGATAAGATGATTGTTTGATAAACCCTGATTTCGGGAATGACACATATCGTATAAGACGTCGAGTCTAGTTTCGATCATGTGAACGCCTGTATAAGGCATTGATAAAGCCTTATTTTAGAAAGACACATGTCGTATAAGACGTCTAGTCTGGTTTTGATCATGTGACCACCTGTATAAGGCAATGATAATGCTTGACTAAATGATATTGTCTATTTTCAAGACGGACACATCTTGTATAAGACATAGGTTGATTTTTTTTGTTATTTGAGTGTTTCGATAATTTTTTTGGTTTGACTTTATGACCTTGTTGAATTATTTTGACTGACATGAAAAACCCTAAAGGACTGACCTAGTGCAACCTATGGGGCTCATTGATTGATGGCCTTGCCTATGTTATACATGCAGAGACCTCGTAATTCGACATGACCAGTGACTTTGTCTTATTGACCAAGGATTGCGTCATGATTTTAATTTGAAAAACCTAAAAATACTGACCTAATGCCTCAAGGGTGTATTGACAGATTGCCTTGCCTACGTCCAATCACAGAGGAACCGTAGTTAGACTATGACGATGACTGACTGACACAACTGATTTCGACTTTGTTTTTCTGATTTTTGAAAGATATCTGAATGTTTTTGGGTTTTGACATGTTTTTATTTTTTGTCTTTTTGAGGTCTTATTATTTTTTTTGTATTTTTTTAGGACATTTTATGACCTCAGAATAGCAAGTGCAAGATCCAAATGATGTAGGTCGAGTATTTTCCCCCAGTCGAGTATAAGACCAATAGGATGGAATGGGGATGTGGAGTGTACTTGATGTCAAATGTTCCAAGTTATGGAAAGGATGGCCATTTATTGTCAGTGACAATAAGGATGGTAAATGCTAAGGTGTGTGGAGAAGCAGGATAAGTGGTATGAAAGGGTCATCAGATTGGAATAATGGTAGACAGAGGAGCAAAGTTGACTACACATGGTGCCTATTTGCCAAGTTTTCACCATGGTACTTATCCAAAGCACCACCAAAGTGGTTTTCACTATTGGAAAATTTATTTCTCTTTAATATTTTGTTGGTTTTTCTATTTTTTGGTGTTACAAAGATACTTGTTTCACAGGTTTTCATCAAGGTAACAATTTTTTTCTATTTTTTTGTATTTTTCCATGATTAAGACTAGGTTCTCAAAAGCTATGTATAAAATCTCTTCAGATGAAGAATATTGATTGGTTTTGACAATGGTTCTCCTTCAGGTGTAGAAAGTTGGTATGCTCTTGATCCAAAAACCTCTATAACAATGTAAGGCCCTAACCAGTTTGGTTCAAACTTTCTTGGTTTTTCTCTTTCTCCTTGATTCTTTAGATTTTCCATTAAGACCAAATCACCAATGTCAAAATGTCGACTCAAGACTTTCTTGTCATAGTTGTGATGAAGATGGTTTAGGTATGATTGGATTTTATCTAGTGCCTTTTTCCTTCCTTCATCCAGGAACTCTAACTCATGCAGTCTTGACACACGATACTCTTCATAATGAACTCTAGCTCATGCAGTCTTGACACATGATACTCTTCATCGCAGATATGCCCTTTCAAAGATACCATTAGGGAAGGAATTTCGACCTCTATAGGCAAGATGGCTTCAAAACTAAATACCAAGGAATATGGAGTGGCACCAGTGGGAGTGCAGATGCTTGTATGGTAAGCCCATAGGGAAAGGTTAAGTTGTAAATTCCAGTCACAACCAACATAATTGATAGTATTTTTAAGGATTTTGAGGATTGTTTTGTTAGACACCTCAGCTTGGCCATTACCTTGTGGGTCATATGGTGTAGAAAAGTGGTGTTGTATATGTAATTCTTGGAAAAGGTGACAAAATTCTTGGTTTTTAAATGGGTGGCCATTATCCATGATTATGGATTGAGGAACACCATACCGAATAATGATGTAGTTAAGGATGAACTTAGAAATTTGTATGCTAGTAATGTAGGTCATAAGAATGGCTTCAATCCACTTGGTAAAGTATTCAGTCGCAAAAATGATGAATTTATTATATTTGGAGGATGTAAGATGTATCTTATTGATGAGATACATTCCCCATTGGGAAAAGGGCCATGGTGAAGTTATTGGATGGAGATTCTATGTTTGTGCGTGTATCAAGTCATTGTGAATTGGGCATTGTCGAGATTTCTTTACAAAGCATACAAGTCATTTTCCATTGTAGGACAATAATAGCCCAATCTAATAATATTTTTAGCTAAGGTGAGACCGCTAGAGTGGGATCCACATATACCCTCATGTACCCCATTTAAGGCCACGTGTGCTTCTTCAGTATCGAGACATCTCAAAAAGGTGTTGTTTAGGGCACGTCTATAAAGGGTATCTCCAATGATGGTATACTTGGAAGAATTACAGATAAATTTCCTAAATTGGTTGTTTGAGAGGTCTAGGGGTATGATTTGGGCATGGAGGTAGTCATATATGTCTTTGTACAATGGGGAATTGGGACCAACAATTTCACACACCATCTCAGAATCAGGGACGTCAAAGGTAGGGACCAAAAGTTGTTCTACCAAAAACTCAAATTTAGGCATGTTGCTAGGTATGTCCAAGAGTGAACCAATGGTTTCCATGGCATCTACTACCCTATTCTAAATGTGGGATATTTGATGAAATATGATGTCAAAATATTGTTTGAAACTATTTGTCATCTACTTGTATGCGGTGAGCTTTTCATCTTTGGTTTCATAGTCATCATTAACTTGTCGGACTACCAGATGAGAATCTCCATAAACTTGTAGGTGCTTAATATTACATTTGATTTCCATTCGTAATCTTGTTACAAGAGCCTCGTAATCTGCTATATTATTGGTGCATGGAAAAGAAATTTTGAATGACTTAGGAATAGTGTCGCCCTATGGTGTGATAAATAATATGCATGCCCCTGAACCATGATTTGTGTGGGACCCATAAAAGTATAAATTCCATGTCATTCTTGTGTCAAGGGTGAAGATAAATTCATCAAGAAAATCTAAAACTAGAGGATGATCTACCTTAATCGGTGTGTCTTCCAGCTGGTCAGCAATAACTTGTCCTTTTATGGTTTTTCTTTCTGCATACCGGATATCGTATTCACTGAGTACCATTACCCATTTATCAAGTCATCTTGTTAATGCTACTATACTAAGGAGACACTTCAAAGGATATATCTTTGTGACCAACATTGTTTTGTGGTTTAACATGTAGTACCTAAGTTTTTGAGTAGCGAAAACTATTGCAAGGCAATCACATTTTATGGGACTATAATTTAGCTCATATCCTGCCAAATTACGGTTGATATAATATATTTATGTTTCATGGCCCTCATTATCATTCTGTGCAATTAAGGCTCCTAGCACTGATGTGGTTGCTGAAATGTAGAGTATCAAATTTCGTCCATCAGTAGGTGGCATTAGCATTGGTGGTGTAAGTAGGTAATCCTTGATCTGTTGAAAATATTCTTGGCATTTACCTATCCATACAAATAGTACCCCTTTTCTGAGTAGATGTTGGAAGAGATGTATTTTATCTTCTAACCACACTATGAATCATCTAATAGACTACAGTCTCCCTTGTAGTGTTTGTAGTTGACTTATATTGGCCAATGGAGGCATGTCCATTATAGCTTTCACTTTTGTTGGGTCCACTTCAATGCCTCATCTAGAAATAATGTATCCTAGAAGTTTTCTTGATTGCACACCAAATACATAGTTTTTAGGATTTAGCCTCACTTTGTATTCTTCTAGTCTTTGAAAAATATTATCTAGGACCCGTAAGTGATCAACCCTTGTCAATGATTTAGCTATCATATCATCCACATAGTCTTCCATGAGAGTGTGTATGAGATCATGGAAAATGATTATCATGGCACGTTGGTATGTGGCTCTAAAAATTTTAAGTCCAGAAGGCATGATGTTCCAACAATAAGTTCCCCATGGACAAGTAAAATTTGTCTTACGTTGGTCTTCAGTTGTGATTTTAATTTGACTGTATCTCGAGAAACCATCCATGAGAGATAACATTTCATATCATGTTGTTAGGTCCACAATCATATCGATATTTGGCTGAGGAAAGTCATCCTTAGGACATGCTTTGTTTATATCTTGGAAATTTATACATACGTGGATTCCCCCTATTGGTTTTGTTACTAGTACAATACTAGAAATCCCTGCAAAGTCAATTGATTTGATAAAGTTGGCATCTGACAGTTTCTTTAGTTCAACTTTGACTAATAAAGCAATTTGTGGGTGCACTTTCCTTAATGTCTGTTTCGTGGGTTTAGCACCTAGTTGTAATGGAAAATTATGTAATACCAAATCAAGATCTATTCTAGGCATGTCATCATATGACCATGCAAAGTTGATCTATCTTTCTATGAAGAAGTTATGAAATTCAAGAGTCTTTGTTTCCGTCAAAGATGATGCAAAATAGATTACTTGAGGATTATCTTCAGTTCCTATGTTGATCTCCACAGATCCTCAACTAACATTGGTGACTTTTCTTGAGGAATGGGTAGAATGTTCAACCCTCCATCCTTGGGTGCCTCAAAGAGGTTTTTGCCCTTGGATGAATCCTTATTTTTTACTTTTTCATCGTCCAAAGGTGCCTTTCAATTTTTACCTAGTGACTTGTCATTTTTATTTTTTTAATTATTTTTCATATTATTTCTACTTTTGTGACTGGGGGGGTGAACAGACTCCCCAAAATAATCCATGTTATCCAATTCTATGCTAAACCTAGCCTTATGGTCACCACTAGGTATGCCTTCTCGCAGTCCCATGAACTCAACTATTTCTTCATCATTCTCAAAGGTATCTAAGATGGGAATGTCTTGTTGATCCCAATCGATAAGCTAGGTATATACCAGGGGCATGTCATCATCGGAAGTGTATCAAAGGTAGAGGTCAAAAGGGTGAGGATAGACCTGTTGACATGGTCACAAAAGTTTCTTATCAAATCCTCCTTACTCTTTTTCTTGCGAATAGGTACATTCTGAGATGGATCCATCGTAAAGGTTTGGCTATCAAAAGCAGTTTCATCGAGTTCCCAAGAGGCAGGATCAATGGATTCCCAAAAGTAACATTTGAGCCACTCTTCTTTTGTCAAAGGTGTTTGAGGATGGGAATTAGGTGGATTTTGCGAGGGATTAAGCATTTGGTCGAGTTCCCCAAATAGTTTATCGAGGTCCACGAAAGTGGTGGAGAGGGAATCCCACTCATATTCATTAGAGTCAGGGGAATTGTAGTAGCATTCGTCAGATGTCTCATTGGATGTCTCGATATCTTTGAAAGCACTTACTTCCTCTTGTGATGGTGCCAAGGTACTAGAAATGCCAATCTTAACAATTGAAACCCCAGTCCTAGGCCTTTTGGTCACTTATAGACAATGATGGGTTTAGTCCTTCCTTTCTGATGTAGTCCTAGCCCGCTATATTCATCCTATCCTTTGTTTTTCATTATCATAAAACATTTTCCATATTGATCTGTAGGTATTTGAGTAGGTGGAGGAGGTTCTTCATTGTCTTCTATGTATAACCAAGAGGTCACATCTTATTGATTTATAGCTTCTCTACTTAATTCCCCCCATTTTGTAAAAGTCATTGTGGGAGGGACATGTAATGTGAGAATGGATTGTCTCCTATCTATCATTGGTAGACCGTATGATTTAGGAGGAACCAACTAGCTTATACAATAAGATGCTTTCATATGATACTCTCCACAACCCTTATCTTGGATCTCAACCTTAGGAGTGGAAGGTGGTGTTTGGGAAGTAGATGATTCGGAAAGAGTGGATGGATTGATATACTGGGATGAGTTGGATGATGAAGCCTCATGATTAACAGGCACCTATCATTGGGGTATTCCACATAAGATAGTGCAATACTAGAAAGAATTGGGATTACCATCTATCATGATCTCGGTGCCATTGTATGGGAATTTAAGGCATTGATGGTAAGTAGAAGGGACGACCTTCATATAATGTATCCACGATCTTCCTAGTAAGAGATTATATGCAAGGATGAGATCCAAGACTTGGAAATTGGTATTAATAACCACAAGACCAATTCTAATGCAGAGCATTACAACTCCTTTAGATGATTGTTCTTCGTCATCATATGCCTTAGTGACAATGCTCTTAGTAGTATCCACACACGCCTCTAAGAAGCCTAATTCCTTAACTAGTTTCAAGGTTCAAAGATTCAACCTTGCTCCTCCATCTACTAAGACTCGTCTAACTTTTGTTTTATGAACAAGAACTTCGAGGTGTAATGGGTCATTTTGGTCTATCTTCTTAGTTGAGTAATCTTGTTCAGATAAGGTAGCATGATGAGAGTTGGTTAGGTATCCTACCATCTCTTGGAAAAAATTGACATATAGGGTGGTGGGGATAGTCATGCTTTGCAAAGCTTTGTCTAAAATAGCTCAATGATCAGGTGATATACTCAACAGTTCCAAGATATAAATTTGCATTGGGGTCTTCCCCAACTGGTCAAGTAAATTGGACTAAGACTTGGAGGACTGTGGTTGTTCTTGCGGTGGAGGACCTTAGATGTTTACCTTAGTTTGGTGAGTGTTCATAGCACATTCGGGAGTTTTCTTTATGGTAATAGTGTTGATATGTCCATCAACGGCTCAAATGCAATTTATGATTGGGTCGTGGTTATAATCATACTTGACATTAGCATAGTTGGCCAAATTATTGGTCTTATTTCTCGAACTGGAGACTTTGATTTTCCATGGTCATGTAATGGATTAGTAAAGACCTTGTGGTCGTTGTTTGAGGATGTTTTTTTTTCTGTCCATTAACTTCAATAGTTTTGTTTTCAATGAGATCCTATATAATGTTCTTCAACTGTCGACATTGTGGTAGACTGTGTCCCTTAGTTCAGTGGAAATCGCAAAAAGTGTTGTCATCCCGCCAAGAGGGTTTAAATTGTCCATGATCATATTGTTTTGGCTCAAGAAGTTGTATGAGTTTTTGTTTTATCAGTTCTTTGAAGACTAATTCAATCGATTCCCATAGGGGAGTGAATTCGCATTTTGGAAACCTCCTTTGCGATCATCGTTGTTGTGTGTTTTGGACAAGATTGGCAGTTTGGTCGGCATTGTTGGGTGTGTCATTAGAGGGGTTGTGTCCTCTAAATGTAATGGTTGGTCCTATGTGTAGGGTTTTATCATCGACAATTACATCATTAGTTACGTTCTTGTTTCAGGACCAAAATTTGTTCTTGTCATTAGGCGTGTTTTGAACATTTGGATTCTTGTTTGACATCTTGATTTTACCTTTGTCAATGAGAGCCTTTTCAAGTATGATACCCTTTTCTACTAGTTCCACAAAAGAACTCTTAGGTCACTTCTCAATTTTGAATTAAGGTTTTCTAGGAATATGGTGACCTTTTTATTTTCAGGTATTTCAACAAGGCATCGACTAGCTAGACTCCTCCATCTCTGGAAGAAGCTGATAAAGTTATCTCCTTCATCTTGTGTGGTGTGACATAAGGATGCTATTGTGATTTCATTGTCAATTTTAAAGGTGAAATTTTAAATAATTTTTTCAGCAAGTTCACCCCATGACCTTATGCCATATGGAAGTTGAGAAAACCATTCAAGTGCTATTCCAACAAGGCTTCTCAGAAAAAGTCTCATGAGATATGAGGGGTCATATGAGACGTCTATGCACATTGTGGAAAATTCTATTATATGTTCAATAGGATTATGCTTCCCATTATACTTAGGAAAGTTTTGTATAACATATCCATGTGGGAAGGGTGTCATGTATAAAGCTTTGTCAAAGGGAAATGGACATAAGTGTTTTTTTCTGAAAAAGTCTTTTTGCTAGACATCACCATGTTGTCCATTTGTTGTTGAATGGCTTTCATTTGTATTTTAAAAACATCCACTTGTGTCAATGACATGTTGATTACATTGGGGTCTATGTAATTTTTTTGAAACCCAATTTGATGTGACGGATTTTGGTTCAATGTAGGAATGAAGAGTGGATTTTTGATTTGGAATGTGAGAGAACAAGTTTTGGTTTGATGTTGGTTGATTGGGAACGTGAACGGTTCGCAAAGGATCAGGTTGGTTCCCAAATTGTAAGAGAAGTATGTGTCTTGTTTGTGAAACCTCTATTTGTGGAACGACACTAGTAGTGTTGATGTTTGGTATAATATTTGTCGTGTTTATGCTAACTTTAGGCCTTTTTCTTCCAATATTGGTGTTGAAGGGATTTCATGATGATGCTACTATGGTAAAATTAATGCCTTGTGTCATGCTCGATGTACCAAATGGTGATGTATGTACTATTGTGGCACTTTGGGTAGGTACTCCAAATGGTATAGCTATAGTTACTTGAGGGATAGAGGCACTAGATGTCATCGTGTTTTTCCCTTGGGTAGATGAAGTTTGCAATGCATGAATGCCAAATCTAGGAGATAATGTGGCACCTTCTACTAACAATTTTCCTAGATATTGTTGAGGATCTTGTGCCAAGTAGTCATCTACAAAAAAGGAAAATTTTGGATCTTGGGCAGAAGCTTCTAAGTCTTCAACTATAATACATCCTTTTGGGTCTATAGTAACAAATTTATCCAATAAGGTTTGAAAACAGATTGATAAAGTCTTGTGGATCATCCATTTGTCTTTGTTTCCTTTTGGACCTTGTTTCGACCATGTAATATATGCTCAAAATGTGGATGATGAAGAACTATGTCTATGAATGATATGCTTTTATTCTATGTTTTTGGATATTTTGGATATAAGGAATGAATTCTAATGCAACTATGTTTTTGATCTTTTTCAAAAAATAAGGGATGTTAAATGTTGATTAATGTCTAAAAATATGGTGTTCTAAAATGACTGTGTCTAATTATGGTAAAGTGTAGCAAAGATTTTAAAGGTAATAAAATTTGGGATATTTGAGAAGAGGTTACCAACCATGCAAATTTTATCCAAGGCTTAAATTTAGTTTGTCAAAGGACCTTTTATAAGAGACAAAGTGAGTTCCCAAACTGGATTGACAACTAGAAAAGACTCACCAAAATGAAAAAAGATAACTGGTGTGCAAATGACTTGGTTCTATGAAAAAATTTCATTGAAGGAAAGGTTTATTCAAAGCTTGCAAAGTTCTCCTAGTTTAAAATTTGCAAAGGTGACTATCCTAAAAAATTCCGATTGATCTGAAGGTAACAAGGACTCTAAATTTTCACTAGGGTTCGCAACTGGTATGTCTATTGCTATGGCTAAATGATACTAAAAGGTACAATGATGCAAAGTGAGAAAATATTTCTGGTTTTTGTATAGAGATCACTATGAAAGGATAATCAAAGACAAGTGTTGACTATGTGACCTCAAGCCATGACAATGAATTTTTTTTCTTCTGATTTTTCAAGCAATTATGGTTCAAATTTAATAGATGCATCATTTGACAGTCAGTTGTGGTTTTGGCATCAGATGTGATTTACAGTAGCAGGTGTGGTTCTTAGTAATGGATGTGATTTATAATAGCAGATGTGGTTTTCAATGGTAGATGTGGTTTATAACAACAAATGCAGTTCATAATAGCAGATGTGGTTTATTGTAAATAGGATCTACTTTTTGTGTAATTTTTGGCAAAGTTTGTAGGTTTGTTTCAATCTGATTCTGATCAAATTTTGGCAAAATAGAAGACACTCAGAAAGCACTTTGTTTTGGTTTGGTTTTGATGTGAAAACATTTAAATTCAAACAAACAAGTATGATCTTATGGTTGGTGAGGACAATATATGTTGAGTTCCCACTTGGATTTCTCCAGTTGTGCTTATTTAGAGTGGATGATTAGAAGCTTGACCACACTCACTCCCCTCCATGACACTCACTTCTTGGGTCAGCCAAGCTTTGAGTTCTCATGAATCTCCCATGAAAAACTCTTCATCTCTACTAAGAACCGCAAGTATGTTGGATGACCTTAGAGGTACGACCTCCTATACCAACATTAAAAGAGGGATTTTGGTAATCTAAAAATAAATGGCTTTTAATAAGGGCACTCATTCATGTGGCTATACATGAGGCAAGATTAACTTGTCTGTGTAACACATCTACACCTGTAATGCTAAGTTTTATATTAGCATTCACATTTATATACCGGTCAAGAGTAGCTTGGCTTTAGCTCATTTCCAGTTTGAGTTGCCTTGGGGTGAATACTTTTCCCACCAAGGAAAGTCCAGATATAGAGTTAATAACAATTTCTCTTACACCCAGGATCACACAAGTGCGCAAGGGGAGAGGATACTTTTATTATTAAATCAGGTTTTAATCTAAACAAACTGTCTAAAGGCACCAAGAATAGTACACAGTTGTTTATTTTAAGCACCAAATGAAGTATGATCTAAGCTAATTAGACAATCATTTTCAAAATCAATTCTTCAACAAACATCCTACATTAGATTTCATTAGTAGTTTCAATTTTAGCCTTAGAAAAATGAGAGTTGTAGCTTTTAGATCTTGGCCAAATGAAACTGCAAAATAAACATTAAATTTCTCTTGCCACATGTTGTCAACAAATTATCAGTAACCAGAAAATCCAAACCTACTAAACCAAAAATGTAGAAAACTGAATTACTTGCAGAAATTTAAAAATAAACCCAAAATCAAGCAGTTGCAACATGGGATGACAGATGTGGTGCACGAGATGGATCAGATGTGTTGCAGGAAAATCAATTGTGTCTTACGGAATGATAGTTGCGGTGTAGTACAATAGATGTTGCTCGTGTTGTTGGAGGTTACGGAAAAATAACTGGTGGATGCGTCACTCTATCTTGGCGATTGTGTCTAATCATACAGAAAACCTGCAAAACATAGAAAATTGTATGGAATTTGCAAAAAAAAATTCCTTCATGTTGGGTTCACCAGATGTAGCATAGGGAAATTTCCCTGATTAGAAATACAAGCATAACTCAAACTAAGCCTGAGCTAATAATCAAGAACAATGGAAAACTATAGAAATAATTCATAAATGAATGATTTTACCAAACATCCATGCAATTCCATGAATCACCTCCATTACTCTTCTCCATTTCGTTGTAGTAAGATACTTTCCCTCAGATTTTAATTAAGCGTGCAAGTGTGGCCTCATGATAATGATAATGATAATAGCAAAACATTGAAGATTCTAAAGTTGCTTCCAAAACTCATAAGATTTTAGGAGTAGTAATAATGATAGAGGTAAAGCCAATTTATAGAAAATATGATTTTTGAATGACAGGTTAAAAGATAAATCGATGATTAAGATTAAAAGATGTGGCATGCAATAGGATTAGGTTTAAATTAGTGTAAGTGATAAAGCATAAATGGTGGGGATTAAATTAAATAATAATTTAATCACTAGTGGAAACTAGTTGAGACACAAAAGAATAAAGATTGCATTTAGAAGATGAGATTGATGAAGTGATCAAAACAAAAAGACTGTTCATTAGAGACAATCAGATATTATCTCACCAGATAACTGAATAGACATAAGTGATAAATGACTAATTAGATAACAAAGAGATTATCTAATTATAGAGGAATATGTTATTAATAAATCCTTTTATGAACTAAATAATGATTTAATTCAACATTCAAGATTTTGGGGTTAAATTAAATAAATAATGATTTATTTAATTAAAGGGAGAAAAGGCTAAAGAATAATTAAATAATTAAAGTGATTATTTAATTATAGTTGAAAGTGTGACAGGAATTAATTAAATAATTTAAAATGATTATTTAATAGAAGATAGATTTAATTAGAGACTTAATTAAATAAATAATATTTAATTAATTAATCAAGAAAGAATAAAGGTAAGAATGAATTAATTAAATAATTAAAGTTATTTAATTAATAGAGGACATATGACTTTAGAAAATAATTACATAATTAACATTATTTAATTATGAGAAATGAAGATGAAAGAATTATGAAGAAAGAATAAAGATTGCATGTAGAAGATGAGATTGATGAAGTGATCAAGACAAAAAGACTATTCGTTAGAAACAGTTAGATATTATCTCACCAGATAACTGAATGATCAAATTAGATCTAGACATAAGTGATAAATGACTAATTAGATAACAAAGAGATTATCTAATTATAGAGGAATATTTTATGGATAAATTATTTTATGAATTAAATAATGATTTAATTCAACATTCAAGATTTATTTAATTAAAGGGAGAAAAGGCTAAGGAATAATTAAATAATTAAAGTGATTATTTAATTATAGTTGAAAGTGTGACAGGAATTAATTAAATAATTTAAAATAATTATTTAATAGAAGATAGATTTAATTAGTGACATAATTAAATAAATAATATTTAATTAATTAATCAAGAAAGAATAGAGGCAAGAATGAATTAATTAAATAATTAAATTTATTTAATTAATAGAGGACATACGACTTTAAAAAATAATTAACATTGTTTAATTATGAGAAATGAAGATGAAAGAATTACGAAGAAGTTAAGGGTCGCAAGCCTAGGACAATTTTTAATGTCCACAGTTTGTAGTAGTTGTGCAGAATATTTTGATGATGTTAGAATATTCTGAGATGTTCTATGAATAGTGTGGAAAGTTGTTGTGTGGTTCATGAGATTTTTCTAGATTTTGAGAGGTGTGTTTGAAGTCACTTATTAGTTTTAGTGTAGGTTTGGCTGACCTGGCATGCTAGGAAGTGTTGAGAAGCATGTTTGTGTAGATTCAAGCCCCAATTAAATAGTGGCATGATTTTGTTTCACTTCTTTATATTGTGGAATTTTTTGGTGCCAACCTATTTGGTGTTACACCATTGAGGTGTATACATTTCCTTAAGGCCAACCTAATTGAGATTGTTTTAGGTTGTGGAGGGTATAACTACAAGGAGAATTGTTATGTGGATTGTGTGAATTGTGTGTGATGTGAAAGATGTGAAAGTGGTCAAGTATGTTGATCGGAGTGCAAGCCTTAATGCTTATGATGTCCTAATGCAATGAGTAGAATGTTTCTACATTTCAGTCTATTTGATGAGTTGTTTGTGCTTCACTGGAACTATACCTTCGGAATATAAGAGATGCATTGTTAGCAGTTCAAATTAGTAGTGAGCCATTGAGAGTTGGCCCTTCTTTATCTTTCTGGGTAGTGAGCTCTTGGAAGTTAGCCTTATTGTATTTGGTTTTTCAATTCATATTATTGAGCTAATCCTCACTGTGTTTTTTCCCTTCGTGGGTTTTCCAAGAAAATTTGATGTTCTTATGTGTTTGGTGTGTTTGTATCATTGATTTACATGTTTACATTCTATTAATGCATGTTAAGGGTTTAATGGTGGATACGGGTTTAAGAACTAATGCATATCTTAATGTTAATGAGGATTTTAGATGTTTTAAAAGTATATCACTAGTTCACCTCCCTCTTAGTTTTCATGTGCATCTATTAGTGTCTACACTCCCCTAATACTATTCCAATATTCAAACTTGAAATGAATTGGATAAATTAATTTAAACAAACAAAATACCCCTTCCACAATTAAATTTTGGAATGAAGAGAATGTCACACACTCCAAACGAGAGCTCTAAAGGATCAACATGCAATATCTCCTACCGATTCCTAACCCAATAAATCTGACCTCATCAAATTCTACCACCAAATGCACTCCCAATCAAAAAATAAAATTTCCACCCAAAACATGGTTTTTCTCTCACAAAATTTTCTCCCAAAATAAAATTACATAATGAAAGTAAAATTCCCTTTTTTTTACCCTTTTCCCAATTTCAATTTTAATAATATAAAATTCATTTTCTATTCCTTTAATTCCCAATTTTCATCAAATCAAAATTACACATTTAAATTCATTCCTAAATAACATATATCATTTAATTTATTATTTAAATCCATATAAAATAATTCCTTTAATTTTACGAAAATCAAAATTCAAACAGGATAATTAAATCCACATAACTCACAATTCCCAACCCAAGGAATTTTTAAAATTTAAATTAAAAAATATGTAAATTTCATTTCTTCCTTCATTTTTTTCCCTTTCCCAAAGCACATAGAATATTTTAATAATAGATAAAATAATCCTTTAAATTCTTAACATTTCATTTGCAAAGAAATGCAAAATTTAAACCATCAATAAAATCAAATAGTTACAGGTTGTTCACAATACATACGGATTCAAGAATGATTCCTAAATTGGATCTGAGTTTGCATAAGGTTAAATATGACATATACCATACTCGATTTGAGTGCGATTAGGGAATATATGAAGGGGCCCAATGTGACATCTTTGAATTAACCATTGTTGGGAAATAACTCAAACCTATAGAGCCAAGTGGAGAAATAACCTTGTGCTTTTAACCATTCAATGCACATCAAGGACACCTACTCAATGTATATATAGTTGAAGCACATTGTAATCATCCAAACGAGGTCCAATAGCATAATAATAAAATGGAATCTATATATCCATCATATAAATACTTAAATAAATCATTATTTTTAAACATCAATAATTATGCTTACATTTAATCATGGCATAATTAATGAATTTCATTAAACTAAAGCATAATAATAAACCAATCATGTAACTACACAAAATTACACCAAATGACATGTTGATAAATGCCATCTCAAACATGTGGTGGTTCATACACATGTCAGAGCCATAAATAATCACCACAACAATCATGAGTAAATGGTGAAGATAGAACACCGATCTCACATTAACAAGAAGCAAATGAGAGGGGTACTACATCCTCCCCCACTAAAATTAGGCTTACTCCTAGAAGCCTACACAAACAAGGATAGGTACACCTAGTACACGATCATTCAAACACGTCATACTCACAAGATCAGTCCTGTAGACTCTCATCAAGTCTAGGCACCAAAAACACAACACACATATCTAGAGGTTCATAAGCTAAGTGATCACCCCCCACTAGGTGCACAACCATCTTAAAGATCACCACAACACCTTCACCAGTTGTCACTACAACCATTGGCAAGAACAAGTATTGGGTCTAGAAAACCATAATCTAGCAAGGTTTTACTCGAGGATTTTCACAACTAGGAACTCCATCTAGCTACTAACTCAGCCAAGGACATGGAAAAATAGCATGCCAACCCTTCCTCAACACAAGGCTAATGACTACAAGGTTTTACTTCCTATGGTCTCTTTGAAGACCACAACCTTAACCTTCAAAGCTACAACCCATAAGGTAGGGAAAACCATCCCACATAGCTAGAGGCAACACTACCTCACCTCCATAATCACCAAGAGCATGCCTCACTTCCAACTATGGCACTCATCACAAGGTTATTCCTCAGGTACCACTTGGAAAAAATGAGTATTTCCTATGCACACTAGCTTCTCAACATGAAACTAGGAGCAACATAGGGGTTATTAGAAGCACAAATATAGGAAACTTCCTTTGAAAGAAATAATAACTCCCAAACAATGAGGCTTTCCAACACTAAACTCACACAAAACCTACCAAGGAAGCAACTAAACACTAAGCATAGGAGTAAATCTAATATTTTCACTATCATGGTGCTCAACTATGACCCAAATAAGGGTTTGAAAACCCAACAAGATCATGAAATCATAGTCAAAAAGATAACGAAGAACCACTATAAGGTTCAAACACTAAGCACTCTCACAAAATAAAACACAAGATACCCAATTCCTCAAACCATAACTAAATTGTTTTCTAGCATTAAGCTAGGAACACCACTAAATAGCCAAGGAGAAACTCCTAAAACTACCAAGACAAACTCAAATAGAAACTTAACAAGGGTAGAAATATTTAATATAATGTAATAAACACAATAATATGTGTTGAAGCACTTACTAATACACCTTCATACCATACACTATGTTAAACATGAGTGTAGCTAAGGAAATTGCACCCCCAAATGACACGATGTGCATCTTCATGCTATCAAATAACATGGATTTCAATGCTCAATACACCACAACAAACATCCAGCTAACACCAAGGCACTAGGAAACATGGTCACAATACCATAACAAGCAAGGCCAAGACAAGAAAGAGCACACCTAGTTGGTGGACTAAATCACACCCAACCATCTACTAGAAAATAGATTCAAACATGATGCAAACACAATTATCCACACATTTGAACTCACTCGAAGGTCATAGAATTCCATAAACACCCTCATACAAATATTTGAATACACTTCAGTCAATTCCAAGCACAAGGGCTTACAAATACATTGAAGCTACTCAAAGCTAGAAAACCATATGCATACAAGAATTTCATAAAATTTATGAATACCATATAATATCAACTTCATTTCATCACAAACAAGAAAGTTGATGCAATATGAGTCTAATTAACACCAACACCAATATTTAGCACAATCTCTACCATCTACTCCCTTGTACATTCTATTGGGGATTCATAATGAACATTATAGGAAATGAATGTACCATAGAATAGGACCAACAATTTTAAACATTTAGAATAACCACTACAAAGTTAAAATACAACCCAAGAGGGAGAATTATCAATTTCAATAATAAGATTAAAATGAGCTCAATTGAAACACTGAATCAAACATGACCAAGGGTCACAAAATAGATAGATGGGAAATTTGGTGACTAGATCACTCATAAGAAAATTAAAAATTCAATGTGAATTTGTAATCAATGATTAGAGATTTCATCAATAACCAAAATAAAGCTTAAAATTTGAAAAAATTATTACACTAATTGAGTGACTAATGCTAGCCACATTTGAGGGGGTAAGGGCTACATGATACCTTAAGAGTACAACTCCAAGGTGTGTTCGAGAGAATATGCCCAAACACAATTCACCAATTTCACTCAACCATGCCAATGATAACCACATTAAGAAAATGAACGTCATCAAGGAATGATTATATTATGATGCAAGAAGGAATATGTAGGGCTCACTATGACATCTATAAATTTTATCCACACAAGGGTAAGGAATCACCTAAGTACCCCTTCCATAAGGAACTTACAATTACAATGCAATGAAACACACATTACTTAAATCATGCTTCACTATCACATGCTAAAACAAAATGATACCCATCTGTCATTCATAGGGAACATTACAATTGAGGCTCTAATCCAACAAACATAATTCTCCTAATAAGAATAATTTCATTTAATAATTAAACATGCATCTCATGCGAGAGGAAAAATAATGCCAATTACCCATCTAGGTTCTCAAATGAATCATGGGGACAACATGATTTTGGGAAAATTCATTGACCCAAATATTTTATTATGATAATGCAACATTTAATTGATGTACTAACATGATCATTTCACACATATGATGATACTTTGATAGGAATAAATCCACAATACACTATAGGCAACATTACGAAATGAACACTTTTCACAATTCAGGCATATGGCATACCCCATATTCACTTCAATGCATTGGTCACATAAGAAATTTCACAATGCTCTGTCATGAGCTAAAGCATTGACAAATATTTTTAGTCAAATGCATCCATATACACACATCCAAAGAGAACACATAAGAGTAAACAAGACTAATCAAGGGTCATTATGCATTCACACTAAGAAAGAATTGAGACATCGAGATGGAAATTACACATGAAATAAATTCTTAGAAACTCAAGGATCTAACTAACCCTTGCAAACAAGAATTTCTCAAACATATCACACTAGAGAAAAAATAGCAACACATACTACTAGCAACACACCCAGACATGTAGGAACCCAACTAAATCTCTCACACACCGAGCATTGCATTAGAGAGTGATCTTTCCCCACTCAAGAGACTCTTAACCAAGGGTATCTTCCCATGCCTATCAATGCATTAGGGTCTAGGAGGAAATATTCCTCCTCAAACACACTACATCGGTTGGTTCATAGTGAACCCTCAAAAATTCCACCTAAGGCACCCATGCAAGAAGCCAAACACTAACTCACCAAAACAAGCACTTGTGTGGTCATGCTCTTAGCACCAACAACCACATGGGAAAAAAATGTACTATAGATACTATTTCTCCAGCATGGGCTTTGATACCAAATATAATGCCCCAAGCTAAAAATCTCAAAACAAAACCTAATGGAACAACTTTTTTTAAAACAACAATAACATCGATAAAATAACAATGACATGTCACACTTGCACAATCAACATGCACATAAGTGTCACAATGACACAATACCATAGACAAAAAATCACTTCACCATTGTATAAGAAAGGTGGAAACAAATAAATACTAGCCAATCATGGGATAGATCAACCATGATGAACACAAGAGAGAGAGAGAGAGAGAGAGAGAGAGAGAAAGAGAACATCTCCACACAACTATCAGTTACAACCCATGATCATGTTCTCTCACAACACAATTTCAAAATAATATGAGGGAATCATCAACCTCCAATCCATATCTTGAGACACTAAAAAAATCTAAACACAAAGTAAAACCATCATAAGAGGTTACCAAACCAAGAGGCACAACTTCTCACAAACAAGAATTCCAACGAGTCACTTCCCACCACCTCATGTTTCACAAGATAGCTCATCACAATGTGATAGCACAGAAGAGGATGAACTAATCCATAAAACCCCATGACCCATGAGGAATGTGGAGGACACTAAAAATTCCAACTGAGAAGGATAATTACCTTCCCAAGTCTTCAAAAGATTAGAAGGATAATCTCCCACAACCTTAGGTTTGACAAACAGGTCCTTTTAGAAGGTTGCACACAAAATGGTGCAATAGATGACATAAGTCCTCAATGATGACACTTGAGAACTAGGTAAAATCACTAATAGGACCCAATACTATGGTGAACAGGTTTTGTTTACAATTTTTTTCCAAATGAAGTCTCAAAAATACAAGGAAAGATCAAGTCTTGAAACATAGAAACTTGACTAGGATTTTGAGGGTTTTGAAAACTAAAATGACCATAAAGAGGAATATACAAAGCATAAAAAATATTTCACAATGGAATTAGGTTTATAAAATCACCTTCTATCCATGGTTAAGAGGGTTTACATTCTGGTTTTTGTATGGGGACAAGGCCACTCCAACACTAAACTAGGCCATCCCAACACACTTAGGCAAAATTTATAGTTTTTGGGCCTACTGTGACCAGATCACCCTAGTATGATACCAAGACACCCAAGTATGATACTAGGTCGACCCACTACTTACTAAGCCACACAAACAGTGTTAGAATGTTTTCAGACAGGGTGGGTTAATCTTGTGTAGGACAAGGATGCCTCATTACAACACCAAGCTGCCCAACTATGAAAGATGACCTTTAAATTCATTTTAACCACAAAAATAAATATTACTAAGTTTATTTTAGCCTTTAAACATATTATAATAATAAGCATAAATAATTCCTTCTCAGTACTAACACTGAGACACATAAACAAACAAAATACTCTTCTCAACTACAAAGTTTACACCCATCTCAAAGAAAGGTTCCAAAATATAATTTTACAATATAAATCAAGGATATACATCAAATACATGAATGAAACTTTAAATTACATGATACCATGGAATTCCTCGATCCATGAACCTTAGGTCCCCAATGGTGGTTACTACACCACCTGACCTTGTAGAATCAAACAATCCACTTCCACCATGCTAGGAGATAGTCACATGGGCCACAAACACGACACTCAAACCAAAAAAATAGAGAGAAGGATTACACACACCATACATGAATTATAAACTCCACATATGCATCATATAACACTTGTCCAAACACAAGTCAAATAAAATACAAGTAGGGTAAACACAAGATCTCATTGGGAAAATTCATCAATGTCACATCATAATTTTGCGTTGGGCTATTTCATCATTTCCATACAAAGAATAATCCTTGGGAAAAATCACCAAGGGAATAACCATGGAATAACTCACTACAATGGTATCACAAGGATCACAATTGGGCCAACTCATCAATATTTGATCACACACGTATACATGACACTAGGGTAATATACTAGAGAGCTAGTTAAGGAGTGTCATCATAGTCCTCAAAGGTATGCTACTCGTAGAACCTAGTACTCATATCATATAGATGAGGATACTTTATCTTACAAGACCCAAGTTCCTTGAGTTGGCATGTCTTCCCAAACATCCATAGTTTGTACTAGCACTCAAGGCATGAAAGGATCATCCATTATCTTAGTTAATTAATTACCCATGTTTCATTAATTATCACTTGATTAAATGAATCCCCACCCATGATCAACCTACTTACCACATTGGTTTGGGAACACATTGGTATCCACTCCTGTAACCCTCTCTAGTACCTTAATCCTAGGCTTTTCACACTCACTAATGTTGTGACACAACCAATGCAAAATAACATTTTTTTTCAAAGTCAATGAAACTTTCCCATAATGCATAATATCACATTTCACAATGTTTCATGTTTTCAAAACATCAAAATTCATTCATTTCATATAAAACTTTCATTTTTTATCAATATTTTTACAAGGTAAAAACCAGGTTTTTGCCAAATCCACCATTAAAATTTTCTTCAAAAATTATTTTTCAAAATTCAAAAAAAGATACCTTTTTGCTCTAAATATTCCCAACAACACACTTTTCACATAAAATTTACATTTCACACATTTCTCAAAAATTTGGGCATTATAACCCCATATTATGGAAATTTCTTATAAAATTGATATAACAATTAATCAAGCATAAAATTTCATGAAACGAAATGCATTGAGAGGTGTGTACACTCCCTAATATTCTTTCAATACTCAAACTTCAAATAAATTGGATAAATTAATTTGAACAAAGAAAATAACTTTTCCAATCAAAATTTGGAATGAAGAGCACGTCACACACACCAAACAAGAGCTCACAAGGATTGGCATGCAATATCCCCTATCAATTCCTAACCCAATGAATTTGACCTCGTCGATTGCCGCCACAGAATGCACTCCCAATCAACACATCAAATTTCCACCCAAAAGAGGGTTTTTCTCTCACAAAATTTTCTCCCAAAATAAAATTCTCTTTTTCCTTTTTACCCTTTTTCCAATTTTAAATTTAATAATATAAAATTCATTTTCTATTCGTTTAATTCCCAATTTCCCCAAATCCCAATTACACATTTAAATTCATTCTGAAATAACATATATCAGTTAAATTTATGATTTAAGTCCATATAAGCATATTCCTTTAATTTTTTGGAAATCAAAATTCAAATAGGATAATTAAATCACACATAACTCACAATTCCCAACCCAAGGAATTTTTGAAATTTAAATTAAACAATAGATAAATTTTCTTTATTATTTCATTCTATTTTCCCCTTTCCTGAAGCACAAAGAATATTTTAATAATAGATAAAATAATCCTTTAAATTCCTAACATTTCATTTTCGAAAAAATGTAGAATTTAAAACATCAATTAAATCAAAAATTTAAAGATTGTTCACAATACATAGGGATTCTGAAATGATTCCTAAATTGGATCTGGGTTCACATAAGGTCAAATATTACAAATATCATACTTGATTCAAGTATGATCAAGGAATGGATATGAAGGGGCCCAATGTGACATCTTCAAATTAATCACCATTAGGGAATAACTCAAACATGTATAGCCAAGTGGAGAAATAACCTTGTACCTATAACAATTCAATATACAATAAGGGTACCTACTCAATGTATATATAACAAAAGCATGTCATAATCATTGCAATAGAGTCCAATAGCATAAGCATAAAATGACATTTGTACATCCATCATATAAATACTTAAATAAATAATTCCTTCTAAACATCAATAATCAAGGTTACATTTAATCACAACATAGTTAATGCATTTCATTAAACTGAAGCATAATAATAAACCGATCATGTAACCTCACAAAATTCCACTAAATGACAAGTTGAGGAATCCTATCTTGAACATGTGGTGGTTCATACACATCAATTAGAGTCAAATAATCGCCACAACAATCACAGAAAAACGATGAAGTTGAAACACCTATCTCACAATTAACAGGAATCAAAGGGGCACTACATGGAACAATGAACACAATGGAGATATGAGACAAAATACACACTTTTGGGTCAACATGGAAGAGGTATAAATGTCTCAAAACTTTGCATCATTCCGAAAAGGAAACACAAGACAACAATGTTTATAACATAAAGATGAATAGAGATACAAATAGATGAATGTCACAACATATTTATTTTCTTTGTATCCTTGTGCTAATGAGAACAAGGGTCATCCAAAGAAAACTAAAAATGTAAAGACACGCAGAGTATCACATTATGCGAGATCACATCACATGTAAGTAAACACACAAAGGTACCACACATGTGACCCAATCTAAATAAAATTGCCTACATCCTAATCTTTCTCATCATAAATGGAAGGCAGACAATATGCTAAATGAACTACAAGTTACAAGTGTTGTACAAGGAGTAGCACATGGTTAATATCATGGTGATTCACTCTCATTAGAAGGATTGTCATGGCTGTCCCCATTTAGATTCATCAATTTAGGAAATATAAGAGCTAATTCATTATGATCTTTTTGTTCTTCTTGTTTATCTTCTTCATTATCTGAATGTGTCACAATAGGTTTTTTATTATCATCATGATTGTGATTAATATCATTCATATGATTTTCTCTCATTCTTGTGTAGGTTGGGATAGGTAAGGTTCAATTTCATGGTTTTGTGAGGGTGACGGGGTTGAGTTGGGTGATGACGAGGATGCATGGGAAGGAGGTAATTCATCAAAGTTGGATTGGATGGATGGATGATCATTAGGTAAAGCTTCACACTTTTCCATAAGCTAAGGAGCTATAGTATGATGTCTTTGTTTATGCTATTTTTCACTTCTATTTCTTCTCACACAAGTTCAGGCTTGTGAAGGGGTGATGGAGGTGCTCCCCAACATCAATCTCTTTTCCTCCTTTGTAGGAGGAACTGAAGGGACCACGATGAGTCGGGAGACCACTATATTCTTATTTTTTGATCTAAAGGGATTTTTTCTTTAGAAGGCACAAATTTAGTTAAATTATTATCTCTTGGTCTTTCATAGGATGGAAAAGGTGGAACCACAACATATATGTTAGGTGGATGAGGGAGGATACCTGATTTAGACTTAGGTTCATTCACTACTTGTGGGGTAGGAGAAACATCCATCAATTTTTTTGTGGTCTGAGGAACCTTAGTCAGGATATTACTAAGGGATAAATCTGATATACAATTAGCTTTAAAAAATTTATATGATATAAATAAAAATTTCTCATGAGGATTATTGGGTTCAATAGGTTGAGGCAAAAAAATCCAATGAAAAAATTTCATGAGAGGCCAAAGGTTTAAACCCACTATAATGGACAATGTGTATTTTTTGTTGAAATAGGAATTTATTCATTTATGAATAATTGATGTGACCACATTCATGGAGCGTAGTCATAGATAACCTAACTTTACAAGAAATTGTTTTGACATCAAAACTATGGTAAATGAAACATTCAATTGTTTAGGTCCAACTTTTACTAATAGAGTTATCAAACTTATCATATGGAAAACAAAACCATCATAAGTTTTTAACCATACATTCAATTGTTCATAATAATATTTGTAAAGTTCATACACAAATAAGAATTCTTCAATGAGCATATTCTCTACATGCACAGGATCAATGAGTATCCCCCTTATGGGTTTATCATTAATTCAACTGGTGATATAAAGAGGACCATCAGGTGCATTTATGGATGTATCAATATGTGTAAAATAAATGTTAGGAAACAAAGTGGTTCAGCCCTTACAAGGTTGAACTCCTATTATGTTTACAATATTAGACAAATCATTATCATTCTTCATTATCACTATATTGCATAAATTTTGATGAATGACTTGGCAATGGGTTTGTAAATATTTGCAAGTTTTGATTAGGCGGTGAAACCGATTTATTTCCTTTGCCATTAACATCAGCCAACTAGATTTTATTAGAGTTGATGAGGTCTTGCACTTGGTTCTTAAGACAATCACATATTTTCATATTGTTTCAGGGTGTATGATGATATTTAGAAAAAAAAAATTGTGTTAAATTTTGGTAGTAAGGGTTTATTTGTGTTAATAGGCCTAATAAAAGTGAGTTGAATCATATTCTTGTTTAACTACTCCAACATTATCGCATTGAGAGAATCAAGAAATTGTGAAAATTTCCTATCTCTTGGCCTAAATTGATATGGATTTGTATTTGTGATGACTTGTGTCAATGTTATTAGTAGTTTGTGGAGTGTAATTATTATGAGTCAATGTTATGAGTCATATTCACTTTTTGGTTTTTATTTTTAAATGGTTGGTAATTATTATGAGTCATGGATTTGGATTGAATAGTAGGAGTCGATGAAGGTGTACTTTCACATTGAAAAACCAATATCTGATAATCATGAAGAGACGTACACAAGTGTGTAAAAGATGGATGTCATCAATAATATCTTATCTCAAATACTAGGTTGTAAGTTTCCTATAAACACTCTTTGAATGCTAGGGTCTAGAAGACTATAGGAGATTTGTGAGTGAAGTGATTGGTATCATCCTATAATTTTTTTTATCTTTTCTTTGGGTCCTTCTTTACAATGAACTAAATCTATTAATGTCACTTGAGGACCAATATTCACTTGAAAATGTTAAAGGAATTCACTAATGAGTTGTGTGAATGAGGTAATTAAGTTTTTGGAAATGGACAAAACTAATCCAAGGCCATGTCTTTCAATGATATCAAAAAAAATTCTAGGAGTGCATCTTTGAAAATGAAATTTCTACACAAGGCAATAAAATTTGCTACATAGTTATTAGCATCTCCTTTACCATTGTATTTTTCAAGTTAGAGTATTTCAATGTTTTCTGGTATAGGTGTTTTTAGAATAGAAAATGGAAATGGGATATATGTAAGGTACATTGAAGGTTTATTGTTTTGATTTTCATTTAAGTTTGAAATTTTTTTTTGTAAAAATGTCATATTTTGTAAAAGTTGATTTATTACTAGATCATTAGGTGCCATGTTTTGGAATTTTTTTAAGTATGGTAAACTATTATAAATGACTGGTGGGTTATTTTGTTGCAAGTTTATGATAGGTGATGAACATGGTGGTGTTATAAATGAAGTGAAAAAACTATAAGGATTCCCACTAGGAAGCCCTAAACTTGAGTTTAGACCACTATGATATTGTATTATTGATGCTACAATTGGAGGTATAAATGTGGGAATATAAGGAATTATTGTGGGAGAGGGAAATTTTTCTCCTACTTGGTTTTGAAAATTGGTGAATTCTTGAGCGTAAATAGCTATAATAGGAATATTAGCATCTACTATGTGAGCTATACTATGCAATAATTATATTCCTTGGGAATAATTTATTGTCTTCCCAAGGTTGTCCACAATAGGCACTATCCCTCTAATTAAAGGCTTAGTAATTAGGTAGTATTTAAGACCTTCTAAATCCTTATCCAATTGTTTTAGCTTCTCTTCAAGAACATGGGAAATAGTAACCTCCAATTCCACATGAATGTTAGGTTACAATGAAGTCATAGGTAATGTAGGATTAGGGAGGGAGTCCAAAATGCATTGTGTAGAAAAAATACCTTGTGAGAAAGATTTGTTGAATAAGACAACTAAGAGGGGGGTGAATCAATTGTAACAATTTTAACCTTTAAAATTTTCACCAAAAGTTAGATCAATAACCATTCACAAATCCTTTACTCTTCTAATGTGATTAATCATTAAGTGCATAAGAAAAATTTGAAAGAAGAAAAACCATACACACAATAAAACTAGATTTACGTGGAAAACCCAATGAGGGAAAAATCATGGTGAGGTTTAGCTCACAATATAAATAAATTCCAAAATTGAATACAAAGTCTCACTACCAAGACGAGTCTTACTTGTCCAAAATAGGACTTACTGTCGAATAAGGGTTAACCACCCGAAGTACTCACTACCACAAAATTATAAAAAGATAGAAGAGGATTTTCACAAAGAGAAAACTATCTCAATATGACAAATATTTCCACCACAAGTTTCTCACACACTTGCAGACATACTTGAATGATAGAGTACACCTTTAGATCACTGCCTCCAAAAAATCAACAATTAAATTTCACACTGATTTGCTCAAACTCACATCACACACACTTTTTCATGTCTATCTCACATCTATCTTTCTTGCATTTATCTTTCATGATCAACTCAACTTATATTTATACTGCTTTTAACCTTGAAACTCATCCAAAGTCGGTCACACATCATTTGTCTTTACAAATTCAAATTAGGTCGATGCCAAAACATTCTACGGTGGAATTAGAATGAGGGCAACCCAAATACATACTTAATGAGGACCTAAATAAGTCCCAAAATGCTTCAACATGCTTCCATAAACTTTTTTAGTGTTTAATGCAAGATTGGCCAAAACTAGTGTAAAACACATAACACAATTAAGCACACACAACCTTAACTCGATCCATTCTTCTTGAACAAAAAATATCACTTGAACATGACCTCATCAGCTTACTCTTAGAACCGCAAGTCCTGAAACTAGAATACTGAGAAATTTGGAGAAACTACATTTCTCTCGGACCTCATCCAGACACAAAAAATTGTACAGTCACATACTGGTGAAGGTATATCGCATTGAACAATGATCTAGAGACCCAAATTCTAGATACAACAACTACCAAAAATCATGAACAACATTGTAGAAATGTACCAGCATAGGAACACATCTCAGAGAAAAAACCGAAGCACACAAAATACCTACAAACTTTCTTTATTACAATTTTCTCAATATCCTCAACATATACATCCAATAACTAGTTGACATTAATGACAACACCTTCATACTTGCAATAATCTCCCCCTTTGGCATTGATGGCAACACATGATTTGAAAAACCATCAAAGACAACACAACAACTCTGAACCATCAATCTCTAGAATGCTTTCTCCACCTTACTTTTTATTTTTCAAATGATACTTTCTCCCCCTTTGACATCAATGGCAAAGGAAAAAGATATTTTACATTGTTTTCCCCTTTGATATTAAGAACATTACCAATATAGAATACTCCCCCTTAGGATTACACCCAATCAACTCCACAATGACAACACATGACACCACCTACTCCCCCTTAGAGGTAGCCACCAAACATCAGTCTAGAAGAAAGATAGATCTATAGATCCACCAAACCGATGCATATCTATATGCATCTAGTTCAAGAAATAAGGGGCAATAACCCCTAGCTTCTCCTAGAGATACTCAAAAGTATCTTTAGGAAGAGCCTTAGTAAATATGTAAGAAATTTGATCCTTTGTAGGTACATAATCAAGCTTTACTTCATTCTCCATAACCTTTTCTCTCAAAAAGTGACACCTTATCAATATATGCTTTTTCATTGAGTGCATCACTAGATTCTTTGAAATGTTAATTGCACTTGTATTATCACAAAAAATAGAGATGGGATGATCATACATTACTCTGATATCCTTCAATTTTGTATCATCCACAAGACTTGTGTGCAGCAAGATGTTGTAGCAATATACTCAGCCTCTGTTGTGGATAAGGAAAGTGAATATTGCTTTTTACTTAACCATGACACCAATTTTCAACTAAGAAAGAATGCACCACCACTTGTATTTTTTATGTCATCAACACAACCTACCCAATCTGCATTTGCATAAGAATTTAGTGTAAAAATAGTATCCCTAAGATACTATAAGCCATAATATGAAGTGCCATTTAAACATCTGAATACCCTCTCAACAATAACAACATGTGTTTCTCTAGGATATTTTTGAAATCTAGCCACAAGACAAACTGAATGCATGATATTCGATCTGGTAGGAGTTAAATACAATAGTCCTCCAATCATAGTTATATATTTCCTCTAATTATCCTTAGGTGAATCATCATCTTTACTCAATTTTCATCCAGTCACCATAGGAGTGCATATCAATTTGAAATCATCCATCCCAAACTTCTTCAACATTTCTTTTACATACTTCGACTGTGAAATAAAAATCCCTTTTTATGTTTGATTAATTTGCAACCGAAGAAAGAAATTCATCTCACCAAACATAGACATCTGAAACTCTTTTTTCATTTCTTCAGCAAACATCTTGCACATTGTTTCATTTCCTTCAAAGATAATATCATCAACATATACAACTACTATCAAGATTTTTTCATTTTTAATTTTGAAATATAAATTGATATTTGTCGTGCCTTTGTTGAAACCTTGTTGAATCGGGTATTTATCTAACCTTGCATACCAAGCTCTAGGAGCTTGCTTCAATCCATATAATTCCTTTTTTAATCTACAAACCATATTCAGTTCATTTGACAACTGAAATCCTTCCGGTTGTTCCATGTAGACTTTTTCTAGCTCACGATTCAGAAATGTAGACTTCACATCCATCTTATAAACTTTAAAATCCTTATGAGCAGCAAATGCCAAAAAAAAATTGATAACTTCCATCCTAGCCACCAGAGCAAAATTCTCCTAAAAATCTATACCTTCTACTTGTGTGTGACCCTTACACACAAGCGTTGCTTTATTTTTGTTCACTTCTCCATTTTCATTCAACTTGTTTCTAAATACCCATTTTGATCCAATTATGTTTTTATCTATCGTTCTAGGAACCAGTTCCCAAGTTTGATTTGTCTCAATCTGCATAAGTTCTTCTTCCATTTCCCTCATCCAATTATCATCTTTACATGCTTCACTCACTATCTTAGGCTCTATTTTACAAAGTAAACATAGATTTATTTTAGTAGCAACAACAACTCTACTCCTTGTCAATACACCTTTCCTCTTGTCTCCAATGATTTGATCTTCTGAATGATTCTCTTGCACATATTTAGGTATCTTTGGGGACACCACCAGAGCTTCTACTTCTTCATTCTAATTTTCCTATTCTTCAACAACTTCTTCTACTTCTCTACAATCAGGTTCATCTAATACACATTAATCAACTTCAATTTAATTCTTCAATGCTTCATCAACCTTGACGTTTGTGCTTTCTACAATCTTTCTCAACCTTTTTTATGTAGCATATGTAAGATTTTATTCTAAGGGAGTATCCAAGGAAGATACCCTCATCACATCTTGCATCAAAATTTCCTAAATTTTCTTCATCTCTTCTGATATAGCATTTGCTTCCAAATACCTTGAAATACTTTATATTAGGAATCTTTCCATACCACAACTCGTAGGGAGTCTTAGCACTATTGGCTTTTGCTTGAACTTGCTTAAACACATTAAAAAAAGTGTGAATTGCTTCTCTCCAGTAAAATTCTGATAGAACTGACTTAGTAATCATCAATCTTGAAGCTTCTTGAACCATTATGTTATTTCTTTCAACAACTCCATTATATCAAGGAGTTCTAGGAGCAAAAAATTGTCTTCTTATTCCATGTGCTTCAAAAAACATGTTAAAATCATTGGAGGTGAATTCACCACCTTTGTTAGACCTTAAGCATTTTATTTTTATATCCATTTGATTTTCAACCATAGCTTTGAATTCTTTGAATTTTTATAATGCAGCATTATTTTCTCTAAGAAAACTAACCTATGTAAATCTAGAGTAATCATCAATCAAAAGCATAAAATACCTATCACCTTGTAGACTTCTCACTCTTATAGGACCACAAAGATCTATTTGAATCAAATCCAGCAGTCTGGAAGTAGATTGTTCCTTTGATCTAAAGTTTCTTCTAGCTTGCTTTTCAACTTGACAATCCTTGCAAACAACATTAACAGGCTTTGAAATTCTTGGTAAATCTCTCACTGCTTGTACAACATTGATTTTCACCATATTGTCAAAATTCATATGACACATCCTCTGGTGCCATAACCAACTATCATTAATCTGAGACATAAATCAATGTCCATCTACACCCTCAAGTTGATAAATATTTCATTCAAACTTCTTTCCAACAACAATCACTATTCCAAATCCTTTCCTTATTTCACATTTCTCATCCTTGAACACAATATTATATCCTTTACTACAAATCTATCCTACACTCAAGATATTATGCCTTAAACCCTTAACATAGTAGACATCATCAGTATTACGCTTACCATCAAAACTGACTAAACCTATCCCACAAATCCTAGCGCGAGTATCATCTCCAAAATTAACTAAGCCCCCATCACATTTTTCAAGTTTAACAAACTTACGTTTTTCACCGGTCATGTGATATGAACACCCACTGTGAACAACCCAATATTTATTTTCTTGTTTAGCATGAAGAGCAGAGATCACATTACCTTCAACCTTCTCTAGGGCATTTTCCTTCGCATTTCTTTTAGTATTAGCAAGAGTAGATTCATCTTTTATAGCCAAGAACAAACATTCATTATCATCAAAATCTCCATAATTAGACTCTTCATCAAGAATACCAGCATCTTCATTCACATAATATGCTCTCTTGATCATCTTTCCTTTTTGTTCTTTGCCTTCTTTTTGTTTATTCCTCCCACCTCTTTTAGGACATCTCGAAGAATAACGACCAATTCCTCCACAACTAAAACATTTGAAAGGTAACTTACCTTGATACATATCAAAGCCCTTTTCATTCTCCTTACAAAGTTAGCTTCCACTTCATCATAGTTTTCTTCATCTAGATCTTCATTTTTCATAGCCCTAAAAGTAAATTTTGTCTTTGATCCATTTCTCAAGCTAGGCTTTCTCATTTCAAATGAGGTTAGAGTACCCAACAGCTGATCTTTATTATGGGTCTTATAATCAACAAATTCTTTAATAGTAGATACATTTTCACTATATGCATCAGAGAAAGTTATGAGAATCTTCTTTACTATCCTAGATCCTTCCACCGTTGCACCAAGTCCTCGCATTCCACCTACCAACTCATCCACTCTTTGTACATAGGATTTAATGTTCTCATCTTCAAAAATTCGTAGGATCTCGAATTGTGCCTTTTAATTATGCAACTTTTCTTCTTTAACCTTTTCATCTCCTTCATGGATCTTTTCCAGTGCATCCCAAACCTCTTCAATAGTCTTCAAATTTACTTTAATTAATTCAAAATGTGAGAGGCTATTCTTCAGAATAAATTTTGCCTTGTTGTTCCCTTCATGCACCTTGATTTCATCAATAGTACTCAGACCATTAGTCAGAGTTGTATATGCATTCTTGTAAGCTTTCTCAACATCATATCCATAGTATTATAGACATCCTTCCATCTTTACCTTCCAGAATGTGTAGTCGGTACCATCGAACTTAGGGCACTCAATAACTATCTTGTTCACTATCCCGAGCCTTCCTTAAGCGATTAAGCTCTTCTCCAAGGAACCAAGCTTTGATAAAAATTGTTGAAAAAGATAATTGATAGGGGGGGTAAATCAGTTGTAACAATTTGAACCTTTAAAACTTTCACTAGAAGTTAGATCAATAATTATTCATAAATCCTTTACTCTGCTAATGTCATTAATCATTAAGTGCAAAAGTAGAAACTAAAAGAAGAAAAACCATACACACAATAACACCAACTTTACATGGAAAACCTAATGAGGGAAAAACCATGATGAGGATTAGCTCACAATATAAATAAATTCCAAAACCAAATACAAAGGCTCACTACCAAGACATGACTTACTTGTCCAAAACATGACTTACTATCTAATAAGGGTTAACCACTCGAAGGGCTCACTGCCATAGAATTAAAAAGAAGATAAAGGAGGATTTTCACATAGAGAAAACTATCTCAATGTAATAGAGATTTCCACCACAATTTTCTCACACACTTGTAGACATGCTTGAATGATAGAGTACACCTTCAGCTCATTGCCTCTAGAAACTCGGTAGTTAAATTTTTCACCGATCTACTCAAACTCGCATCACACACACTTTTTTGCATTCATCTCACATCTATTTTGCTTGTATTCATCTTTCATGATCAACTCAACTTATATTTATACCGCCTTCAACCTTGAAACTCATCCAAGGTTGACCAACACCAGTGTAAAACACATAAAACAATTAAGCACATGCAACCTTAACTTGATCCAATCTTCCCAAACAACAAATTTCACTTGAACATGATCTCATCAGCTTACTCTCATAAAAGCAAGTCCTGAAACCAGAATACAGAGAAATTTGGAGCAACTACATTTCTCTCGGACCTCATTAAGACACAAAAAAATGCACAGTCACATACTGGTGAAGATATCTCACACTGAACAATGATCCAGAGACCCAAATTCTAGATACAACAACTACCAAAAATCATGAATGACATCTCAGAAATGCATCAGCATAGGAACACATCCCAAAGAAAAACCTGAAGCACACACAAAATACCTACAAACTTTCTTTATTACAATTTTTTCAATATCCTCAACATATACAACCAATAACCAAATTCCATTACATCAATGACAAAAACGACTAGTTGACAACTAGTTAATCAGTTCAAATCAATGAAAAAACCTTCATACTTGCAACAATATTTATAAGACTCAGGTTCAACACCGGTTGTGATTGTATTTTGGGAAGCCATAAGTTTGAAACTACATCTCATAGGGGTATTAGCGATAGGACACTAGGTAGTGAAGCTCATAAAATTATTATGAGTTTCAGAACACTTAAGTGTACATGCAAGGAATGTAAAACACAACATAGTCAAAGAAACATAAATAAATTTGCAAGCACAAAACCCAGAAACACAAAGGAAACTCAGAGACAAATCTATGATCCAATTAGGCAAAATTGGTTGGACAAGGGCACTAGGCATCCTAGACTAGTAGGTTAATTTTATTGATTTCAAAATCTATATATGTTCTATAGTGTATGAGTGTCTTATTATGTAACTATGTAGGTCTAATAACAAGAAAATATCTAGAAATACATAGAATTTCAATTTTTTGAAATATGTAAAACACAATTTTGTATGTAATTTTCAGATTTTTCAAGTAATAATGAGGTTCAAATGTAATTTTTAGATTGTAAAGTGTAGTAATTAACTAATCCTAATATGAAAAATCTAGAAATTGAAATTTTTCTATCTTTTAAAATGATAATAACAAAAATGAAAATTTTCACTTTTTCAACAACATGCATATGCATAAATGACTAGATTAAACACTTTCATATTTATTTTTAGATTTCAACATGACCTGATGTACATTTTTCAATGCAATTATCAACTAAATCTACCTTGCAATAACTATAATTAGGACTTTATTTTTTGAATGCAAGATGTTGTGTAAATTTTGATTTTTTCAATGCTTTTTATAGAAATTATGTATGCATAAATGATGAATTCACACAAACTAAGATTATATTCAAAATTTAAAATGGCATGCTTCATATTTCAAAATATTTAAAAGTGCACAAACAATAAGGTTCACCAAAAATTTTGATTGGAAAATGGATCTAGGTCTTAAATTACACTTCTTCCAATATGAAACATGAGGAGGATTAAAAATGATCTCAATATTCACTTGGCTACAAACCTCAATGAAAGAGCCGAAATGGTGGATAAAGGTTTTAATCCTCTATGGTGGGATGATGAATTGATTGTTAATTGACTAAATTTTATGATGCAATGATGTTTGTATGTTATCTATGAAAATGCAACTAATTGATGATATTTTTAAAAACATAGAACATACAGATAGAAACAAAGTTAATAATAGAAGATGGAAAAAACAAAAGAACCTAAAATATAAATTTGGGTCTAAAACAACTAGATAGTGGTATTGGATTCCCTATACTGGGTAGCAACTACTCAAGATTTGGTTTTTACTCTCCTAATGTTGATGGTCTATGTGCTCTTCTATTTTGGACTCTATCACAACTTCATATATCATTGATAAAATCCACTTTCCTTGACTTAATGACTTGTAGGGCTTGAATTCATCAATGAGAAATTAGGTTTGTGATCTTCCTCCAATTCACTTCAAATTTGTAGCCTACACAAATGTAAGAGGGGGAAGTCTTATGTTGTATAGGAGCTTTCATAAGTCAAAACCCATTTTGGTATTTCTACCTCCACAATGGCTATGATTATATAAAAAAATATTACCCTAGGTCGAGTAGAGGCTAAATGATAAACAAGTGATAAATTGACAATTGTTGCAACTCACCACTCAAATCTACATTCCTTGATGGACTAAAGTCATGTACTCATCACCTTCAAGGAGAAATTGATGTTTGATTTGAATTCTTATAAGTGTTAGTACTCACAAAAAAAATAAACATGAAATATTAACAAACTCACATAAAAACATGATGCATGGCTAACATGATGTAATTCTTCTAATTTTTCTCTTGACTGATCAATTGCTCAATTAATTGCCTTAAAAATTTTCTCTTCAAAGTTGCTTTCTTGCTAATATTTAAATGGTGAAAAATATTTTTATTCATATGCAATTATTCTAATTTCTTGAAAATC
Source organism: Sequoiadendron giganteum (assembly GCA_007115665.2). Taxonomy (NCBI): domain Eukaryota; kingdom Viridiplantae; phylum Streptophyta; class Pinopsida; order Cupressales; family Cupressaceae; genus Sequoiadendron; species Sequoiadendron giganteum. Next base: position 484,512,715 of record CM021109.1, read on the forward strand.
AAATACTGATAGCCAACAAATGATTTTATGTTTTCAAATATCAAAATGTTGATACTGACATATTTAAATTTTAGCGAAAAAGGGTTGGACAAGGGCATTGGACACCCTAGTCCAAACTCATCCTTGTTGGGGCCTTAAAATTGGTGTTAGATATTAAATTCTTATGGGTAAGTGCACCAAGATGGTTACCAAAAAGGGGGCTTAAGTGGCCACTTTTTTCTGAAAGCAGGAAATACTCACCTTGGATGTGAAATTGAGGATAGTTACACTCAAAATTTTGAGATGGAACAAAAACAAGGATCAAAGTGCTCTGATTCTACTTTCTAAACTACTAATTTATTTTGAAAATGGTTGAGATTAAGGGGTTCAAAAGAGAGGTGTACACAAATTGGTGTTGTTTTTGTCAGAAAAACATAACATAGCAACTCTTGTACGACCCTAGCATGGTGAAAATTTTTAAGTATTTTTAGAATCACTAAATTTAGAATTTAGCTAACAATATGTAGTTGATGCGTGATTTTTCTGATAATTTTTTAATGAATATTTGATTTTTTACTAATTTTCTAAGTGGACACTTCCCGAAAAGCAAAATTTTGGCCGTGCTCCCCCTACAAATTTTGGAAAGTAATTGAATTTATTTTTTATTTTTTAAATTGTAGAATGGAGTCTAGTTTCTAAAAATGTAATTTATTTGAAATTTTGATTAACGGTTACTTTATAACGAAAAAACACCAAACACTACTTTTTGGAAAAAAAAGAAACATACAAACAAAAGAAATTATGGATGAAAGGCTTAACATTGTCAGAAAGTGAAAAAAATTACATCGTTGGATAGCTAAGAGAGAACCTAACATTACCCATGTGTTTGATTTTTTCGTTATTGAACCACATGCAATCCTGACAGTGAGCACGAACCCGATTATGTGAAAAATTGTAGAATTTGCAAAAACAGGTCTTTGTTCATTGGGAATGCCCTCCAAGACTTTGGGTTGGTATTCCAAGGAAAATACCAATCCTAAGGCTTGGGGATTCCCAAAGCAAGATATAACGTGAGTGTGTTATAACGCGCTCGCGTTATAACACGCTCGCCTTATATCTCATTTTTTACATGGTTTTTTGCTTCTGCGGGAAACATGTCAACCAAGACATAATGTGAGCATATTATAGCGTGCTCGTGTTATGCCTTCCTTTATGTTAAATTCCACTCTATTTAATGTATGTTGATATATTTGTATGTTTGTATGTACATGTATGCTTGTATGTC